>JANAVB010010400.1:2129766-2426691 GCA_029216955.1 Iris pallida
CCGTCGATTTTGCAAGGGATAGATAGGGGCTAAACAATATTTTTTCCTTGAAATTTGGTATGTTGCCAAGCAATAAGGTGTAGATAAATCCATAAAAAAAATTGAAGAAAAATGTTGTAAAGTGAGGAAATGAGGTGGTCGACCTTAGGTAACTTACTAAGGTCGACCTTGGTACATTTTCCCCATATATATATATATATTATATATATATATATATATATATATATAATAATATATATATCTATCCTAATGGTTGAATATTATGAATACGTCATATATACACAAGTACATATTGCTAAAATCCTGGAAAATATAAAAAGACATTTTTAAGAAAATGTTATCATATAGCCTAAATAAATATCATTTAATAACAATAACATATTTCATATATATACATAACACTTTATAAAATCTCTTACTAAATCATTAAATAAAATACCATTATAAATTTATACAGTACATATCTACACGGACGCTTTGGGACATAATATCTCTACATGGGTTTGGGTTTGGTTCGGGTCAAGTCCGAGCTAAATTGGTTCAATCGAGTCCTCTAAAAGTCAAAAAATTCTAATAATAAATCGTTTATAGGGTTAAGTCGCAACCTTGAATGGTTTTCTAGTTGGTACAATGTTATGGCTAGACCTCCCCTAGCATGGCTAATACACTAGTCAAAAGCACACGACTACACTCTCTGTGCAATTCCTAGTCGATATGTATCTCAAAATTAACCATGACTAAGGCCATTATTATATATATATAGAATATATATATATATATATATATATAGATATTATTATATATATGGCCTTAGTCATGGTAATTTTGAGATACAATATATTATAAGGCCATATATATATTATAGTATATATATATATATATATATAATATATATATATATATATATATATATATATATATAATTCCTAGTCGATATGTATCTCAAAATTAACCATGACTAAGGCCATATATATTATATTATAATATATAGATATATATATATATATATATATATATCTATATATATATAATATATTATTAGGCTATTATAAATATAATCATATATATACAAAATTATATTTAAATCTATTTGGTTGTGTAACATGCCAAAATAAATTCAAAATAATTCTATTAAGTCATAGCAACCTAATATAGCTCTACTATGTGGGGTTTGCTAGGTTAGTGTCCAAATATATTTTCTAGTCGAATCAAACTCGAAGAGTCAACCAATGAGTCTCTTGTGCCATTCGCAAATAAATAGCACATGAGAACTCGATCGAGTGGCACACCTTGACATGTGTGTCGTTAGTCTCAAAATGGGTTAAAATTATATATTGGGTCAAATGGTTTTGATCTATGTCGAGTCCGAACTCAAGTTGGAAGTTAGGTTTTGAATTACGGTAAATAGTCAAATGGTCTAAATTGACCCGAAGTTGTGCGAAGTCAAAAGAATGTTAGGGAACAAGTTTGGATGGGACATGATATATCAAGTTGGAGGTGGAATTGCCTACTTCAAAACTCATGAAAAGATATGTCGAAGGATTGGTACTTTTGTGCTCCAAAAATCAAAGCTATGTAAAAGTACATCTATATCTATAATTAAAATATAAATCTATTTAATAATGAAAAAGATTCCAAAATTAGGGTGCTTACTAAACCGTAATACTTTACAATTTCTGACAATTGCAATCGACTAAGTTGACTTTAGAACTGTCATAATTTCTGGCCGTCCTAAATACTTCTAGGATGCTATAAATTTGGGCAGCCCAAAATGGTCTAAATCCATTTTAAAATAAATAAAATATCTCAGTTTAAAAATAAATAATTATCCACTCGGTTTAAGAAACTCAAATTTAAATCTACCTTATAGATAAGTCTTTTAATTTGCTCATTTTAAAATAAACCTTTATATATATAGGTCTATAAATCCATTTTAGGTATAAATCTATTTAGATATAAGTCTCTCATCATTTTGTTCATTTCAATCTTTTTAAATCTAGAAAATTTTCAATTCAAAATTTTAAATTTATTTAAATTTAATTAAAAAACTCAAAATTTTAAATATATTTCAGGACTGTCATAATTTCTGGCAATCTCCAATACTTGTAGGACTGCTAGAAATTATCGCAGTCCTGAAATGCACTTGTTGTACATCAGAACTACCATAATTTCTGGCAGTTCTTATACTTCTAGGACTGCCAGAAATTATGGCAGTCCTGGAATGCACTTGTTGTACATCAGGACTACCACAATTTCTGACAGTCCTTATACTTCTAGGACTGTCAGAAATTATGGCAGTCCTGGAATGCACTTGTTGTACATCAGAACTGCCACAATTTTTGGCAGTCCTATCAGTATTTAGGACTGTTAGAAACTATGGCAGTTCTAAAGTCGACTTGGCCGAATGTTGTTAGGGCTTACTTCGATCATGAAATTTGTTATAAATAATTGAAATAAATATTACATTGTATGTTTTCCATCATGATAATGTATACTTGGGTTTTGGGAATAAAGATTACAAGAAGAATATGAAAGGAAAACTAGGATTTTGGAAAAGAAAGAGTCTTTGGCTGCCATCGAAATTAGGAATGAGAGCCTGGGGAAGGGGTTAAGATGAAGAAGAAGATGTAGCTTGGGGAGGGAGGAAAGGATGGAGAAGAAGAAGAAGAAGAAGAAGAAGAAGAAGAATGTGAGAGGGAAACTAGGGTTTTGGAATAGAGAGAGTGAAATGTGGAAATGAAACTCAAAATTGCGGTTTAGGGGGTGTTGGGTTGGGACAACCCAATGAGAAAAAAAATGAGCTGTCCTGAGTAATTTGTTCCTCAAACTAGGGCTAGTTCTGAGTAAAATATGATGTGCCCTTATAAATAGCCTTTGAAAATGTGGAGGTTTAAAGTAAAAAATTCTAAAATTTGACATTTAGATGGTTGTTGAAGTGAGTTGGAAAGTATAATTTTTTTTGTAGTTCCTTTGTTTGGATGTTGTAGTAAAGTGAAATGGGTATATGATATGGTGACTATGTTTAGAATTTGGTGAGATTGCCCCCAACAATTGTTTTTCATTGATTTTTTATATTAAAATTTTTCTCTTTGATTTTTTATTATAAATTTGACTGAAAAATACATTTTGGGGGTTATTGTTTGAATTTTTGTTTATTATTAAAAACTCCACTCTCTCTTCATCACCAGGATTGATTTTTTTTTTTTTTTGTAGACTCCACTCTCTCTCTCTCTCTCTCCTTTGTTTGGAAGAATTTTTTTACTCTCATCCTTTCCCTATCCATCCTGACCCTCCTCTCCTTCCGCACCGCCATATGTACTCTCCTCCTCTCCATCCACCTCAACTCCACTTTAGTCGCCTTTGCCTCTGTCGAGCCCGATCTTCGTCGTGAGGTCGACGCCCTCCTCGATGGCAACCTCCCTTCCGCCCGATCTTCATTGCCGCTTTGACCTCGTCGTCGTCGTGTCGCCGAAACCCATCCCCTTCCCCTTCCCTCCGACTCCTACACCATTGTCGGCAATAGTGGCACCCTCAACTTCGATAACGGCGCCCTCATGCCATAACCTTGGTCGGCCAAAATCGATCGAGCGCAGTGCTAGTCGAGAGAAGCTCGACTGGCCACCGACGACTCGCAGGTGACAGTAGGAAATGATACACTTCAGAAGGAAAAAAATCTGCTCTTCTAGAACCGAGGAATACCCACCTAAAAAAAAAAAACTTTTCTTCCCACTTTGGCACAAATCTATTCCAAAAACAGAGATGTCAAAATAAAGAAAATGAGCCGACATTAAATATTGTTCTTGTTACTTCAAACCCTTTTCATCTTCTTCTCCCGCTGAACCAAACGATCGAAGTTGAGAAAAAAACCTCCAAAATCTCCAAATCGTTGAACCAAACAGCCCTTTAGAGGAAAGAAAAAAAAAAACAGAAAATAACTTTTCTCTTTCTCTCCACAATGTTATAATGCCAATTGACAGTACCATGTCATGGACGTAGGGTGTGTTTGGTATGACGTAAAAGTGGAATAAAGGAAAATAGATGAGGGAAAAGGAAAAGGAAGGATACATTTTCTCTTTTTTGGTATAGAAGAAAAAAGTGGATGGAAGAAAAAGTGGAGAAATTAGTTTTTCCTTCTAACCTAAGAAAATCAATCCGTTCAAATGGGGAGAAAAAATGGAAGAAAAAGTGGATGCTCATCTTAATTTATAATTATACCATATAAGAATTATATTATTTTAGAACAGTTTAATAAAGTCAAATGTTAATAAATATTGTTGGTTGGGGATATAATTGGTAAAGTTTTGTACTTTTATTTCCATTCTTCCATTTTTCTTTCCATACCAAACAAAGGAAAGTGTAGCAATTCCATTTTCTTCTATCTTACCAAACATAAAGAAAGGAAAGTCTTTCATTTCCATCCGGATGGAAAGTATATCTTTTTGGTTTTTCCTTCCTTCCTACCAAACACAGCCTTAGTATTTGTCCCTGCACTTCAATCCGCACAATTCACAAGCTTCTTTCTCAAAGATCCGTGCAAGAATTCCCCGAACGAACTTAGCCATTGCTAAGAAGAGAAGAGAATAGTAGAGCAGGAGTGGAACTTGAAAGATTTTACTGTCATGACCCGCTCCCGAATAATCAGATACGAGTCACATACGCCCATCCTACGTTGTAGACACAACGTAGTAAGCTGTATATAAACCTCATAAAATATCAAGTGAATAATATCAATCACACTCATCACAGCTTCTAGAACTCGTGCCCAGAACACAAATTACCACGACCATCACAGATATCACTATGCTTTGTTGTCCATCTTTACAATCGATGTTCAAAAATAAATCCGATAAAAGTAAGGCAACCCTAAGCAATTATTAATACAATCATCCAGCTACATCAATAGGTACTACATCGTCATCAAGAAAAAATGTAAATATATACAAATTATTTCTATATCCAAATCCAAGTCTCTCCTGAACAGCATCTACTCCGGCATCTGTTATCCCCTACAGTGCCCCATAGTAGCTAGGTTAGAAGTCCTCATCAGCCTCAACTGCAACGTATCCAGTCAGAAAAGGAGCAAAGTACAAATGCTAATAAATACTATACAAAGTAATATGAAATGCACAAGTAAATGATATGGACTAACCTGAAATATGAAACAATAGTACAAGAACTAAAACAATGAACAAGACAATCAATGCAATAGTGAATTTGAAATATTAATCTAATGTGTGATCGGTTGGAAACCACAATATCACAATAAGGTGCGGCTTAATCTTACGTGAGGTGTACAATTAGGCTATCCACAATAACCTAGCTAAGGAGGTGTGGTCACACACTAGACAATCTTTCCCCAATCCCAACAAGATAATTAATGAGACACAATACAATCAATGAGGCACAATACAATCGTGTCAATCTCGTGTCCAACATGATAACAAGAAAGAAGACAGAAATACAAAGTAAAGAGTTCAAGTCGATGTACTTGCCTGAATTGTCGTAGGTGTCAAGTCCAATGTCTAAAAAAATTTATGCCAAAAGATACAACATGTCTTAGAAAATATTTCTAGAATTTATCTTATTGAAACTCTATTAATAATCTATTGCTAAACTCCGATGCATCCCTAGATCACTTAGCCCATCTGTTTCTATTTATTACTCTAACTCTACTAAATATTATCAACCTAACTTATTATCTCTATTTAATCTTAGTAACCTATTTATCTAACTAATCCAAATTAGCTTCTCACAACTATTTCCTGGCCCAACCAACAATCTAACATCCTTTATTTATGAAATAAATCCCAAACCAAGTTCCAAAATTTAGCCCTCTCAACCTAAAACTCAATGTCAGCTATACTACTAATACGATTCCTTCTCATGGCCTTAGTCTTCAACCACTAACATTGGATCTGAATTTAATATATTAATATGTCTAGCCCACAAGTCAGCCCATAGGCTCAGATTTATCTAATCAATACAGAACCTGTTTATTCACTAAAGGAAAGCCAACGGTTTATACCTAGTAGTGAGCCCAAGACAAAATTTTAATGTAACAATTCACTTGTTGAGTTTTTAGAAATCCTGCAACGTTCCTTCCGCCATTAGTGCCCAGTTTGAATGCTATACCATTTATACATGAATACATTTCCCTTGTCTTGTGTCTGTACAATCTATGAACTCCACGTGCCTACACGATACCACATCTGACACCTATGAATCCGACTTAAATCTGACACACACAAGTCTGTTCACATGGCACTCATCCCGACACCTAGTTTGGTGTCCACGCCTGTGTCCAACCCCAGAACTGACACAATCAATGTGTTGCGCACAACTCCGTTGGACCCATCACTTAATCTTTTGTCCAAAATATTATCACATAAAGAGTTAGAAGAACCCATGCATGTCTTGAGAGCTGACCCGACTATTTGGTATCCGATCTGGACACAATGTGTCAAAATTATTCCTCTAAAGCAATCTGTCGAACACCTGATGTGCAGAGTTAACAAAGATACTTTCGGAGTTCCATTTGTCACGACCCGCACCCAAATGTTTGGGCACGAGTGCATAAAAGCATGTCCAGCCTACGCCGCAGAGTCGGTGGTAGTAAGCTGTCAAATCTATGTGTATCCAAACCAATCCAATAATGCAACACAATTATGATAACATAATATAAACTCAACCACAAGTACTAGCAGGAACATATGAAATGGAAATATAAATCCATAGAGTAAAAATCTGATAATTAAGTACAGTTATCCTTAATTTATTACAACTCAGCAAATGTTATGGAAATGAAAATCTGAAATGACATAAAGTAAGTCTAAACTAAGCTATCCATCCTCCAGTGGCTCATCGGCAATATCGTCTCCTGCATCCTCGGCTAAACCACGATCTGTCTCAGGAGTGTCATAATAAGTAGTACCCCAGTTTTTAAGTCATCTCCTAAAAATGTTGTTATCTAGTCAGGATTGGAGCAAGTACGATACGCGATATACTATTCATAACATGATAGAAACTACAAGACATGTAATAGAGTAGAGAATAAAGCTAAAATAACGATAATTGATCTGACAAATAAATTGAACTGAAATAAGACTAAATCATGGCAGGATATCAAAGTGAGTGACATAGACAATATGATCGCATAAATCATCACTACACTAGGTGCATATGAAATACCATGTTCTATATGTGATCGGCTGAGGGATCTACATGGTCAGGCTCAATCATACATGTAGTGTATGATTAGCTAGCAGGTACAGAATCACGAAATTACGGAATGTACAGGATTTTGATCACATATATACTAAGGTATTTCACTAATAATCATGGATTTAAATCATAAAGTGAACAAGGTAAACACGGAAGCAGGAAAAACACGAAAATCATGATATAGAATCCATAATACTAACCTCGTGTAAGAGTCGTGTCGATAATCATGTATGTACATCTAAAAGCATGAAATATCGTAACTATCAAGAAATTAAAGTGATCATCGTAGGTACTTGCCTCGGATATCTGAAGTCAACGTGTGCAACACGATCGTGTCGACACAGAAAGTATCACAATCTATAGTCCATAATAAGTCCCAAATAGGTCACAGATTGTCATGCCCCAATTCGAAGAATCATTCGTCCTCGCTTTGATTCATGCCGAATCGTTCGTTCTCGCTTGGACGTGATGTCGTACAAGTCAGGTATTGTACTTGTACAAGGCAAATACGGTGCATAATTGATTATCTTCAAATAGGAACACATCGCAGCAGCACAAACAGACAAATTAAAGATAATAAGGACATACCTTCCTTATCAGATAGAGACACTTTATTGATTTATAGCAGTAGAGATATGTAGATAACTTGAAGTCATAAGAGACACTACAAGAAAAATAACTTTTGGTAATGGTTTTTTTCCCATTACCAAAGGGTTTAGTTGATGGTTTCCCTTCTGTCAGCTAGGCCAGTGTCAACAAAAGTCCCCACTTTAGTTGACAGTTGCTGAATGACTTTAGTTGACGAGTTTTAGCCGTCAACTAAACCCAGCTTTAGACCCAGTTTTAGACCGTCAATATTGGTGCATACTTTTCTTGACGCTGGCCTAGCTGGCGGTTAATGACCGTCAATATGGATTCTCTTTTTGTTGACGTTTCTTAGCCATCAAGAGACCTTGTTTATTAATTCCATTTACGTTGCCGACATTACGAGATCCACGCATAATATCAAATCCAGAAATGCATAATATAAATTCTAGAATCTCTCACAAATATCAAATAATTTACAAGTACATTTTATATTAACAAAACAAACATATTCTTACATTCAACCAATTTTTTTGTTCAGTAACCAACAAAAAGATAAACTTTGTTCACAGTTCACACTTGTACATGATACACCAACCCCAATTCATATTGACTAATTCCACAATAGAACAAAATATCCTTAATGGAAGTCCGCAGCTTCACAAACCCTATCGCAACCGAAGCCCGCGCGCGGCTTCACAAACCATCATTCATCGAGAATCGCTGTAGCTAATTAAAAACACATTGTTAGTATTAGACTGGTATCAATAAATAGGGATTGAACAAAGCAATATTTGATACAAGATCATCAACAAGGACTGATACAACAAGTGGGTGATAAAATAATATATAGAATATAAATATATAAACATGGACTGCTACTAAGGTTTAAACCAAACCCGAGCCCCTTCTATTTGTGATACTAAAACAAAATCAAGTATCAAGGCTCTCAAACTGATACAGTGTCTGAGCACAAATAAAACTAAAGACTGAACTATGAATGACTGACTAAAACAAAAGTAATTTAGGACTGAAACAATTAGCAAACAGGAACTAAAACCAACATCCCAAGGAATGATATTAAATGTCCACTTACTGAAACATCCCTCCTTCTCATTTACCCAGTAAACTGAACTGTTACTAAGAATGAGAAGTAGGGACTGAATTATATATAATTTGGGGACTGAACAGTGACTGATACAAGAAATTAGTAGAGCCCCTACTCCCACCTCCTTCACTGTAACTTGATTTACATGAAGTTAAAGGGCTGAACTAAAAAAAGGACTGTACAAATCAACAAAGACTGATGCAGTTCAATATATTGACTGAAGCTAAACCCATGATGACTGATACCATTGGTAATTCTCTCCTTCACACATTAGTTAACAGTGAACAAAATTATGGACTGATACCATGATGACTGATACCCATGATGACTACTAGTATCAAAGTCCATTTGAATTACAAGTCAGAACTTTGATACCCATTGCTGCCAACCAATTGCAAGTCTGATTTGCAGAGATACTCTGATACTCATTATGTCTACTAGAACTCTGATACTCACTGCTACTCTCTACTAGTAGAGAATGATGATATGCAGAGATACTCTAATACTCATTGTGTCCACTAGTTTCAAGCATGTGAGCACTCTGATACTCTGATAAAATCCAAAAATTATCCCTCCTGCACAATATTGTGTGCAGGTACACAAGCATGTGAGCACACTCACACATCACACTCATCACATACACATATGTATAAAAAATATCCTCACTCATGAGCACACTACTCACACATACTTGCACAGGAAACACTCTCCACTACATAGTCACACAACATGTATCCTGAACACAAGTATCCTGAACATGAGTATCAGAGCTAATACTAGTAATGCTTAGTAGTGGATTAGTATCATGAGTATCAATATTAGCAAGTATCTTGAACACAAAATTAATGATAGTAATGATACTTCACTACTAAACAGTATCCTTATATTCAATAATGCATAAATATACAACACATAATGACTGCAAATCCTAGATAAACTCTAAAAATTACCTTCAGGAATGGCTAGGCCAAGAACGGTGACAAGTAATCCATCCACTCAATGCGAACTTCATTAATCTCATCAAGCCCGTATTCATGCTTCTGATTGTACTATTTGTAAATAGGAAGTAAAAAAAAGTGATCGTAATATATTTTAAACATAATTAAGCAGAATATCACCTTAGGATTAAGCAAGCTTGGATCAATTGCGATCTCTTTCATATATCGTATCACATAGTAACAACATTCGATAGCGCCACTTTGTATTGACACCTATGCATAGAAAAGCAGTCCTTACACACTTGTTCATTTTTTATCTATATATTGACGATAGAGAAATATATTGTACCAGAATTGATAACCAATTCAATCTAAAAAATTTAAGTTGGTCTCCACATTGAGCATCATACATCCGAAGCCCACTATGCAAATTAAAGTGGACAACAATACCTGTCATTATTAAAGCATATATCATTTACTATAGTTGTGCGAAGATTTGGGACAAATATATTCATGCATACCTTGTTACAATTTGTTTAAGGTCCTCACTTATGCGACCCTCCAGAGAATCCAAATAGTACACTCTCATAAGTAGAAAATTAATGACAACCAAGACCTAATGATCTATGTAATTATACCATATAACACCAAGATATATAAAAATTTAAGTACAGAGTTAGAGGGTCTATTAGGTAAATGTTCTACAGTGTGTATCTCAGGTGTACAACAGTATATAGAAATCAGAGTTCAGTATAATAGTATGGCCAGAGTGTGTGTGAGTGTATTCCACAAAAATCCTGAATTCACTTTATAAAAGGAAAAAAGTAGAAATGTAATACCTTGGGTTGGTATGGCACGAAAAGAATCAACTTTGTTTTCCATATTTTAGACCGTTACAAATCTCTCTTGCTCTTGCATCCCTTGATGCGAAAATGTCTTTTAAGCCAGAAATGGATACTTTTCTTGGGTCGATAAATGAAATATTTTCAACAGTGTTTAGGTCCTTTAAACGATAGTACAATGACCTACAGTTTGCATATAATTTAAGTCAAGTTATTAATGTAATAAAAAAAATTTAAGGAGCAAATTATTCTTGTACCTAATGTATAATTGAATGCAGTTTGTTGAGAGATGATGCACATTAACGAAATTGTCAATATCCTCTAGAAGAAGAGCAATAAATATTGGAATACCAAACAAGCCAATATCACATGGAACCCGAATTGTCATTTTTTCGTTGATCAACTTTTGTGCTAGCATAACGAAGAATTCCATTCCAGGTGGATTCTTAAAAGACCTTGTAATTCCTGTACAAGCTCTCATGGGTGACTTTGACCTTAATTGATGTCTTTTTTTTTCTTGGTGTCTTCACTTTTATTGGTGTCTTTTCTTTTATTGGTGTCTTCTCCTTCTGGCTATACACAGATTTTTCCATATGTACCATCTCCGTATTACTTTTCAAAGGAGACTGTGCATTTACAACCATATCAGAAAAGTTAGAAAATGTTAGCACTTAAATTCATAATGCTAGATAAGGGGATGAAATTAGACCTTCCTCATACGACTTAGCCTCCGTAATTCTTCGGAAGCTGAACTCGGTGCATTGATGGGAAGCATTGGAGGAATTAGGGATCTAGTTACCGGGAAGTTGGAAACCAGTATCTGATATTGGTGTATCACAGTTCCCATGTGTCATTAACTTGTTTATCATCTGTTTTTTGCTCTCAATCTCCTCGAGCAACTTTTGTTTCTCCTCCTCCCAACCAATTGGAGCTTTAGGAGTGTGGAAATAAGAGCTTGGGATGAAATATTTATCCATGTCCATAACACGACCACTGTGCTCGGGCATCTCTATTGCATAATAAAGAGCATCACGATTCACCAGAATAGACAACTCGCCACAAGAAAAAAAAATTCTTCTTCACTTAATCCTATAAAAATATAGATAGGTTTAGACAGTAGAGTGTGTATATATATAGAGAGATAGCTTAGACAGTTAGAAAGTCATATAGGTAGATAGGCCATTAGTGTCTAGTGGCCTAAGTGTATAAGTGTATGTGCCACCAGTGGCCTAAGTGTCTAAATGGATTATCCACCAGTGTCCAAGTGGCTTAAGTGTCTAAGTGTCCAATGGCCTAAGTGTCTAAGTAGATTAGCCACCAGTGTCTAGTGTCTAAGTGTATGTGCCACCAGTATCCAGTGGCCTGCAGTAGTAGATTAGCAAGACAAGATAGAGGAAATGAGACTAGATATGTAGCAACAGTGGTAGGTAGGAAGATGTAATGTTGTGTTAGACTATATATGCAGCAACAATGGATTAGCAAGGCAAGCTAGTGGAAATGAGACTAAAGTTGAGACTTTCTTACAATCTTATCCACCATTGCTTGAGTAGCTGGATTATAAACTATTGAAACAGAATCATCCCTATCATGTTCACTGGCATCGGCATCCCCTGTAGACTTTCTTGTAGACTTTCTTTGCTTTTTTCGAGCTAGCTTCCAAAAAAGGCAGCGATCAACTTCCTCCTCAGTATACATTGCATCCTTTTTTCTATTTTATCAAAAAATGAACATAGGTGAGTGTACACATTTGTATTGCATCCATCACTTGTTTTAAAGCGTTGTATCAGAGTTCAGATTACTTACTATTTCTTCTCTTAAATCTGCATAGCCTTTTCGGCCTAGCAAAGGTTGTATACATGTCTGCCACTCCTATTTTGTTGCTATATGCGAAGGTTCTGAAAACTCACATCATATAGCAAATTGAACCAAAAAACCCAACTTATTCATAAATTCTAGGACACAAAACAGTCATGTGATTAGGACACGACATAGTAGCTGTTTGCCATGAAATATAAAAAAACAGAACAATTATCGGAGGACAGGACTTTTACTTCACGTTACAAACTCGCTTGTACAAAGAAAGCCTAGGGACGAAACCTAGGTACATCAGTCTAAGTACAATTGTTTATTTTAGATTCTGGGGGGTGACGATAGAGGCTCGGGAAGGCGACGGCAGCCCTGCCTTACTCCTTGGACGATCGGTATGCAGCCTTGGCTCCTGTGAAGAGATGGTTGGCGTTGATGAAGAAATGCTCTTCTTGCTCTCCCTCTATTACTCTTCTGGCTTCTCTCTCTCTCTGTGTATTTTCTCTCTAATTATTGGGGGAGTTTCTCTGTATGGGCGTATCTCTCTCTCTGACAGTATATCTTTTACAAGGGAATGGCACCTTGCTATTTATAATAGTGGGATCTCCTCATTAGGGTTGTCAATGATTGCCTCTTGGAGATGGCGGCGGCCTGTGGATTGGTCAATCTAGGCCGTTCGCTTTTGATTGCGACGAATCCGAGCCATTGAGTGTAGATTACACCAAATCCCATCAGCAATTAATGCTGATTGGAATAAATCTTCCTCATAACGGTCTTCCGATGTCTGCGAATAAATTAGATTTATTCTTCTGCCACGTGTCCCAGATTTTTGGGATTTGACCCAATCTTTGATTGCAATAAATCTGAAGAATTGATCGGCTTAGGATACGTGTCCTAGGAGCCATTAGGGGGATCTGAACTGCATGACGAGTGAGCCGCATATGATCTTGGGCCGCATATGGTTAGGGCCACGTGTCAGGGCTACCTGGGTAGTGGCCCTCTCATGGAGGTGATCATTGCGAGCCGCATAGGGATACATCCGCCTGAACCGTATGGGAATGGTCCTCTTGAACCGCATGAGAAGTCTTTGCTCGAGCCGCATGAGGCTGTCTCGGCCTGAGCAGCATAGGACGGCTTCATTCTGAACCGCATGAGAAGTCTTTGCTCGAGCCGCATGAGGCTGTCTCGGCCTGAGCCGCATAGAACGGCTTTATTCTGAACCGCATGAGAAGTCTTTGCTCGAGCCGCATACGAACGCCCACGTGGCAAGGCCACGTGGTATTTTTATGGCTCTCGGGAAATTTGTGTCAGAGATCTCTTTTCTCTTCCCTAGAAGTTTGTCATTATGACAGATTCATAATTACTTTTTTTTGTGTCAGGGCTGTCATTTTTTCAGAGTTGTCAGCCGTCAAACAATTAATGCGAGAGGGCAGAGGAGAGGGCTGTCCCGCCACGTGTCTTCTGAGCCGCATGGGAATGTCTTGGGCCGCATAGTCCCTTATGCCGCATGACTCTCTGAGCCGCATGGGCTTTCTGAGCCGCATGGGGTTCTTTGGCCGCATGGGTTATTTTCTTTAATATTTTCCATGCTTCTACAAGATCCCCTTCAAAGTTTTCAATTTGCAAAATTGAAATACTTTGAATAAGAAGCATGGATGTGTTCTTCTTAGCCGCATACGAAACCCTGACCGCATAGAGATCTTGGCCGCATAGATTGTTTAGCCGCGTAGGTGGTTCAGCCGCAGGGGACTGTTCAGCCGCATAGCTTCTCGCCACGTGTGCGGGTCTTTAATTGCCTCAAATTCGTTTCAGCGCCGTTTTTGTAGGGGGGAATCCCAAGGGTCAGCTCATTAAATCTTTCGGATTTTACGCCCTGGGTGAATCTTGGAGACGAAACCCAAGGAGTCGGTTTCGCTTTTTATGAGGCGGTCATTGGCCCATGTGTCCTCCTTCTCCTGTCCTCCTATAAATAGGAGGAGTTTGAAGAGAGAGAGGGCTTCTTTATTTTCTTTCTTTTTCCTCAAACCTTCCCTATCTCGATTGCCCTTCCCCTCTTCGATAATTAATGGCTCCCAAGAAGACCGTGGCAGCAAAGGGCAAGAAGGCAGCCTGTACTTCCGCCTCGGCTGCTACTTCATCGGTCATCGTACCTGATGTTTATCCTGACGTTCACCCCCCATTACTGGTAAGGACAATGTATGGGTTAAAGAACCCTAACTGTCATGGCTACGTTGCATACTTTATGCACGAGTCTTTGTAAATCGCATGTTCGCCCTACGGCTGAGCTGCGAGCCGCATAAGAAAACCATCGTGTCTGCATACGCGCTTCGTCGGCGAAGCCGCATAAGCGATGTAACGCCCCAATCCCAAAAATACTAGGACTAGGAACGTCGACATGCCAGCTGTATTCATACGAAGTATACTCCAATATATGGAAGCCTCGTATAAATACATAAGCTGTAAAATGTAGTAGAACCATAACTAATCTCATCCACACAGAATAAATGAATAAAAGATCATATAATGAGAATAAATTTGTCTTGATACAATATGTTGGGCGGAGACAAATCCACTACCAACAAAATAAGAAAAAGTACATGGAAAATGAAATGAGTGGCGAGCGAAGCGAAGACGATCCAAATGCAATCTTCCTCGAAGAAATAGCGAAGATCACGGCTAGAGCTAGAACACCTGCGAAAGACAATAGCACACACCTGGCAATACAACCAGGTCCTCAGAGGGACGTAACAAGACACATAATAGCATGCCATATAAACTGAATAAATATTGCTCAATAAATAAGTCAATCGAATTTATAACATGGTCCAATACGCACCTATTGAACGAGCGTACCATCCCCCCAACCAAACAAGGACATGAGATGGTAAACTAATTTACGACGACGTATCTTTCCATGCTAAGAATCCGATATGGTATCCGGACCCCAACAAGGTTCAATACCTTCTCATCGAAGTAGTAAGTCACACCTACAACCAAATAAGGACAAGATGTGACGAACTAATCCGCGACAAGTTATTATTCCAAGTCACGGTCAGATACAAGTACCCAAACCAAAAGTACTCGTACCTAACGGATAGGGTAGCCTACCATTCTAAGTGAAATATTGTTAAGAACAATCCTTCCTACGCATGGGCCCTGGCTGAATAGGATCGGCGTAGTCCCCCTTTAGGCACCAGAGGCCCCATCAGGAAGAGCATGACGTTCCGCAGAATCGTCAGTGGCCGTTAGTAATCTTGGGTCATCAACCCCGTATCTCCAGCGGAGAGTCCGGGTCACAAAGGAAGTGCATCGAAGACCATACGCTAAGGAATTGTCCTCCCCGCCCAATGCCTACTGTGTTGTATCCACAACACAAACCTCTATAACCGCTAAGTCAAACTAGCATGCAACCTCTATTAGCGGTTATTCCTATCGCACGGCTTGTACATACTGGTGGCCAGCTAATCACGCACTTCCGTGTTCTACATGCGACACACAACTTCGTGTTTACAACGTGTCAAGGCCAATGAATGCAACACACAAGGTGGTCCCTTAAATCTAGGTTTAATTTGTAAGAAAAATAATACACAGCAGGAAATATAAATGAACAGTTATGCCATGTATCACAGTTTATAAAGAAAATAAGTAATGCATGAAATATGAGCTAAAAATAATTAAACAGCTAATGGCAAGGTGTCTTGCCTGGTAGGACGCCTGGTGTGCTGCGATGATCAATGTGGCACGATCTGCAACTCCGGTACAATAACTGTACATGGTGACCTCGGGTGGTGATACGGACAGTTCCATTGGGTCCAGAAGGGTCAAATTGGTTAGGTTGGACATATGATAGTCTCGAAATAGGCGAAGGAATAGGACTTGGATACGGACAGGAAAAATCAAGGAATAATGAATAAATAATTATTTATTTATATATACGAATTTTTAGAAAATATTTATAATTCCTAAAAGCTAACTTTCACAAGTCAAAATATTTGTAGGAAAAATACAAGAATTACTTTAAAGTCAAGAAAACCGTTTTCGGCGAAAACTCTAAGTTTGTAAAAAATATAATATCTATGCAGGAAACCATATTTTATCGGTGAAAACATGTTTGGAAAATATTAAAAAAAATTTTAGGCAACTAAAATATTACGGCAATATTTAGATAAAATAATATTATTATTAGGCTGAACCTAATTCTTGTCAAAAATACAAGTTTAAGTCAGTACTATATTTTATCGGTAAAAATATTTTTAGAAATATTTATTATACCTTAATAAATAACAAATAGCATTATTAAACAAACAAGGATAATATGATCATAATACTTACAATAATACATGTATATATATACTTGTTTTAATCCAAATTATAAAATAATGATACTAATGGTAGCCAATACAATAACTAATAAAATATAAAGTAAAACAAGAAAACAAACAATAGGAAAAATATGCAGCAGTTGCTGCTATTCTCTCGAGAGAGTATCAAAACAAACTAACATAACATAAAATAATAATAATAATAATAATAATAATGATTCAGTAGAAGACAAAACGAAAACAACAAAACATAAAAAAATAGCAAAACAAACCCATCAAAATATCCAACCGTTGCTCTCCATCCGTAGAGTGGGAGAGAGAGAGAGGATGCAGAGAGAGAGAGAGAGAGCTCGAGAGCTCAGGAGTTGAAAGGGAGAGAGAGAGAGAGATGGTGAGGAGCGGGAGGGGTGAGCAAGAGGCTGAGGCTGGGGATCGGGGTTCGGCCACCGCGAGGGACGGAAGGACGAGAAGAGGGTTGTCGAGCTCCGGCGCGCGAGATGTTTGGAGGAGAACGGCGAGTGTTCGCCGGGGCGCGCTAGGCCAGGCGGCGGAGCCGAGGGTTTGGGGGATTCATCGGCCGGAGGAGCGGAGAGAAGGGGAGACGGGGGACGGCGGTCGGCGGAGAGAACAAGGGGCGGCGGAGGAGGCTGATGGGCGCTCGGCGGACAGGGACGAAGGCGAGCGGCGGCCACAATCTGGGGTCAGCGCCTGCCCGACGCTCGTCGAGCGCGACCACGGTGGTGCGCAGCACTGCGGAGACTCCGATGGGGTTTCCATCTGAGACGGCCGGGCGGTGGGAGTTTACCGGGGTGGTCGGCGCCAGGGGGCGGCGATCGGGAAGAAGGCGGTCGGCGACGAGTACTGAGGCGGAGGAGAGAGGAAGCGGGGGTTCCGGCCACGGTCGACGGCGACGTGCGGAGAGGAGACTGACGCGGCGGTTCTCAGATCCAGGCGGCGTGGCGGGCCGCTGGTCTCAGGAGGCGGAGGAAGGGTGGCGGTTGCTGGACGCTGGGTCGGAGAGGGACAGTGGCTCGGGGCGGCGATCCAGCTAGGACGGCGCCGGAGGCCGGGCTACGGGCGGCGGAGGAGGTAAGTTTTAGGGTTAGGGTTTTCTTTCTTAGTTTCTGGTTTCTTGGGTGGTGATGGTTTGGGTGGTTGGCCAGAGTTGGCCACTGGTGGCGGTGGCTGGGGGTTTTGGTAGTGGCGGCGGCGGTGGTGTTTGTGCTGGTTTGTCCGGTGGTTTGGTGGCCTCAGAGACGATGGTGTTGGTGATGGGGGCGGTGATGGATGGTGGTGTCGTGGATGGTCGGCCAATGGTGGTGGCGGTGGTCGGCCAAACTAGTCGGGGTGGCTGGGACGTTGGGTCGTGGTGGTCTGGTGGGTGGAGACAGGGTGGTTGCCGTCCGGCTTGGTGACGGTCGCGACGGAGAAGAAGTTGTGGTCGGGTTAGGCTTAGGATTTGGTGTCGGGGTGTGTCCGACACGAGAACATAAATGTAATTGTAAAAGAACTGGAATAAGAATCTGGGCACGGACACGGACACGAGGCACTGCACTTGTGGTGGAATATTTGTGGAAAAAAAATTTGTGGATGAATAATGTGGAGGAGTACCTGCCTATATTTATAGGATGTGGGAATTCCCACTTAGATAATGTTTAGGATTGTTTAAACCCCAAATTAGATAAACCAATCTATTAAATTCAAATCTAAATCCAAATGCAAATCCTATTTAAATTAAATCCCTTTAGTTTAAAATCAAATCGAATAATCCAATTCCAAATATAGATACTAGTTTAATCTATTTAAATAATTCCAAACATTAAATCAAGATTTAATTGGCCAAAATAACTTCCAAAAATATTTTTCAAAATACCAATAATAATAATTTCGAAAATAATAAATATTTTTAAATATCTTTTTGAACAATAAAATATTACTATTAATAAATTTCGAAAATTATACTTTTATTTAAATAGACCCATAAATAAATAACGAAATATTTGTATGCAACAAATATCCTTTACATAATTAGGCTTTTCTAGTATACAAAATATTATTTATTATTAATAACTTTTTAGAAACAAAAGGCTTTTTATAGCAAGAATAATAATTTATATAATTTTGAAAGTGTATATTAAAATAGAAAAGAAAATGTTTTTATAAAATATGTACGCTCGCACATATTCGTACTCGTCGAGCAAACGAAAAATTCGCCTACGACGTACAATACGACTACGTGACATACAATACCAAAAATTTTAAATCCATGCAAATTAATAAATAAAAAAAATAGTAGAAATTTAGGGGTTTTACATCCTACCCAACTTAAAAGAATTTCGTCCTCGAAATTTAGAATTAGGAGGGGGGTGAAAGACACAAGGGGGTATCGATAAGGAAGCATAGTCAAATCAAGATAAAGGAACGACATTTAATGAAAACTTGCATTAGCGTCGTGATTTCAATAAGGCGAAGATAGTCATGGATTAACGCGAGAAGGAAATGTTTAAGATGACGCGCAATAAAGAATAGTATGTGTTCAAGTAAAATAAAGTAATTTAGAGACCTTAAAGTTATGGTCTCTTGAGAGTAGGTTGAGGGCACAATTAGAGAATGAATTAGATTTACTCGATTAGAAGGTCATGACAGTAATTATAGGGCGAGAACAAGGGCGAGGAGTTTAGGATGAAGATATAGCAATATCGAACGAGAATGGTCATAGTCGATAGGAGGGCTAGAAGGAGTGCTGGTATAACGCCTTCGTCTTTCTAAAATAGGTGAAGGCGAAAGCAATATAGAGTTCGAAGGAGGCGTTATCGAATACGAATACGTGATTCAAAGACGACCGAAACGAATTCCAAAGAAATTGTCAAGGCAGTCGTGGATGGAATTCTAAAGGACAAGTTTAGCTATGTCCCCATCCACGTAGAATAATAGACAAAAGCGAACCAAAGTGCACTCGGTTGATCAGACCATCATGCACCGGTTTTGATTAGACAATATGTTAGTGAGCGCGCTCAATAGCATAAGTCATGAACAAACTTGATAAAATAGATGAGTTTGCAAAACTAAATTATAGTAGCAACATTAGTCAAGGTGGTAAAATATAGGCACGAGATTAAGATTGAAATAAGGAACAAATATGAATAGTCTAAGAGTCATAGGAATCTAAGTCTTGTTTATTCCTATACTATCATTCTACGGTTTTATTGACCAAGGCTTGGTTGACTAAATGGGTTAGGGCCCTCTAAACTTTATAAGTACCAAGGGATTGCTAGGTCACAAGGCATTCTACCCAACTTAAAAGAATTAAACTAATGGTGTTTGGGACAGCTAACTAATAGGGTCAAACTCTAGCAAGCACGAAGGAAAGATAAGAATTTGGATGGAAGGAAGCAAGCAAGATGCAATTGATAAGTCAAACGGTAGATAAAATCAAGGAAGAGGTCGAGTATGTGGATG
Organism: Iris pallida; assembly: GCA_029216955.1. Lineage (NCBI taxonomy): Eukaryota > Viridiplantae > Streptophyta > Magnoliopsida > Asparagales > Iridaceae > Iris > Iris pallida. The sequence continues at coordinate 2,150,048 of JANAVB010010400.1, forward strand.
AGATCATAGACTTCTAATCCTATTCGCAGGCTTGCTTGGTACGGTAAGTAACCAAACAATTTATCTTGACCTGCATGGGCCACCACAAAAATATGTAACGCCCCAATCCCAAAAATACGTAGGACTAGGAACGTCAACATGCCAGCTGTATTCATACGAAGTATACTCCAATATATGAAAGCCTCGTATAAATACATAAGTTGTAAAATGCAGTAGAACCATAACTAATCTCATCCACACAGAATAAATAAATAAAAAAAATCATATAATGAGAATAAATTTGTCTTGATACAATATGTTGGGCAGAGACAAATCCACTACCAACAAAATAAGGAAAAGTACATGGAAAATGAAATGAGTGGCGAGCGAAGCGAAGACGATCCAAATGCAATCTTCCTCGAAGAAATAGCGAAGATCACGGCTAGAGCTAGAACACCTGCGAAAGACAATAGCACACACCTGACAATACAACCAGGTCCTCAGAGGGACGTAACAAGACACATAATAGCATGCCATATAAATTGAATAAATATTGCTCAATAAATAAGTCAATCGAATTTATAACATGGTCCAATACGCACCTACTGAACGAGCGTACCATCCCCCCCAACCAAACAAGGACAGGAGATGGTAAACTAATTCACGGCGACGTATCTTTCCATGCTAAGAATCCGATATGGTATCCGGACCCCAACAAGGTTCAATACCTTCTCATCGAAATAGTAAGTCACACCTACAACCAAACAAGGATAAGATGTGACGAACTAATCCGCGACAAGTTATTGTTCCAAGTCACGGTCAGATACAAGTACCCAAACCAAAAGTACTCGTACATAACGGATAGGGTAGCCTACCATTCTAAGTGAAATGTTGTTAAGAACAATCCTTCCTACGCATGGGCCCTGGCTGAATAGGATCGGCGTAGTCCCCTTTGGGCACCAGAGGCCCCATCAGGAAGAGCATGACGTTCCGCAGAATCGTCAGTGGCCGTCAGTAATCTTGGGTCATCAACCCCGTATCTCCAGCGGAGAGTCCGGGTCACAAGGGAAGTGCATCGAAGCCCATACGCTAAGGAATTGTCCCCCCGCCCAATGCCTACTGTGTTGTATCCACAACACAAACCTCTATAACCGCTAAGTCAAACTAGCATGCAACCTCTATTAGCGGTTATTCCTATCGCACGGCTTGTACGTACTGGTGGCCAGCCAATCACGCACTTCCGTGTTCTACATGCGACACACAACTTCGTGTTTACAACTGTCAAGGCCAATGAATGCAACACAAGGTGGTCCCTTAAATCTAGGTTTAATTTGTAAGAAAAATAATACACAGCAGGAAATATAAATAAACAATTATGCCATGTATCACAGTTTATAAAGAAATAAGTAATGCATGGAATAGAGCTAAAAATAATTAAACAGCTAATGGCAAGGTGTCTTGCCTGGTAGGATGCCTGGTGTGCTGCGATGATCAATGTGGCACGATCAGCAACTTCGGTGCAATAACTGTACATGGTGACCTCGGGTGGTGATACGGACAGTTCTATTGGGTCCAGAAGGGTCAAATTGGTTAGGTTGGACATATGGTAGTCTCGAAATGGCGAAGGAATAGGACTTGGATACGGACAGGAAAAATCAAGGAATAATGAATAATAATTATTTATTATATATACGAATTTTTAGAAAATATTTAATTCCTAAAAGCTAACTTTCACAAGTCAAAATATTTGTAGGAAAATACAAGAATTACTTTAAAGTCAAGAAAACCGTTTTCGGCAAAACTTTAAGTTTGTAAAAAATAATATCTATGCAGGAACCATATTTTATCGGTGAAACATGTTTGGAAAATATTAAGAAATTTTTTAGGCAACTAAAATATTACGGCAATATTTAGATAAAAATAATATTATTATTAGGCTGAACCTAATTCTTGTCAAAATACAAGTTTTAAGTCAGTACTATATTTTATCGGTAAAATATTTTAGAAATATTTATTATACCTTAATAAATAACAAATAGCATTATTAACAAACAAGGATAATATGATAATAATACTTACAATAACATGTATATATATATATACTTTTTAATCGAAATTATAAAATAATGATACTAATGGTAGCCAATACAATAACTAATAAAATATAAAGTAAAACAAGAAAACAATAATAGGAAAAATATGCAGCAGTTGTTGCTATTCTCTCGAGAGAGTATCAAAACAAACTATAACATAAAATAATAATAATAATAATAATAATAATAATAATATAATAATAATAATAATAATGATCAGTAGAAGACAAAACGAAAACAACAAAACATAAAAAAAATAACAAAACAAACCCATCAAATATCCAACTGTTGCTCTCCATCCGTAGAGTGGGGAGAGAGAGAGAGAGGATGCAGAGAGAGAGAGAGCTCGAGAGCTCAGGAGTCGAAAGGAGAGAGAGAGAGAGATGTGAGGAGCGGGAGGTGAGCAAGAGGCTGAGGCTGGGATCGGGGTTCGGCCACCGCGAGGGCGGAAGGACGAGAGAGGGTTGTCGAGCTCCGGCGAGCGGAGATGTTTGGAGGAGAACGACGAGTGTTCGCCGGGGCGCGCTAGGCCAGGCGGCGGAGCCGAGGTTTGGGGATTTCATCGGCCGGGGAGCGAGAGAAGGGAGACGAGGGACGGCGGTCGCGGAGAGAACAAGGGCGGCGGAGGAGGCTGATGGGCGCTCGGCGGACAGGGGCGAGGCGAGCGCGGCCACAAACTGGGTCAGCCCTGCCCGGCGCTCGTCGAGCGCGACCACGGTGGTGCGCGCACTGCGGGGACTCCGATGTTCCATCTGAGACGGCCGGGCGTGGGAGTTTACCGGGTGGTCGGCGCCAGGGGGCGATCGGGAAGAAGGCGGTCGGCGGCGAGTACTGAGGCGGAGGGAGAGGAAGCGGGGGTTCCGGCCACGGTCGACGACGGCGAGGGAGACTGACGCGGCGCGTTCTCAGATCCAGGCGGCGTGGCGGGCCGCTGGTCTCAGGAGGCGGAGGAAGGGTGGCGGTTGCTGGACTCTGGGTCGGAGAGGACAGTGGCTCGGGGCGGCGATCCAGCTAGGACGCGCCGGAGGCCGGGCTACGGGCGGCGGAGGAGGTAAGTTTTAGGGTTAGGGTTTTCTTTCTTAGTTTCTGGTTTCTTGGGTGGTGATGGTTTGGGTGGTTGGCCGGAGTTGGCCACTGGTGGCGGTGGCCGAGGGTTTTGGTTGTGGCGGCGGCGGTGGTGTTTGTTGTGCTGGTTTGTCCGTGGTTTGGTGGCCTCAGAGACGATGGTGTTGGTAATGGGGGCGGTGATGGATGGTGGTGTCGTGGATGGTCGGCCAATGGTGGTGGCGGTGGTCGGCCAAACCAGTCGGGGTGGCTGGGACGTTGGGTCGTGGTGGTCTGGTGGGTGAGACAGGGTGGTTGCCGTCCGGCTTGGTGACGGTCGCGGCAGAGAAGAAGTTGTGGTCGGATTAGGCTTAGGATTTGGTGTCGGGTGTGTCGGACACGAGAACATAAATGTAATTGTAAAAGAACTGGAATAAGAATCTGGGCACGGACACGGACACGAGGCACTGCACTTGTGGTGGAATATTTGTGGAAAAAAAATTTGTGGATGAATAATGTGGAGGAGTACCTGCCTATATTTATAGGATGTGGGAATTCCCACTTAGATAATGTTTAAGATTGTTTAAACCCCAAATTAGATAAACCAATCTATTAAATTCAAATCCAAATCCAATGCAAATCCTATTTAAATTAAATCCATTTAGTTTAAAATCAAATCGAATAATCCAATTCCAAATATAGATACTAGTTTAATCTATTTAAATAATTCCAAACATTAAATCAATATTTAATTGGCCAAAAAACTTCCAAAAAATTTTTCAAAATACCAATAATAATAATTTCAAAAATAATAAATATTTTTAAATATCTTTTGAACAATAAAATATTACTATTATAAATTTCAAAATTATACTTTTATTTAAAATAGACCCATAAATAAATAACAAATATTTGTATGCAACAAATATCCTTTACAAAATATTATTTATTATTATTATTAATAATTTTTAGAAACAAAAGGCTTTTTATTATTAATAATAAAAATGTTTTTATTAGGCTTTTCTAGTATACAAAATATATTTATTATTAATAATTTTTAGAAACAAAAGGCTTTTTATAGCAAGAATAATAATTTATAATTTTGAAAGTGTATATTAAAATAGAAAAGAAAATGTTTTTATAAAATATGTACGCTCGCACATATTCGTACTCGTCGAGCAAACGAAAAATTCGCATACGACGTACAATACGACTACGTGACATACACTACCAAAAATTTTAAGTCCATGCAAATTAATAAATAAAAAAAATAGTAGAAATTTAGGGGTTTTACAAGCGACGCTAAACCGCATAGACTTTTATTGCACAGAGCCGCATAAGTGTTCTTCTGAGCTTGAGCCGCATGAGGCTTTTCGGAGCCGCATAAGACTTCGGAGCCGCATAAAGCTTCATGGAGCCACATGGATGTTTTCTTGAGCCGCATGAAGCTTGAAAGCACCCAATCGCCTCTCTTTATCCCCGGTTTAACTTACTTTTCTCTGTCTTTTCTTCAGTGAATCAGCCGGGTAACGCTGCTGGAGAACTCTTGGTGGGTAGCGCTCAAGCTGCTCTCGGCTATAGGTACGACCATATTGTTCAGCATATGACGGACCAGTTTCTGAGCGATGAGCCTCTGGCTAGATTGAATGCCATCAAGATCAGTCTTTCCATTTCCTTAATGCTATGATGAACTCCGGGAAATTTGAAGGGGAGTATTTGAAGCCTGCGTTCTTTTTTGGAGATGTCTTGACCGTAGAGAACAATCATGTTCTGGAGGTGTCGGAGAATTGAGTTTTATCTCTAACGGGATGGCGATCCGCATCCCCCAGATGGAGCGACACTTCCCATTATCTTGGTTCAATATGCTTCCATTGGACCGGAAGATGGAGGAGACTTTAACCCCTACTAGAAGTGGGATGTTCGTGGGGAACATCCATTATAATAACAATCTGAAGTCCGTGACTGCCGGCAAGGTGCATACTAGCTGTTCTGTGACGGGTTGGTCCCAGGTTCTTTCCTGAATGTGGCGGGCCCTAACTTCATATTTTCTACTGCGATACTTTTATAAATCAACTTGCTCGGAAGGCTCCTATCCCGTTGGTCGGTTGATGTTCCCTGGTTGGGTACCCCCTATTCCCTCGTGGACCAATTTGTCTACTTGGATCTTGCAGAAGTATGAGGCCTTTTTGTGCGAGATTGGCCTTTACCACGCTATCCGAGGCACCAGTCATGGCTTGTCCATAAACAAGAAGCTGTTCATGTCTCTGCTGGAGATGTATAATTGCCGTACGGGGACCTTTTACACACCTGTAGGGGAAATGGACTCGCGCTCCATGAAATGCACGCGGTCTCCAACTTCCTTGGGGGGAAAGCTTTTGAAGCGTATACTCCCACTAATGAGAACCCGAAGATTTGGAACGACGGTATCCTGGCTTCGTGCTCTTACCAAGAGATATTGTGCCATTATAGCACATGCCATCAGATACCCAAAAGGATAGTAACTCGGAAGGGAATGCTCCCCATACCAAGGACTAGGTGCACTATCTCTTCCCGATAGATGCCTCAGGTCAAGTCACCTCTCGTCGCCCTCGATCTCGGGAAGCGGTTAAGGACTTGGTGTCGTCGGCTAAGAGAGTGGCCACTACCAGTGACAGATTCGGGAGCAAGACTGACGCTTTTGGTTACTTTTACCAGGATACTCAAGAGCTGTCCGAGAAAGCGTTTTGGCGGGATTTTTGATGATCTGGCTACGAAATTGTGTAGTCTCGGGAGGAGCCGGTTCTATTGAGAGAATTAGTCGTAACTTCATCCTTCCGGCTGTGAAGTTAGTTTTACGAATCAGACTAGCTCTCCTCCCGGCCATGGTGTGTAGCATACACCGTGGCCTTCGTACCTTCACGTCCAAAGTCATTGCTCGCGACGTGACCAAGGATTTTAAACGAACTGAGTTGCCTTATCACTATTTGATGGGGTGGCTGCTGATACATTATCCGTCTTTGATGAGACCGGGCTCTGAAGACGGTGTGACTGATGATGACGCATTTATCTTCCGCTATCGTGACGAGCCTTGGGAATGTGAGACCATGCGGGCTTGCCGGATGGCATTAACAAGGGCAGATAAGTATCATATTTTCGTATCCGTCTATCGCTTTACCGCCAGGGACATAGAGGCTGTACATATTGACGGTATCGTGCCCCCTCAGCTTCTGGATGGCCAGATGCTCCTATGGCTGCGTAACATCCGTCCCGCACATCTGGTGTATCGTAATCGCAATACTGTCTTTCTGGAGCCTTATCTGCCTAGCAGGTTTGCCCGGCAGTTTGGATACAACCAACTTTGTCTGGACAGCCCCAGTTCTTGTCTGGGTTATGAAGGTAGCCTTCTGATGGTATCAGGGCTTGACAATATTATGATTCGTTCCATACTCGTACCATTTTCTCGGTCCCTGCCATTAAGGAGTCAGTGGAGATCTTGTATATGGCGGCTTTGTATCATGTCATGGCGAACAAACCCCCGTCGGTTTTAACCCAGGTACCAGTTTTATTGTTGGTACCGGTCTGGAGGAAGGCTCTCAAGGGGCCAAGAAAAGAAAGACTAGAGCCGAAGTGCCAGATTTGGATTCCGCTGCTGAGGATGATGAAGGTAACGAGCATGATAAAGATGACTCTATCCTTCCAGTGGTAGACGCAGAGGTGGATCAGCCGCATGTTTTGTCATATGAGATGTTGGGGGATCAGTCCCTCGTTGCGCCTGGTCCTACTCCGAAACATAGCAGGCAAGTTTCTCCTGTTGGCGGTGTTTCTCGATCCCGAAAGCTGGTTGCGACTAGGCACCGCCCGCTAGCCATAAAAGAAAGTGGAGAAGAAGTCAACCCTGCGTCAGAGGTAACAAAACCGCTCTCGATTCCTTCTTCCTTCTTTCCTTCGAGCTTCAATTCTAATCGTCTTCGTTCTCTCTTTTAGGTGTCAGGAGAAGAAGAGTTTCAAGATGTCGAGGCGGTGACCCAGGATGACGGGGACTCCCGTGAGCCTGTTCCTTTTCAAGATGATGCAGATCAATCTGTATCCCCCTTCAAGGTGTTGGGGACAGAGGACGTGACTGAGTTTAACTCGGGGATCGCGGGTGAGGGGACCATGCCAGTTGTGGATGAGCTGCAGCCTTCATGCCTCTCCCTGGTAAGATTAGCCGAATCGTAACTTGTGAGGAAGCCTATCTGCTCTATCATCACGTCCTTCGGGTTACGTCGATTGATTGTTATTCTGGCCATACAGGTCCTGCCCTCCAGTACCGAGGATGGACGTCGTTGAGACAACCCCAACCGAAGGGGCATTGGTGGAGAAGGGTGTGCCTCCTCACCGTCCGACTTGTCTTGATGGGCCTTCTGGGGGCTCGAGTTTAACGGGCCAGTCATCGGGGCAGTCGGGGCAGGGAACGATGGTCCTTGCGTCATCCTTGCTCCGGTAACTCCGAGAATCGACCTTTCTGCCCTACCGAGTATCCAAGCTCTCCGGGCGACGGAAGACGAGTTGGCCGCTATTCATGCATCGTTTTACTCGGACTCCGTTCCCCTGGTGGCAAGCTCTAGTGTTACTTCTCCGACGTTGTCGTTCCGGCTTCCCTGACGCCATTCTCTGCTAAAGTTTTGGACGGCGCGTTGCAGGACGTGGTTGCCAGTTTCCATCGTCATTTGAAGAGGGAATCGAGGCCGCTGTGGAAAAGGGACCTCCTTTACCTTGGCCCGACAATGCGCCCATGGTCAAGTAAGTATCCTTAGGATCTTCCTGGTGATGCAGGGATGGCTTCGCTTCTGGAGGCAAAATTGTTGGAGGCTGATCAGCTGGTGGCCGAGCTTCGAGTATTGCGGCAGGCTGATCTGTCTGCTGTTATAAACGAGGAGCGGGATTCCCTTATCGCTGTTATAGAGAGGACCAGAGCTGCTCGGGATAAGACCAGACCGGCCATACTGAAGGATCTCAGCGACCTATCTATCGGTATGATCAATTGAGTTACGCGAATGAAAATGTTACGGCTCGGGAGGAGTCTGTCTCTCGTGAGATTACTGAGACGCGGGAGCAGATCCTTGCACTTCAGAAGAAGTTGACTTTCTTGGAGTCTGAACTCGAGACTGCCCGCAATGACAGGGGGCTAATTGTTCAGGAGGCTGACAGGGTTACTCAAGCTTCGACTGACCTGGAGACTGTCTTGAAAAAATTGGAAGATGACTGTCAGGTGCTTCTGGGCTTGGACAATGAGGAGCGGTTACTCCAGGAGGCCGAGCGTCGCGCTCGGCGACGGATTGAGCGGGGGACCACCTCGGTGAGAAACCGCCTCCTAGAATTGAGTAATACTGAAATGTAGTCGGCCTTTTCTTTTCCTTTTTTGAACGGGACGTGGTCCCGAAATATGTAATACTTCTTTTCTTCCTTCAAATAAAGAGTACTTTCAATTCTACCCTTCATTTGTATTACCTGTTGCGTCTGTGATATTGTGGTGATGTTCTCCCCCGCATAGGGGATATATTTGTGGACCTGTTACCCATGGCATATCTTGGTTTTAGGTACAGATAACAAGTTTTGGTCAGGATACCTGAAGCGGCCATGGCAAAGTGGTCATGGGTGCTCTTGGTATTGGGAAAAGGAATGCTGTAGAGCAGCTGGGCTCCTGGGGCATGATGAGATGGTGGGTTTGTGCTAAGAAACTTAGCTGAGGATATTTGTGGGCCTATTATCCTAGGCGTACCCTGGTTTAAGATACGGATAATAGGATGAAGGGGAACCGACATACTTGCTCAGAGGTAATGAGGACATGGCAAGCATGAAGGTTTTTAGACGTAGAGTTTTCCTACTCAGAGGTAATGAGTACATGGCAGGAGTGAATGTAGCTCCCCTTCCCAAAAATTTTGAAATTTATTATTATTTATTTTATGGTTTACAATTGTTCTTAATATTATTTAGAAATTGAGAAATAGTTTCTAATTATTAAGATAAGATACAAATGTTATTATAATTCTGACTCTCCTTTCTGCATCAAAAAGAAATAACTCTTGATGCTTTATTCTAGATTCATATGTAAAAATATGAATTTTATGGAGTTTCATGTCCCTGAGTTTTCTACAAAACTTGAGAATTTTCTACTCTTGTACATGTTTTAGAATTTTTAGAAATTAAGGGTATTATGTCCTGGGGCTCTTATGGACTTTTGAGTTTCCTACTCATACATATTATATTTCCTTAGGAAAATGTTTTAATACACCTATTGAAAAATACCCAACTAAAAATAAAACTATTTCCTTGTATACAAATAAATGTTGTGCTTGTATACCTAGAAAGAAATCATTGAAAAAGGTGTGATGACAAAAGCTAATATTTGTTTACTTAATTAGATAACAACTCTGGAATATTTTCAACCAAAAGATTACAATGTTTTGCGTGTTATGATTTGCTCCCAACCCATTAATCAACCGAAGCCAGCCCACGAACCCTCAACAATAACCCCAAGTCCGGCCCCACAGTGGTGCACCAACAACATACATGCATGCATAAGAGCATACATCAGCTTAACCAAAGTTGTAGTTGGTTGCCATCAGTAAGCTTCACGTGCACAGGTCACATATAACATGGCCACCATGTAGAGCCAATGAAACAAAAGAAAAGAATTTGAACGGCAGCCCATGGCTTAAGCCCGGCTCCAAAACCCACGCTCAGCCCCTACACATGAAGGCCCCTCCCGAACGTGACCTCCCCAATGCCCAACAGCACAGTGCTGCTAAGCCCAAACCCGAGTACTCAGTGACCGTCCCGTGCAGCTTTGTATACGGATGTATATATATATCAGTAATTAGGACGTCGAAACCCTAAACACACTGACATCGCCGCGACCCCCGCAGCCAGGGCGGCCCGTCTGGACCGCGCGCCGCCGCGTGAAGCCGCCGGCCGGCTACCCAGGCGCGGATCCTAGCCAGCTAGAGCCTGCAGGCTGGCGCCAGAAGGGTCTACACAGTTGAGGCCACCAAGATGGCCGACCATGCCCGGCGCCTCGTCGAGGCTAACGGCATCGCGGACGTGCCGAGGTACTCGAGGCTTCCATCGAGGATGTTGACCTGTCGGAGAAGGTCGATGTCATTTTCTCCGAGGAGATGGGCTACTTCCTCCTCTGCGAGTCCTTGTTTGACTTGATTTTCTGCTGCGCGCGACCACGGGTTGAAACCGACAGGAGAAGCCGAGGTCGCCGTGCCGGAGACGCTCTTTCCCGGCCATGCAGTGCTGCCACCGCCAAACCGCACCATCCTCCCACTCGTGTAGTACCACTTCCGCTGCGGCCTCTAAACCCGGCCTGGACTTCCCAGCTATGAAGGAAGCAACCAAAGTATGTTGCATGGTAACTTTTGAGGTAATATTACTTTTATGCCCCTAAAGTTTCCATATATCCTTATATGTCCCCCATAATTTATCTTATATAAATATATATATGTACTTATTAGTTCTTCAATTCTATTGTCTAATCTTTTACCAGATTACTGGATAACTACATATATCCTATATATAAATATTTTTATATAGTAATAGGTATAACTATAAGATATATCTAAACCCGATAAAAATATAAAAAGCAGTTTTTGAAAAAAAAACTAGAAATTGTTCCACATGACGTGCGTTCCGCCAAACCGGGCGACGTGGTCGCGAGCCGAAGGCATCGAAAGCTGCGTAACGACTTCGTGGTCGTGTGGGCTTTGACGGAATTCAAATTGGTCGCGTGTGCGCGACGAATTCGACGCGTATCCGTCGAAATCGTCCCGTATCCGTCCAATGCAAATTCAGTCATAACTTTGTGCACGCTCGTCAGATCGAGACAAAACTTGCGCCAGCAGGACCGTATCATTTTTCTGGTCCTGTATGCCAAGTTTGGTCCAATTCTGAGACAGTTGAATCCGACGTCGTTTTGCGGACCCCACGGTCCCACTCAACGGGCAACTATGTGCACGGCCCGTCGGAACCCAACTTTGGACATACGGTTGGGTTCGTATCGGAAAACTGGATTCGTAGACATGTAGTTTGACGACTTTAGAGACCGTTGACTCTGGCACACTTTTCGGTGCAAAGCGGGTCCAACGGCGGACACCGTTTTGGCCTGAAATTATCGTTTTGCCCCTGTGTCCAGAATTGGACTTAAGGACAGGCAATCCTAACTAATTGGACTATTCTGAGATCATTGGTATTGTTTATTTCAGCTTCCAGGGACTGTTGTACGGGTTTTGACTTTTATGGCATATTGTGTGATTTGGATCATCGGTTTTACCAGCACAGGACCACAGGCGAGTACAGTTTATTGTTTGCATTTCGATATTGATCTTTACTATATTTCATTGATTGGTCATTAGTTATGTGATATTTTTATACTCTATTATAAATTGTTGAGTCGGGAATGAGAAGTACCAAGGATGTGTGATCCGACCATAGACTGCTTATTTTCCTGCAAGTAAACATTGTAGACAGTGCTTATTTCCTGCAGTAGACATCGTAGACAGTGCTTACTTTTCTGCAGTAGACATCGTAGACAGTGCTTATTTTTCTGCAGTAGACATCGTAGACAGTGCTTATTTTTCTGCAAGTAGACATTGTAGACAGTGCTTATTTTTCTGCAAGTAGACATCGTAGACAGTGCTTATTTTTCTGCAAGTAGACATTGTAGACAGTGAGTAGACATTGTAGACCGTGCGGTGTAGTACCCCAGATCGATCACATATCAAAGGTACTTCTAACGGTGGAAAAGTATATTGGTCTATTTATTACTATTAATTTTCTTACGACTTTACTGTTATTTTCAAAACTCATGATTGATGCCTAACCTTTGTCTTATAGTCATTTTCTTTATTTGAAATTGCATTCAGTGAATTGTGCTCGTTCCATTCCTGACTGGAAACCAACATTTTCAGGTTAGCCGTGGATTCACTTAGCTTGGGGAGTGACGGGTGTACTTGCAGACGAAAGCCTAGTGACTAGCTAGATAGACGAGTATTAGTCATTCCATATTTGTACAAGTTTATATTTTTCTACAAATGTACAACTTGTGATCTTTGTAAATTGAATTAATGTGGTGAATGAGCATTATTTGTGAATTTGATCTTCATGGTCGTGACAGCGTTCTACCGCCGACACTGCGGCGTAGACTGGCTTGGACACGTCTCGTATCCGTTTTGAAAAAAAAAACGGGTGCGGGTCGTGACAAGTTTTTGTGGTGGCCCATGCAGGTCAGTCTTCGCAAATCATGCGAACTCGTGATAGTACTTAAATTAGTTGTACTATTGCGAGCCTGCGATTAGAAGATGCTCATTCACGATTTAAAAATTAATTTAATTTAAGAGAATGACTAGGACTAGGAGTCTCTTATAAAAATTTGCCGATGGGTAGTTTAGGCCATACAATTTAGGATGAATGTTATTAATTTTGATAGTTGTCAAACCCCCATAGGTACACTCTTACCTTTTGATTGAAAGATATGGTCCAATATGATTCACTTCGAGAGGCAGAGCTTCCTGGAATTGATGATCACACCTAGATGAATTATTCAATTCCCTCTCGTTGCCTCTTTAGATATCATCCTCATATTAGTCCAAATTGCCTATTTAGTTCCTATTTTTGCCCCAGGAATTATTATTTCTAATTGGGCTATCCATATACGAACCTCAAGTTAGTTTCGATTCAAGTTTTTCCTCAAAGGCTTGAATACACATGGAATAGCTAGAATGTTTGTAATCCTTTTGTCTTCAGTCTTTCCTCCATGATTAAATATTTCATTTTAAAGATTGTGACTGATAGGACAAATATTCATGCCTTATTACATAATTGACTTGTTTGAATCTCTAGAAGCTCAGGAATATTTACAGACATAGTTTAAGGAATGCTAGTTAACTCATAATGGTAGGACAGCAGCGCACTGTCGCCATTTAATTAAATTTTGGAGATTATGGACTCACTGCAGCCAGCAGCGCACTGGCGAGACACGACCCTAGAATTAAAAATTTTAAGGAAATTATAGGTTATAGAATATTCCTAAAACTATAGTTAGTGGTCCTTTTGATCGTAGTTACCCTTGAGCAAATATTGGATAGAGTTAAGAAGTGTTCGACTTTGTATCATATTTGAGTTACGAAACCAAGGGTTTTATCACAGCCCGAGTATACGGGCGAGGCGTAACTCTCGGTGAAATGGCTTTAAACGGGATTACAGGTTTAGGATACTATGGAGGATAGGACAATACCAGTATGTCCCAGGAGACCCAAAGCCACTAGTAGTAGAAGTTTGGTAAGTTGGGTAGCACATCTCCCAACCCAGCATTCCGCGGTCCTTGTGGCCTATTGACGAGAAATTTGACTAACACTAATAGGATAACCTGGAATATGGAACTTAGAAGTCCATTACCCATTGGTTGACCAAGTCCTTGTGAATAGGAGATAGTAGGATTGATTGTATAAGCAAGAACACCAGGTAAGTTTTGATTCTCTCCAAACCCGAACTACTTGTGCATTCTTTCAAAAAAAAAAAATCTTGTATACTTGTAGTTTGACTATTTTGACCAATGTTGCTATCACAGCCTAGTTTTGCAAGCTCACCCTGTTCTCGAGCTTGATTTAAGACATATGTTATTGGGGACGCCCACTAACTTATTGTCTAATCAGAATCAGTGTATTATGGTCTGATCAACCATGATGCTTTGGTTCGCTCTTCGTTTAAATTACACTACGTGGATTGAGATATAGACATCTCTAGGATCTCATCCGCGACTGCTTTGACAATTCCACTTGAATTATACTTTCGCCTTTGAATTACGAAATTGTATTCAGTGACATCTCCCTTGAACTCTACTGTTTTTGCCTTTCACTGATTTGGAAAGACGGAAGTTCATAATCGGTAGATAGATACAGAGTATTCCCATGGCTATGATAATGGTAGGCACAAGTGTAGCTACCAACGGCTAGTCATGTGATTGAGTTACTCGTTCTCCCATCGACCCTCAAACTACTATTGAGACTTTCGAGCCATCTGAAGTTGAGAATGATTAGGATTTTACCCTTAGTCAGAACGCCAACCTAGGAGACTATCTATTCTCAAGAAACCAATTATTGTGAGTCTCTAATTATTTGCTGGAAGCTTGCCTTTACTTTCACCCCTTATGCCTTGACTAAACCATCCCTCGACCAAAGCCCACAGTTTAGATATGAGATGAATAGACAAGGCTAAGGATAATAATTTACCGTGACTATGGTAGACACTCATCCCGAGATTGGTTTCAACAAGTATCGTCCTAGTTATGTACATTTTATTATTAAGACCTAACTAGTTTTGGAACACCACAGTCACTAGCTTCGCCAATACCATAGCTTAAATACCCTGTCATACTATGACCTACCGGTTGTCAACAGCAATACATGATCACTACAACACTTATGATCATAGTCTGGCAGGTTTGACACAAATAGAATTTCTTGACTCAATTTTTTTTTGAAATCTTTTCCTATGTCGTGCCTTGGAGTTGGTTACCCCATCGAAAACTCTTGTATACTGTGGACGAGTAGGTCATTCTATTATATCGACCATGTGTCATCGTACACACTCGTCTTCTATTTAAGGAGGAACAATTCTTGAATTTACTCATATCTACTGTATTCCGTTACGTCGTGCCTTATTCTTTATTAACAAGGGTAGGGGTACAATATACGGACTTGGGAATTCTTCTAAACCTCATTATTCCTAAAATTTTGTCCAAGCTTTTAAGGTGGGTAGACTGTAAGCCTTCTAAATTCAGGATATACCAGGATTACCGATTGATCAGAATAATTCCATTAGAGTGATAATTAGTGCCGAGCAGACTCCCACTTTCTATTTAGATTATTGTGACCCCGGTCGTGTCAATTAATATTCGGAGCACGAGACCAGCTGTTATCTTCCAACAAACTTCATATGCAAGATCTAGACGAGTCCACCTCCATCTAGGTATATTATGTCCCACTCAAACCCGTCCCCTTGTACTCTATTTTTATGGTACGACTTTCAGGACAAAAGGATTAGCCATAAACCTTACCGTAATAACCGGTATATTTTCCGACTTTCATTAGAGCCTCAACCTCGACTCAATTCCTTCGACCCAATATATGATTGTGATATACTAGAAGCCCACTATGCGCATGCCACTAATATGCCACTCAATTGTGTCTTCTTGTGCTACGTAAACACAAAAGTCATCGAGGGCACATCTTGGACTTTAGGAACTTAGCTAACCAATCTGACTGGCAACTAGCTCAACCCTTGGATAGAAGCCTATTCTAAGTACCCTAACCTAGTAGGCATAGTTTTAGCTTGGAATCTTGTCCGATCCATATATATTGAAACCCAATGTCATCCAATCAACAACTGGTGTCCAAATAAAGAACCCAGCAAGACCACAACCTTGATTTTCCAAATTTTGTTCTATTGTAAAACCTTGTTTAGAATCTCAGGAGCAAAAATTTCTGGAGCAGAATTCTGTAATGCATGGATTGCAAGCCCCTCTAAGAACGAAAGGTTCTTCGATGTAGAAAGTGACTGGACTAGAGTGGCCCAATCTAGCGAATGAGACTATAGGTTTATATATACCCTTCTATCTGTATTATTGTATATCCTCTACCGCTCTTGAGACTTCATAATTGCCCTCGATTATTCTTCCTTATCTCCCCATCCTTCCCCAGAGTGACGAATAACCATGCTTACTAGAACTTATAGATACTTCTTAGCTACTTGTGTAAATTGCTGCTTGTTAAATTTTGGGTTACTTGATAGATATAAGTGATTTATAGACGTCATATGCAGTAGGTATCTGTTGGTAGGATTGTTAGCAACTGGTTAGAAGATTATAGATTTTAGTAGTGAGGAGTAGTGTGACCCAAGGGGGGGTAGAAGCCCTCGAGGATTCATAATTACGAAATGGCTAGGAGGAAGATATAAATAGTTCCGAGAAATTAGAATTCAGGGATATTGTGGTAGTAGTGGATTTATTTTCATTTTTTCATTTTTGAATTTTAAGCATGTTATGAGTTAAAATTTCGAGGACGAAATTATTTTAAGGTGGGTAGATTTGTAGCTCCCCTTCCCGAAAATTTTGAAATTTTATTATTATTTATTTTATGGTTTACAATTGTTCTTAATATTATTTTAGAAATTGAGAAATAGTTTCTAATTATTAAGATAAGATACAAATGTTATTATAATTCTGACTCTCCTTTCTGCATCAAAAAGAAATAACTCTTGATGCTTTATTCTAGATTCATATGTAAAAATATGAATTTTATGGAGTTTCATGTCCCTGAGTTTTCTACAAAACTTGGGAATTTTCTACTCTTGTACATGTTTTAGAATTTTTGGAAATTAAGGGTATTTATGTCCTGGGGCTCTTATGGACTTTTGAGTTTCCTACTCATACATATTATATTTCCTTAGGAAAATGTTTTAATACACCTATTGAAAAATACCCAACTAAAAATAAAACTATTTCCTTGTATACAAATAAATGTTGTGCTTGTATACCTAGAAAGAAATCATTGAAAAAGGTGTGATGACAAAAGCTAATATTTGTTTACTTAATTAGATAACAACTCTGGAATATTTTCAACCAAAAGATTACAATGTTTTGCGTGTTATGATTTGCTCCCAACCCATTAATCAACCGAAGCCAGCCCACGAACCCTCAACAATAACCCCAAGTCCGGCCCCACAGTGGTGCACCAACAACATACATGCATGCATAAGAGCATACATCAGCTTAACCAAAGTTGTAGTTGGTTGCCATCAGTAAGCTTCACGTGCACAGGTCACATATAACATAGCCACCATGTAGAGCCAATGAAACAAAAGAAAAAGAATTTGAACGGCAGCCCATGGCTTAAGCCCGGCTCCAAAACCCACGCTCAGCCCCTACACAGGAAGGCCCCTCCCGAACGTGACCTCCCCAATGCCCAACAACACAGTGCTGCTAAGCCCAAACCCGAGTACTCAGTGACCGTCCCGTGCAGCTTTGTATACGGATGTATATATATATCAGTAATTAGGACGTCGAAACCCTAACACACTGACATCGCCGCGACCCCCGCAGCCAGGGCGGCCCGTCTGGACCGCGCACCGCCGCGTGAAGCCGTCGGCCGGCTACCCAGGCGCGGATCCTAGCCAGCTAGAGCCTGCAGGCTGGCGCCAGAAGGGTCTACACAGTTGAGGCCACCAAGATGGCCGACCATGCCCGGCGCCTCGTCGAGGCCAACGGCATCGCGGACGTGCCGAGGTACTCGAGGCTTCCATCGAGGATGTTGACCTGTCGGAGAAGGTCGATGTCATTTTCTCCGAGGAGATGGGCTACTTCCTCCTCTGCGAGTCCTTGTTTGACTTGATTTTCTGCGCGCACGACCGCGGGTTGAAACCGACAGGAGAAGCCGAGGTCGCCGTGCCGGAGACGCTCTTTCCCGGCCATGCAGTGCTGCCACCGCCAAACCGCACCATCCTCCCACTCGTGTAGTACCACTTCCGCTGCGGCCTCTAAACCCGGCCTGGACTTCCCAGCTATGAAGGAAGCAACCAAAGTATGTTGCATGGTAACTTTTGAGGTAATATTACTTTTATGCCCCTAAAGTTTCCATATATCCTTATATGTCCCCCATAATTTATCTTATATAAATATATATATGTACTTATTAGTTCTTCAATTCTATTGTCTAATCTTTTACCAGATTACTGGATAACTACATATATCCTATATATAAATATTTTTATATAGTAATAGGTATAACTATAAGATATATCTAAACCCGATAAAAATATGAAAAGCAGTTTTGAAAAAAAAACTAGAAATTGTTCCACATGACGTGCGTCCCGCCAAACCGGGCGACGTGGTCGCGAGCCGAAGGCATCGAAAGCTGCGTAACGGCTTCGTGGTCGTGTGGACTTTGACGAAATTCAAATTGGTCGCGTGTGCGCGACGAATTCGACGCATATCCGTCGAAATCGCTCCGTATCCGTCCAATGCAAATTCAGTCATAACTTTGTGCACGCTCGTCAGATCGAGACGAAACTTGCGCCAGCAGGACCGTATCATTTTTCTGGTCCTGTATGCCAAGTTTGGTCCAATTCTGAGACAGTTGAATCCGACGTCGTTTTGCGGGCCCCACGGTCCCACTCAACGGGCAACTATGTGCACGGCCCGCCGGAACCCAACTCTGGACATACGGTTGGGTTCGTATCAGAAAACTGGATTCGTAGACATGTAGTTTGACGACTTTAGAGACCGTTGACTCTGGCACGCTTTTCGGTGCAAAGCGGGTCCAACGGCGGACACCGTTTTGGCCCGAAATTACCGTTTTGCCCCTGTGTCCAGAATTGGACTTAAGGACAGGCAATCCTAACTAATTGGACTATTCTGAGATCATTGGTATTGTTTATTTCAGCTTCCAGGGACTGTTGTACGGGTTTTGACTTTTGTGGCATATTGTGTGATTTGGATCATCGGTTTTACCAGCACAGGACCACAGGCGAGTACAGTTTATTGTTTGCATTTCGATATTGATCTTTACTATATTTCATTGATTGGTCATTAGTTATGTGATATTTTTATACTCTATTATAAATTGTTGAGTCGGGAATGAGAAGTACCAAGGATGTGTGATCCGACCATAGACAGTGCTTATTTTCCTGCAAGTAGACATTGTAGACAGTGCTTATTTCCTGCAGTAGACATCGTAGACAGTGCTTACTTTTCTGCAGTAGACATCGTAGACAGTGCTTATTTTTCTGCAGTAGACATCGTAGACAGTGCTTATTTTTCTGCAAGTAGACATTGTAGACAGTGCTTATTTTTCTGCAAGTAGACATCGTAGACTGTGCTTATTTTTCTGTAAGTAGACATTGTAGACAGTGAGTAGACATTGTAGACCGTGCGGTGTAGTACCCCAGACCGATCACATATCAAAGGTACTTCTAACGGTGGAAAAGTATATTGGTCTATTTATTACTATTGATTTTCTTACGACTTTACTGTTATTTTCAAAACTCATGATTGATGCCTAACCTTTGTCTTATAGTCATTTTCTTTATTTGAAATTGCATTCAGTGAATTGTGCTCATTCCATTCCTGACTGGAAACCAACATTTTCAGGTTAGCCGTGGATTCACTTAGCTTGGGGAGTGACGGGTGTACTTGCAGACGAAAGCCTAGTGACTAGCTAGATAGACGAGTATTAGTCATTCCATATTTGTACAAGTTTATATTTTTCTACAAATGTACAACTTGTGATCTTTGTAAATTGAATTAATGTGGTGAATGAGCATTATTTGTGAATTTGATCTTCATGGTCGTGACAGCGTTCTACCGTCGACACTGCGGCGTAGGCTGGCTTGGACACGTCTCGTATCCGTTTTGAAAAAAAAAAACGGGTGCGGGTCGTGACAGTGAACCCGACGGAAGGTATTGGTGGTCAACAAAGGACATTTGTGGTCAACAGAGGACATTTATGGTCAACAGAGGACATTTGTGTGCCTATTACCCTTAGCGTACTCCGGTTGTGGGTACAGATAATAGGTCGAAAGGGGATCATCATACTTACTCAGAGGTAATGAGGACATGGCAAGTATGAAGGTTTCTTCGACGGAGCCTTCCCATTCAGAGGTAATGAGGACATGACAGGAGTGGGCTCAATGAAGGAGGGCACATAGAACGACTCAGAGGTAATGAGGACATGGAAGTTCTATGTAAGGGGTGATTTGTTTTTGGCGGAAGTGGAACGACTCAGAGGTAATGAGGACATGGCCGTTTTGGAAATTTGTGGATCGATTACCCTTTTTTTGTGCACTGAAAGTGCGGGTATTGGATCACGGGGGAGGATCTCCTCCAGGAAGGAAGTTCAGAGGTATGATCATACATAACTTTCTATCTGAAAGAGTGACCGGGATGTGAGTTCAGAGGCACCAGTGGGTACATGACTCGAGAATCTGGAGAATGGTGAGCGTGAGTTCAGCGGTACCAGCGGGTACATGACTCGAAAATCTGATAAACTATGAGGGTGAGTTCAGTGGGATCAGCGGATACATGACTCGAAAATCTGGAAAATTATGTGGTGAGTTCAGTGGTGCCAGCGGGTACGTGACTCAATAATCTGGAAAATTATGTTCATACATAATATTTCTTCAGGAACTTGCCGTTGACGGACAACATAAGCAAGTCTCCGTTTTGCTTAGCGAGGCGGTAGGCACCGTTGGAGAACACGGCCTCGATGACAAATGGACCTTCCCATTTTGGCTGGAACTTGTCGGCGGTCTTGTGAGTAATGACCATTGGCCTCCGGATTGCCAGAACAAGATCGCCCACTTGGAATGTTCTGATTTTGACCTTCTTATTGAAGGCTCCTGAGATGCGTGCTTGGTATAGCTCGATCCTTTGCTGAGCTAGGAGGCGCTTTTCATCTAAGGCCTCCAACTCTTGTAGTCGACGTCGGTAGTTGTCATCCGTCGTCAATTGATAAGTGAGGGCGATGCGGAGTGAGGGGATCTGAGTCTCCAATGGGAGGACTGCCTCACTCCCGTACACCAGGGAGAATGGTGTATTCCCGGTGGCTGTTCGAACTGTGGTGCGATAAGTCCATAAGCATTTACCGAGCTTCTCGTTCCAGTCGCGTTTGTTGGAGGAGACAAAATTCTTGAGGAGTTTGATAATTATTTTGTTGAATGCCTCTGCCAACTCGTTCGCTGCCGGGTTGTACGGTGTCGAAGCGACATTCTGAATACGGTGCTTATCGCAAAACCGATAGAATGCGTGGCTTGCAAACTGCGGACCATTATCATGGATGATCCTTCGGGGCAGTCCAAAGCGGTAGATGACGTGATGCTTAAGGAAGCTGATCATGTTTGAAGTCTTAACTTCTGCGAGTGGGACAGCTTCCGCCCATTTGGAGAAGTAATCAGTGATCGCAAGTATGAAGCGATGTCCTCGGGAGGAAGGTAGGGTGATTGGACCAACGATATCCATTTCCCATGCTTCGAATGGCCAGGATGCCACTGTCGGATGTAGAAACTCGGATGGTTGGTGAATGAAGTCCGCGTGGACTTGGCAGGCTTTGCATTTTCTAGCATAATCTATAGCATCTGTCGCCATCGTAGGCCAATAGTAGCCCATTCGGCGAAGGCGGTCTTGCAGTTTTGGGCCGGGCTGGTGGGCCCCGCAGACACCGTCATGAGCTTCTCGTACGGCTTCTTTGGCTTCTGCGTTTGACAAGCACCGGAGCAGTAATCCGTCGTAGGAGCGGCGATACAACATTTTCGTCTCTGTATCGTAGAAGAATCTGAGAGAACGCCGTCTGATAGAAGTGGCTTCCTTTGGGTTCTCGGGCAGGATATCGTAGACGACGAAGTCGAATGGTTGTCTCCATTCTGGGGCATCATCGATCGTGTGGGCGAAATAACTCGCCACGAATTGCACATTGTTCTTGGGACAGACCAGTTCATGGCCTATCACATCCACTGATTGGCGATCATAGTTCGAAACTGCTAGGGAAGCGGCAAGACCAGCTAGGGCGTCGACTTCGATATTTCGGAGTCTGGGGACATGTTCGATGAATAACCCCTCGAACGACGAGATGATGTCAATCGCTATTTGGTGATAAGGGATCATGTCTTCGTGGCGGACTTCGTATGAGCCCCTGATCTGATTGACGATTAGTTGGGAATCGTCGTATGCTTCAAGGTATTCTACCCCCAGCTATCTTGCGAGTTGGAGGCCAATGACCAGAGCGTTGTACTCGGCCACATTGTTAGAGCAGGGCTCGGTGAGGGAATAAGCACGGTTAATCACCAATCCGGAAGGGGAGATCAGTACTACCCCGACTCCAACGACTATATTGCCTTTAGGTCCGGTCCTCGCAGCACCGTCGAAGAACATTTGCCATATATTATCGTGAGAGGTTGCATGCGAGTCGGCGACCTCATCTGGGATCTCTTCATATATTCTGGAGGACTCCGAGCCTGGGTGGGCTGCTAAGAAGTCCGCCAGGGCTTGACCTTTGGCTGCCTTTTGTGGGACGAAGATCATATGATAAGGGGACAGCAATATTACCTATGTAGCGAGTCGAGAGATGAGCGCCCCTGGTTTAGTTATGAGGACCCTGAGAGGGTTGATTCGTGAGATCACGTGTATCGTTTGTCCGGTGACATAGTGTCGCGTTTTCTGAATGGCGAATACCAGGGCGAGGCATTCCTTCTCCACAGCGGTGTATCGGTGCTCTGGCCCAATCATCATTCGGCTGAGGTAACATATGGCCTGCTCATGGCCTGCGTCGTTGTTCTGTGCCAGCAGAGCCCCGAGGAGTGCTCCATTGCTCGTACATAGAGCAGGAATGGTTTTCCAGGAACCAGGGCCACCAAGACTGGAGGATTTGACAAATATTCCTTGATGCTGTCGAAAGTACGCTGGCATTCCTCGTCCTATACGAATGAGACTCCTTTCTTCACGAGGTGCGTGAACGGTCGACATCGCCCGGAGAGGTTGGAAATGAACCTCCTGATGTAAGCTAGCCTCCCTTGGAGGCCTCTGAGTTCGCAGAGATTTCTCGGGGGACCCATCTCCATGATTGCTTTCGTCTTCTCAGGGTCTACATGGATACCTTGTGCAGTGATGATGAAGTCCAAGAACTTCCCGCTGGATACACCCAGAAAAGACTTCGTAGGGTTCATTTTCAAATTGTGCGCTCGCATTAGGTCGAATACCGTCCTTAGATCCTGCAGATGGTCTCCCTTGCAGCGACTCTTAACGGCTATATCGTCGACATAGCACTCCACTGTCTTGCGTAAGTGGTCTCTGAAGATGATGCTCATGGCTCTTTGATATGTGGCGCCAGCATTCTTTAAGCCGAAAGGCATAACTGTGTAACAGTATGTGCCAATCGGTGTTCGGAATGATGTATGCTTTTCGTCGTCAGGAGACATCTTGATTTGGTTGTACCCTGAGAAGCCATCCATGAATGACATACGTTCGAAGCCGTAGGTATTGTCGATCATGATGTCTGTGATAGGAAGGGAGAATTCATCTTTGGGGCACGCCTCGTTCAGATTGCGGAAGTCGATGCAGATTCGAATCTTCCCATTCTTCTTGAGGACGAGTACTATATTGGCGACCCAATCGGGATGTTGCTCCTCACGAATGAAGCCGCTGGCTATCAGTTTGTTGACTTCGGCTTCGATCGCGTCCATGATGCCTGGGCAGAAGCATCGCTGTTGTTGCTTGACTGGCTTCGCATCTGGCCGAATGTTGAGTTTGTGAAGAGCAATGTCGGGATTTAACCCTGGCATGTCTTCATAGCTCCAGGCGAACACATCAACGTATTCTCTGACAAGTTCTAGCAGCGACTCCCGTTCTTCGTCTGCTAGGCTTTTACTGACAAAAATTGGTTTTGGAGAAGATTCGCTGCCGAGGTCAACTTGTATGACTTCATCTTCAGTAGGAGGTTCTCTTAGTTCGAATCGTTTTTCCTATTGTGCATCCAATTGCTGGGCCCATGGCTCTAGCTCGAGGATCTCGGGGATGTCTTCGTCTTCTTCGTAAGCGTCGGCGAATGCCATGTTGACTGTCATGACTTGTCTGAACACATCTCCGATGCTGGTATCTGAGTCAGAAGTTGGTGATCCGGTTGAATGTGACTGCCAGTCGCATTCTTTATCTGAACTCTCAGGGGTCGTAGTAGGCGTTACATACCCTAACCCGCATCGAGTTTTGCTATAGTAGTCCCGTGGTTTGCCTGTCGGGACCGGCGGTTTCAAAGGTAATCGTCGTCCAGTGCCGTAGTTCAAACCTGGCGTCGTCTCCAGATTATACCCTTGTTTCTGTATGAGATATTTGGATTGGGGGCTATAAAGATACAGAGGCAGTCTTCCGGCATCTGTCCCGAGGTCGGCTTCCTCTATGGTGAAGGGATACGGGTTGTTCGTCCGGCCGAAGATGATCGGATGATCCCCTCCCTCGATTATTCGGTAAGCATCTTCTACTGGAGTAAGCTGGATCGCGGTGTACACATTTGTCACTTGTGTGTGTAGGTGAGTGCCTATACCGTGTTCCATAACATACATTGTACATAGCTTATTGAGCTCGGTGTAGTTCAAATATAACCCTTTATTGATGAAGTAAGGTATCTTTTCTAGGGGGATTACATCATCAGCGGAGGGAACATCAGTACGGGCAGCCACATACTTGGCTAACTCTGGTTCCTCTTCGGCTACCCCCTGTGTGAATGAAGACTGAGAGGGCGTCCTGGGAAGCTTGATTGTCAGTGGTTCAGTTAATGGAGCAGAGCGTGGAGTTGTTGGCAGACTAGCGACCCCCAGTTTGGCACTTGACGTGGAGCGAGGTGTGGCTGGTTCGCTAGAAGTGTCAGACCTTGTATCGGGGTGACGACCCTTCTTGGGAAGGCGTATCGTCAGTGGCCTATCGGAGGGATTGAGCTTCTCCGTTTGGGGTTGACTGACTCTCGGCAGTCTGATTGTCAGTGGCCCCGTTGTGGGTCTCGGCACTTGGCCGGACCTTGGCAGCCGGATTATCATCTGCTCTTCTTGCGCCAAGAGGCTGATCGCGTCCTTCCGCAGAGTGGCAGTAAGGGGTACGGACTTGCCCGATTTGCGAGCTTGGAGGTGGATCGTCAGAGGTCCTTCTGTTCCCGTGGCCGTTTCGGTACCAGCTTGTTCATTTCCTTCATCAAGGTGCCTCTTCGACTTTTCGTATAGGCAGGAGTCCGAGTAGTAAGATTCGACCCCTTTGAAGGGATCGATGTCAGCAACTTCCGTCTTCACAAAGCCGTGTTTGTCGACATATTTGAAGCACTGGTGTAGCGTGGAAGGCACGATCATGTAATCGTGTATCCATGGGCGCCCCAAGAGGATGTTGTAAGAAGTATCTACATCTATGACGTAGCAGGTGACTCCGGATTGGAGGTCGCCAATTTGACACTTCAGACGAATCTTCCCAATAGGGTAGCTCCTGCCCGAATTGAAACCGGTGATGGCGGTGCTTGTAGGCGTCAGACGATGCATTGGGATACGGAGATGATGTAGCAGACCCTTCGGGATGATGCTTATGGAAGAGCCAGGATCTATGTGCATCCGATCCACCTTCACGTCGCCGATGTATCTCGTGAAGTATAGCGGGCGATCGTGTAGGTTGGTTTTGATGAGCATGTCCTGCGGAGTGAAGATGATGTTGGGCATTGCTCCCGTACAGGCACTGTCTTAGAGATCCACGGGTGAGTCCTCCCCGGTGAGGTTGGATTGAGCCAAATAGACATCGGCATTTTGGAGTGCTTCGCTGTAAACCCCCTGAATTTTCAGGGAATTTTTAAAATTATTTTTTTTATTTTTTTATTTGAAGAATAGCTTGTTAATTTATTTTACTTAAATAATTAATTAATTATTTCTAATCAAGGTTTAATTTATATTGTATATATATATAGATGCAAGATTACTAAATATTGTTATTTGTTAAATAAATGCTGTTACATTATGTAAAACCCCTCAAATTAAATTTGTTTTTTTTTATTAATTGTTATTTTAACTAACAATTAATTAATGTTGATGATATATAGTAATATATGTATGTAAATATATATGTATCTATATGTGGCTATATTCACCTGTGGATGTGTGGTAAAGTGTAAGCCTAATTAAAACTCTAGATAACTTAACTTTAAAACCCAAGTTTAGTCCTAACCCAAATTTATTTTTTTGTCACTATTTAATTAAGAATGAATTTACATGTTTATGTATACTTAGAATGCTAATTAATTTCTTAACCAACCTTAACCCATTCTCTACCACATGAATTTTGGTTTCCACAAAGTATGGATCTCTTGTAACCAAATGATAACCTCTCCTTCCTTTCATTTTTTCGGCCACACAACCCCTCTTTCCCCTCCACTTTTCGGCCACACCACCACTTCTTCCCCCTCCATTTTTTCGGCTACCCGAGAACTCCCCTTCCCTCCTATCTCGGCCGGCGTGCGTTCAGCGAAGAGATCACCTCGTCCTCGGCGTTCAGGCCATCTCCGGCGGCGCCATCACCATCGTAGTGTAGCCCCGACTCCCTGCAGTCGGCAGGTACGATCTCGAGCCCCTACGTGGCTTTGTCACGAGGTTATCCCCCTACAAAACCTAGAGCATTAATTTCTATTTTCTTTTCCTACAAATAGTCATTTATTAATAATCTGTGTAAGGAAGAAATAATGATTTTAATTAGTATTATTAATGTTTTATGATTGTTAATTTAGCGTAGAATCAGAAATAAATTGTAAAGAATTTATTGTGAATTATTATGATTTTATCCGTATTGATTCGTGAATGTAAAATAATTATTTGGTGTAATTATGGCTGTGTGATTAATTAATTAAGGATAAATTGATAGTAATTTGTACCTAAATTATTAGTCTATTGATTAGAGACATTAGTATAGATTCTATATTAATTGTATCAGATTTTTATACAAATTATTCGTATTTATTAGGTATTTTAACTGATGTCAATGAAGCAGTTTTTGTGTAAATTTCCACAGAATTATATATTCTGTTTTGTTTTTTTTGAATTTAATCCATTAGGAATCACTCGTTATGATCTATACAAAAATTGTAGGTAATAATGTAAACTAATTACTGTTAAATTTTCAAGATTTAATAAATAGTTTAGATATTTTATTTATATTTTAAACTGTGAATTACTGATTCTAAATGACTGTTTATTTACACTGTTTTGGATTTTTATTAATTAATCCATTAAGAATTAATTAATGAGTTTTATACAAAACTTGTAGATAATAATTATACCTATTTACTGTAAAATTTTCAAAAGAGAATAATTATGTTTAGTATTTATTTGGCATTAAACCAGAGTTAAATATATTTGATTATGTAATTAGTTCAATACTAGTTTTAATTTATAATAATTATAAATTATTATTGGTAATGCTCATAAATGTATAGTCACTGTTAGAAATGTTATTTTCTGTGATTTATGATTTTTCCCAATTTATTAGTGAATTTTTAACATTTAATTCTAATTATAATAGCTAAATTGGTAATTTCTATATATTAGTAGTTAAATGTTTTTAATTACTTATAAATTAGGTAAATAATATTAAAAATATTATTTCCAGTGGGTTTTCATGGAAAAGTGTTTTCTAACCAAATTTAGACTTGCCATTATTTATTAATTAGTATTTATAATTAATGGGAATTTGTGAATGCATGTGTTTCTTAATTGTTTAACTAATTAGTTATAAGTAATTTATTAATTATTAAATTATTAATTGTATTAATAATTTCAGAATATAAAAGTATAATAATAAGTGCTTCATACTTATTATTGTATGATATTATTCATATTTATTAGTAATGATTAGCTAGTAGTAATGGTTTGAATAATAATTATCGATTAATTATCAATTAAATGTATAGTTTAATTTGGTTAATTAGTAATGAATTAGGGTTAATGTTATTGTAGGATTATTCGTTTCTCGGAACTTGGACTCTATACCAGACTCGGATTCTCAGCTATTGGACACAGGCAAGTACACCTTGCTTGATTGTATATTTTTGCAGTTAGTTTATGTTACCTAGTTACTTCTCAGTTGTGTGCACGCGTCTAGTAGTAGTGGACTTATCTCGTGTATTGTGAAGGTATGTGGTACCTTCTAGCCGGACACCGTATCATACACGATCACTATATGAGTGAGTTGAGAGCATGGATTTGTGTGTCGACTGATCATTGGCACGTGAGTTCGCGTCTGGTCTAGTGGTTGGTACAGGTCTACTTATATATACTATGACGTCTTGCATATTATTTGTACCGTGTATACGGTACGGATACACATTGGGTGGGGAGAGTCTACTAGTGGTGTATGAGAATTTCTGTTTCCAATGGACGCTGGATGCTCGTAGCCCCTCGTTCCTCAAACCGTAGGACGCTTGGTGGCCGTTTCTTCTTCTTCTCCCTCCCTCATGCACCATTAGAGATGTCTCGAGAGCATTACACATAGATGGTTAGTTTACCTGTCGTATGTCGCATGACAACTCCTGTCCTTGTTTGGTTGGGGAGATGTTATGTTACATTTTGTTCTAGTTATTTATATACTGCCCTGTACTATCATGCATGTCGATTTCTTGTGTACTTGTTACGTCCCTCTGAGGACCTGGCACCTTTTCCAGATTGGGACGAGCACAGGTACCGACGGACTACGGAGATTGGAGACTTTTGTTGACGAGGACTTCAATGTTGAGCCTCGTGAGTTTCTTGAGTTCTTAGGTGATTTCTGCTAGTGACTATCTATTTCTTTTCTGGTTCAGTTGTACTCTTTTAGTAGTTCTTTCATACATTTATTAGTGGATTATTTCCCACTAGTCATGACTTATAGTTTGATTCAGAGTTATTTTCATTCCTTCCAGCTTTATTCTGTGATTTTTCCTGTGGATGAGATTAGTATTTACCTGCCTGTATTATTATTTAGTTGTTACTTCAGCGTACTACGATCGAGTATAGTCCATTAAATTGGGGGTTTTCTATACTTGATCGTACAGCTGGCATGCCACGTGTTCCCGATCCGATTATTTGGAACTGGGGCGTGACATGTTTTTAGTGGTGGCCCATGCAGGTCAAGAAAATATTGTTTGGTTACTTTACCGTACCAAGCAAGCCTGCGTATAGGATTAGGACTATTGTGTCTCATCCACAATTGATTATTTTTATCCTTTGATCTCGTTTGATTTCGACTCATTTCAAACTCCTCGAAATACTTGATCTCTTCTTTGATTTATATCTTCTGACTCTTTGACTTCCTTGCAATTATATCCTTCTCGATCTAATCTACCGTACCCCTTGCTTGTCATGATTGATAGAGGTTTGGAAGATGCTATACTATATACACTCTTGAGTTAACTATATGGCTAGATGGGTTACCTTGGCAGCTAATTATGCGGTTGAGTCTATAATTGAATTCTTGGAAAGTACTAAATATTGCAGGTTGATAAACACCATATTTTTGAAAGATATAATTTTTGCATGAATGATTAGTTAATTCAAAGTTGAGTAGTAATGATATATCAATTTCGAATGATAGTGAGAAAGATTACTTATACTCATATGGAAAAGACGGTTAGAAGTTGATTAATAAAATAAATTCGATGATCGATTTGAGAGGATGATTTAAAGTTTTGATTTGAGATTTTAAGAAAAAAAAATTTATGATTGGTTAGAGAGGATATAAAATCAACTTGATGATTAAAAATTTAAATATTCACATTGCTACATGAGATTTAAATTGGTTGATGATTTATGTTGGTTTCCAAAATAGAAGAATAATTTTTTTTTTAAAAAATTTGAGGATAGATGATTGTAAATAGAAATAGTTAAGAGTTGCCTATGAGATTTATATTTCTTTAAAGATTGAATATTTTGACCTTGATGAAAAAGAAAAAAAAAGAGGATTTATTTAAGAAGAATTTAGAAATTTGATGCATTTCATAAAGTGATTTAAAGATTTTATATTGAAAGAATTTACGAAGAAATTTTATTTACAGGAATTTGATTTTTTTTTTATCTTGATGAGGAAATAAACATAAAGGATGTTACACTAATGAGATAGAAGTGGCACACCTTAGTTGCCATATTTTTCATAGCCATGATAGTGATTATATGCAGTTATAGTTAAGTCATCGACCCATGTGACTGTCTTCTTCTTAAAATTTTATCATCCTTGTTCTCGACCCTAAACTAGTATCATGATTCCCTAATTGTTTAGAGCTATAGATGTCTATAAATTTTTCTTGACCATACCCCAAATCCGTCAACCAATATATCTTCTCCTATATTTTAGTATTAATATTAGGAATATCTATTTAGTTGTTTGTTACTTTACCTGTAGACAATATTGGTTGATATTTTCTGTAATAAAATTTTTTTTCTTCACCTTTAGCTCATGCCACGGTTGCCGAGCTAAATGCTGTAAGGATTTTTTTTTATTATTATCTAATTAGTTTATTTTCTTTCCTGATTTACTATTTATCGTGCTGTATAATTCTAGTACTATCGATCCAAAAATTTGTTTTCTTAAGCAATAATGGAAAGCAGATCATTACGTCTTATCCTTTTGAATAGACCAAAGGATTTTTTTTCTCTCATGTTAGGATTATTATTGCTTCTCTAGAAAATTCTATGTTGTTGCTACAATTTGGTAGGATAAACTTGCTTCCCTAAAGAGACAGTTAGAGGTACTAGTACAATTCTTATAAGTTGGGTAGTATACCTTGTAGTATAGCATCATACTTTTCTCAGGACCATTAAGAAATTATAGTTGGATAACACTGACCATATGTTGGTATAAGTATTTAGATTACCTAGACATAACTTTGTGGGTTCCTATCCCCTAGCTCAACTAAGGTTAGAGATTCATAGGGCAACTAGAAAGGTCAAATCATTATTTGTGTTTTGGACTTGAACTATCGTGTACTTTCTTTTCTTTTGTACATTTATTTTTATCGTCTTGACTAATACTGTTGTTATAGCCTAGTTTTTACAAGCTTCTTCTTTTCTCAAGCTTGTTCTTGACACATATATTATTGGGTGCACCCACTAAAATGTTGTCTAATCAGAATCGGTGCATGATGGTCTGGCCAACCTAGTGCATGTTGATTCGCTTCCCCCATGATTATTTTATGCAGATGAGGATATAGTAAACTTGTCCTAGGATCTCATTTGCGACCGTTTGACAATTTTTTTCTTGAAACATTTATTCGCATTGGACCTTCAAATTTGTAATCGACCCCATCCCCCTTGAACTCTTCTTTATTCTGCATCTTAGTATAGAATTTCTCTTTATAACCCTTTATTAGCTATGATTTATTGTAGAACCATCTTTCTACTAAGTCAGTTAAGTATACCTTGTATGATATCTTATTTTAGTAATACCCTTAACACCCTAGTAGCCATCTTAGACTGATTTTAGTCGGACATTTAGCAAATAAAAGTTTTCCTATTATCCTTTCCTTGGTTCATATCATTTGATCCCTTACCATGACTTTGGTAATTGAAGCACAATATTAGGATTTTTCTTCCAATAATTGCACCATTATGATCTAGACAAACCGTACCATACACATGACATTTATGCCCCCATAAACACACCTTTATGTGCTCTATTTTAATAACTCTACTTGTCTGACAAATCTTTCCCTTAGAATAGACTATTTGTGTCCTCTCCTTATCCTATTAGTTGACCATGCAATATCGATCTATTCCCTGATCACTTGGAAATCCTATGACCTATGCCAGACCTAGAACATATTCTTGTAGGATATGATGCCAGTTTTGACCCCTCTATAAACCCCAAGTATCGTTGTAAATTGTCTTGTTGAGTAAGTTACAATTTACATATTTACTTTTCATTGATTTTCTTATTATTTCTTCGGTATTAGAATTATTTTAAATTTCGAGGACGAAATTCTTATAAGTTGGGTAGATTGTAAACCCCCTGAATTTTCAGGGAATTTTTAAAATTATTTTTTTTATTTTTTTATTTGAAGAATAGCTTGTTAATTTATTTTACTTAAATAATTAATTAATTATTTCTAATCAAGGTTTAATTTATATTGTATATATATATAGATGCAAGATTACTAAATATTGTTATTTGTTAAATAAATGCTGTTACATTATGTAAAACCCCTCAAATTAAATTTGTTTTTTTTTTATTAATTGTTATTTTAACTAACAATTAATTAATGTTGATGATATATAGTAATATATGTATGTAAATATATATGTATCTATATGTGGCTATATTCACCTGTGGATGTGTGGTAAAGTGTAAGCCTAATTAAAACTCTAGATAACTTAACTTTAAAACCCAAGTTTAGTCCTAACCCAAATTTATTTTTTTGTCACTATTTAATTAAGAATGAATTTACATGTTTATGTATACTTAGAATGCTAATTAATTTCTTAACCAACCTTAACCCATTCTCTACCACATGAATTTTGGTTTCCACAAAGTATGGATCTCTTGTAACCAAATGATAACCTCTCCTTCCTTTCATTTTTTTCGGCCACACAACCCCTCTTTCCCCTCCACTTTTCGGCCACACCACCACTTCTTCCCCCTCCATTTTTTCGGCTACCCGAGAACTCCCCTTCCCTCCTATCTCGGCCGGCGTGCGTTCAGCGAAGAGATCACCTCGTCCTCGGCGTTCAGGCCATCTCCGGCGGCGCCATCACCATCGTAGTGTAGCCCCGACTCCCTGCAGTCGGCAGGTACGATCTCGAGCCCCTACGTGGCTTTGTCACGAGGTTATCCCCCTACAAAACCTAGAGCATTAATTTCTATTTTCTTTTCCTACAAATAGTCATTTATTAATAATCTGTGTAAGGAAGAAATAATGATTTTAATTAGTATTATTAATGTTTTATGATTGTTAATTTAGCGTAGAATCAGAAATAAATTGTAAAGAATTTATTGTGAATTATTATGATTTTATCCGTATTGATTCGTGAATGTAAAATAATTATTTGGTGTAATTATGGCTGTGTGATTAATTAATTAAGGATAAATTGATAGTAATTTGTACCTAAATTATTAGTCTATTGATTAGAGACATTAGTATAGATTCTATATTAATTGTATCAGATTTTTATACAAATTATTCGTATTTATTAGGTATTTTAACTGATGTCAATGAAGCAGTTTTTGTGTAAATTTCCACAGAATTATATATTCTGTTTTGTTTTTTTTGAATTTAATCCATTAGGAATCACTCGTTATGATCTATACAAAAATTGTAGGTAATAATGTAAACTAATTACTGTTAAATTTTCAAGATTTAATAAATAGTTTAGATATTTTATTTATATTTTAAACTGTGAATTACTGATTCTAAATGACTGTTTATTTACACTGTTTTGGATTTTTATTAATTAATCCATTAAGAATTAATTAATGAGTTTTATACAAAACTTGTAGATAATAATTATACCTATTTACTGTAAAATTTTCAAAAGAGAATAATTATGTTTAGTATTTATTTGGCATTAAACCAGAGTTAAATATATTTGATTATGTAATTAGTTCAATACTAGTTTTAATTTATAATAATTATAAATTATTATTGGTAATGCTCATAAATGTATAGTCACTGTTAGAAATGTTATTTTCTGTGATTTATGATTTTTCCCAATTTATTAGTGAATTTTTAACATTTAATTCTAATTATAATAGCTAAATTGGTAATTTCTATATATTAGTAGTTAAATGTTTTTAATTACTTATAAATTAGGTAAATAATATTAAAAATATTATTTCCAGTGGGTTTTCATGGAAAAGTGTTTTCTAACCAAATTTAGACTTGCCATTATTTATTAATTAGTATTTATAATTAATGGGAATTTGTGAATGCATGTGTTTCTTAATTGTTTAACTAATTAGTTATAAGTAATTTATTAATTATTAAATTATTAATTGTATTAATAATTTCAGAATATAAAAGTATAATAATAAGTGCTTCATACTTATTATTGTATGATATTATTCATATTTATTAGTAATGATTAGCTAGTAGTAATGGTTTGAATAATAATTATCGATTAATTATCAATTAAATGTATAGTTTAATTTGGTTAATTAGTAATGAATTAGGGTTAATGTTATTGTAGGATTATTCGTTTCTCGGAACTTGGACTCTATACCAGACTCGGATTCTCAGCTATTGGACACAGGCAAGTACACCTTGCTTGATTGTATATTTTTGCAGTTAGTTTATGTTACCTAGTTACTTCTCAGTTGTGTGCACGCGTCTAGTAGTAGTGGACTTATCTCGTGTATTGTGAAGGTATGTGGTACCTTCTAGCCGGACACCGTATCATACACGATCACTATATGAGTGAGTTGAGAGCATGGATTTGTGTGTCGACTGATCATTGGCACGTGAGTTCGCGTCTGGTCTAGTGGTTGGTACAGGTCTACTTATATATACTATGACGTCTTGCATATTATTTGTACCGTGTATACGGTACGGATACACATTGGGTGGGGAGAGTCTACTAGTGGTGTATGAGAATTTCTGTTTCCAATGGACGCTGGATGCTCGTAGCCCCTCGTTCCTCAAACCGTAGGACGCTTGGTGGCCGTTTCTTCTTCTTCTCCCTCCCTCATGCACCATTAGAGATGTCTCGAGAGCATTACACATAGATGGTTAGTTTACCTGTCGTATGTCGCATGACAACTCCTGTCCTTGTTTGGTTGGGGAGATGTTATGTTACATTTTGTTCTAGTTATTTATATACTGCCCTGTACTATCATGCATGTCGATTTCTTGTGTACTTGTTACGTCCCTCTGAGGACCTGGCACCTTTTCCAGATTGGGACGAGCACAGGTACCGACGGACTACGGAGATTGGAGACTTATGTTGACGAGGACTTCAATGTTGAGCCTCGTGAGTTTCTTGAGTTCTTAGGTGATTTCTGCTAGTGACTATCTATTTCTTTTCTGGTTCAGTTGTACTCTTTTAGTAGTTCTTTCATACATTTATTAGTGGATTATTTCCCACTAGTCATGACTTATAGTTTGATTCAGAGTTATTTTCATTCCTTCCAGCTTTATTCTGTGATTTTTCCTGTGGATGAGATTAGTATTTACCTGCCTGTATTATTATTTAGTTGTTACTTCAGCGTACTACGATCGAGTATAGTCCATTAAATTGGGGGTTTTCTATACTTGATCGTACAGCTGGCATGCCACGTGTTCCCGATCCGATTATTTGGAACTGGGGCGTGACATTCGCTTAATGCAATACGAACGTCCTTGGAGAGCCTTAGGAGTTCGTACAGTGACAACTTGGACGGTGTGTTAGCCAATTCGCTAAGATGTGAAAGTTGTAGGGCCTCTCTAGCCCTTGGGCTGCCTCTTTTCGGAGGGATTTGTCGAAACGAGTCTCCCTCGGCCTAGGCTTGTCGGTCGTCGAAGGCTGAGCCGGTCCCGGAGCATCAGTTGTAGTGGGTTGATGATTTTCAGCTGGATTGTCAACCACAGGTTGGGATTGCGTTCCGGACCGCGTGACGACGGCTGTAGCTTCCTCGTTGTCTGCCGAGATTGTATGGCAGGTCCTGACTTTTCCACTTTTCTTTTTGTCGATAGAAGATGGTGTGGGCCGAGTCACTTCTGACACCAAGTCTAGATGGATCCACATGACCTTCCCTCGTGATGTGGTGAGGGGTACTAGACCGGCAGCCTGATCTCGGGGAGATGGAAGATTGGTAATCTCTATTGTCGCTAGAGGGACGGGGACCACCCCGTCTTGAGTCTCCGTCGGAGGGAAGCTGCCGAATTGTACGGACACCATATTGGCCGCCACGGTTACCTCTTCGAAATCGATGGCCAGAGCGTTCGAATCGATGAGGTTCTGGATGTACCGTTTCAGCTGGTAGCAATCGTGTGTAGCATGATGGACATAGCGATGATAATGGCAGTACTTTGGATTCTCCATCTCTGCCGGCCGCGGTTCCCGTCTTGGTGGAGGGAGCTGAATCCTGTCCTCTTGTATGAGCATGTACAAGATGGGCTTGACGTGACCGTCTTCGAAGGAGTAAGTGATTTGCGGCCATTGTTTGTCTGTGGGCTTCGGCTCAGGTTTTTGTGCTGTATCGGCCACCATAGCCTGCTTTCCCTTGCTGTCCCGATTGTTGGAGGGGCTACCCCCATTATCGTTGTTGGGACGCTTGCCCTTGTTTTCTCCTCCCGAGATGTGCAATCCCAGTTGGCGAGCCTTCTTCAGTCGTTCTTCGGCACTTGTGGCGCTGATGATGAACGTCTTCCAATCTTTGAATTGACTTTCGCCCATCCAGAGACTGATCGTTGGAAGCAGTCTCTTTTGGCAAATTTCAATTAAAGAGGAATCTGGATTTTCGGAGGGCAGCTTCATGGCGGTTTGGCAGAACCGCTCAATGTAGTTCCTTGTCAATTCCTTCTCCCCTTGGACGACGTCCATGAGAGTGGACATGATGATGTCCTGCCCTACTTCGTAGAATCTCTACAAGAACAGGCGCTTGAAGCCGGCGAAGGAGTGGATGCAGTTGTCCGGCAGATTGCGATACCAGTCGAAAGCGACTCCTTCCAATGCCCCATTGAATAATCACGTGAGGATAGCATCATCATGGGGCAGATGGTCGGTGGTGACCTCGAAGTAAGTGATGTACCGACTTGCTGAGGTCTTGCCATCATACGGGTTGATATTGAATGGCTTATATTTTGGTGGGAATGGAACATCCCTCTATTCGGCAGGGTATGGTTGCCGCATTCTGAGATCTTGAGCGTTTTCTCGGGCATGGAACATGGCTCGGAGCTCCTAGGCCTCTCTTCTTACTTTTTGGGCCTCATCTGTTGCGGTAGGGGCTGTTATTTCGGGAGGATTATTGCCCGGGTTTGGTGCCGCTGAGTTCGAGTCTGCATTGACCGCGGGACCCATGCTTGTTTGGCCAGGCATTCCTCCTTGCAGAGTTGGAAGAGCGGCTTTGATTTCATCTACAGACTTGACCAAGGCCTGCAGTATAGCCTCCAAAGTGTCGATGCGTTGGCGATCGCTGGAACCACCATGATTGCTGTCCGTCATGAACACCGTCTTTACATGAGGAGTGATGGAAGGAACGGTGGAGGATGTGCCCTCCTAGTCATACCCATAGACCGAGAAGTCATCGAGGTAGGTGGGAATGTTCTCTTCGGGCTCGGACTCGGAGGGAACGGTATCCCCAGCCTCAGAGTTTGCTTCGTCTTGAGAGTCATGGATGTCCTTGGGGACATCAGCGTCTGTTGTACCTGATGGGAGAGTTGTTTCCCTGGGCTCGGCTCCTTGGAACATCGGATTGTCGTGGATGTTTGGAGGAGTGCTACCCCCAGTTTCCACGACCCCCAGCGATGTAGATGATGAATTTCCCATCGCAGCAGATTTCGTCTTTGAACGGGTGTGTTGGAATATTCCGGTGGAGGACAGCCGTTTAGACGATAGTTTCTTAGCTGTAGTGGTTGATATTTTGGGGCTGAAGATGCTTGTCTTCTTCCCTCTCCCCTCGGCGGGGACTTTCTGAGTGGAATTGCAGGAGACAACAGGAGGTGCCTCGTCTTCTGAGCTCGGATGCTGTAGTCTTTGGAAGACTGACGGCCGATCTTCCGTTGCTGCCGCGTTGTTGCAACATCAGTTGACGATGATTTGGGTGCAGTGATGTCCAAGCGAGGACTCTTTGCACGTCGAGGCTCCTTCTCTTTTCTTGCGCTTGTGGAGGATCGCCTCACGCAGGTAAGAGGAACCACTTTGTCCTTTTGTCGCCGGGGGCTGGACTCGAGCGGTTCTGTATAACTTTCCATCAGAGGCCCGTGTGATAGTCAATGGGACGACCCGATAGTCAGAGGTTGGGACAGCTGACTGGGCTTGATGAGCCCGCGCTGCCCTAGACTTCTTCTTTTTAGCACTTGCGGGTGCGTAATAGGCAGAGTCTAAGTTGAATACCACAGATTCTGGCTTATCATCCAGAAAACTATCAGGGTCAGGACCGCATGAGAGACGGTCGAAGACTGATCGAGAGGAGCGTGGAACGGCCGCTATGGACTAGGATTGGAAACCGTGCAGGCTGTCTGTATGCGGCTATCTTTAGCTGTCGGATGAGTTGCTTTGGTGCGATTAGTAGGAGTCGCGATCGTGCAGGCTGGCCGCATGCGGTTGGCAATTGTGGCCTAATGGGTTTTCTGCAAACGATTGACTTCAGTAATCGCATAAGCTTCATCCGTCTGGTTGGCAACTGTAGCCGCATAAGCTATGCGGCTGACAGATGTGACCGGATGAGTTTTCTTTATGCGGCTAGCGGATGCGGCCGCATGAGCTTTTTCCATGCGGCTAGCACCCTTATGCGGCTCGGATCGCGTAGAGTTCCTCTTTGCCCCTGCAAGTCCAGCATCATAGTGTTTTCTTCTGTCGGACTTGGGAACAGCAGAGTTGCCTACGGTCTGAAGTAGGGCCGCATGAGAATCTTGCTCGCCGTCTTGAACAACAGAGGGTATTTCTGCAAGAACTTCAGTAGGAACGAAGGATCGGGGTCTCCACTCCTTGCGGGCCTTCTTCTTGCGAGCTCGCTTCTGGACCGGGCCAGCGCTCTTGTCGGAGAGCATTTCTTCGAACGCCTGTTGGTCGAAACGGGCGACCATCTTCTGTTGCGTGGAGCCAAGCTTGGCTGTATCCGATTGCGTCACCAACTCCTCAGCCGTGGAGAAGTTTGTCCCCAGCAGAGTCGCCATCGTGTTTGCCATAAAATATAAAAGAACAGAATAATTATCGGAGGACCGGACTTTTACTTCACGTTACAAACTCGCTTGTACAAAGAAAGCCTAGGGACGAAAACCTAGGTACAGCAGTCTAAGTATAATTGTTTATTTTAGATTCTGGGGGGTGATGATAGAGGCTCGGGAAGGCGACGGCAGCCCTGCCTTACTCCTTGGACGATCGGTATGCAGCCTTGGCTCCTGTGAAGAGATGGTTGGCGTTGATGAAGAAATTCTCTTCTTGCTCTCCCTCTATTACTCTTCTGGCTTCTTTCTCTCTCTGTGTATTTTCTCTCTGATTATTGGGGGAGTTTCTCTGTATGGGCGTATCTCTCTCTGACAGTATATCTTTTACAAGGGAATGGCACCTTGCTATTTATAATAGTGGGATCTCCTCATTAGGGTTGCCAATGATTGCCTCTTGGAGATGGTGGCGGCCTGTGGATTGGTCAATCTAGGCCGTTCGCTTTTGATTGCGACGAATCCTAGCCATTGAGTGTAGATTACACCAAATCCTATCAGCAATTAATGCTGATTGGAATAAATCTTCCTCATAATGGTCTTTCAATGTCTGCGAATAAATTAGATTTATTCTCCTGCCACGTGTCCCAGATTTTTAGGATTTGACCCAATCTTTGATTGTAATAAATCTGAGGAATTGATCAGCTTAGGACACGTGTCCTAGGAGCCATTGGGGGGATCTGAACTGCATGACGAATGAGCCGCATATGATCTTGGGCCGCATATGGTTAGGGCCACGTGTCAGGGCTACCTGGGTAGTGGCCCTCTCATGGAGGTGATCATTGCGAGCCGCATAGGGATACATCCGCCTGAACCGCATGGGAATGGTCCTCTTGAACCGCATGAGAAGTCTTTGCTCGAGCCGTATGAGGCTGTCTCGGCCTGAGCCGCATAGGACGGCTTCATTCTGAACTGCATGAGAAGTCTTTGCTCAAGCCGCATGAGGCTGTCTCGGCCTGAGCCGCATAGGACGGCTTCATTCTGAACCGCATGAGAAGTCTTTGCTCGAGCCGCATACGAACGCCCACGTGGCAAGGCCACGTGGTATTTTTATGGCTCTCGGGAGATTTGTGTCAGAGATCTCTTTTCTCTTCCCTAGAAGTCTTTCATTATGACAGAGTCATAATTACTTCTTTTTGTGTCAGGGCTGTCACTTTTTCAGAGTTGTCAACCGTCAAACAATTAATACAAGAGGGCAGAGGAGAGGGCTGTCCCGCTACGTGTCTTCTGAGCCGCATGGGAATGTCTTGGGCCGCATAGTCCCTTATGCCGCATGACTCTCTGAGCCGCATGGGCTTTCTGAGCCGCATGGGGTTCTTTGGCCGCATGGGTTATTTTCTTTAATATTTTCCATGCTTCTACAGTAGCCAGACACAAAACCTACATTATGATAAGTTTGACCTAAAAACACCTTACTGATTCACAACTAGGACACGACGCAGTAGCCAGACACATAAAACCCTACTCTCAATAAAATCCACAAAAAACTATAGTGTCAAAAAACTCTACTCTCAAAAAATCCACAAAAAGCCTAATTTCAACTAGCACTACCATAAAATCGAATTACAGAGAGAAAATATGTAATAGAATTGCAACCTACCGCATAGTGAAGACCGAAGTTGCCACATAGTGAAGTTGCCACTGAGAATAGGGTTTTCGAGAGGGGACATAGGCCGCCGAGGAGACCGTGGACGTCGAAGAGAGAGTTTTAGGGAGTGGAGGGGAAGGGATTTATGAGAGGAAATATGGTTTTCTGAGAGAAACGGGGAAAAAGTGGGTTTTTTTTAGAGTTTTAGGAGAGAGACTTCTAATATTTTAGAAAGAGATCGGGCCTTTGAGCAGCGGGGATTAAACTTGAAAACAGTCATTAAGCCAAAAAAATTAAAAAAATTACGATAATGGCATCTAAAATAGTCGCGTGAATCCCTCCCCACTTTACTTGACGGCTTTAAACTAGCTGTCAACTAAACGTGGTGGATTACGTGACGGTTTCACCAAATCCGTCAACTAAAGTGGTACAATATTGTATAGTTAACACAAAATAGGGGTTTAGTTGACACAAGGCCTTATCGGTCAAGTAAAACAGAATAGTTGACGGGGATTACTAACCGTCAATAAAAAACCCGTCAACAAATGTCATTTTTCTTGTAGTGAGGTAAAAAAATGTATTCACTTTATTGATAATTAAAGTAGAGTACAAGACTTGTAATTGAATACAAAGCTTACAACACATCTCATTTTACATTGATAGCCAACTTGAATACATTGAATTACAACTAGATATGCCGACTTAGCTTATAACTCACTGGTACAACTGATTACACTGTTCCATACATTATGCCCTTTATAAACAGAAGACATCATCTTTTGCAAAGAGAGCTTCTGCATGTCCAACAAATCTTCGATGCCGTGGGACCAATCAAGCCAGTCTCCGTATACAGAACTTCCCAAGCACGAGCACTTAAAAAGAGTTCCCACAACGTGGGTCAGTATCATCTATGCACTGGCAAGCAGAACCAGCCCGCTCGCCTAAACCGACACTAAGTGGTCATTGAGCAAGCATTTATTCGAGTGATCTTTCTATTTGAGGCCTAGTATCAGTTTACAGTTCATGAGCAGATTGAAAACTTGTAAACAAGATTATGGCATTGTTTATGTGGAAGCAACAGCAAACCAGGGGCAACATGTATTCTCATATTTCTCTTCTATAGCAATATTTTAATATGTAAGTCATGATTGAGTATCGTTCATAATAAGGCATCATTCTAGCATACTTGGTATTATCATGTTAAGCATCATTGAGGCAACATTGGCATTAACATCTATAGAAGCATGGAATTTCAGGCGCATCCAAGGTCAGAACTCCTATGCGCCCTAAAAGCAGCATGCACCGAAAGACCAAAGGCAGAATGTTGGCACATCATAATATAGAAAAGAAAAGAGGCATATGAAGATCAGATTTTTATTTCACATGAAAGTCTATTACATGTCAAAACTCTTTGTTAAAATAAAAAGTCTACTACAAAGAAGCCTAGCCTAAACTACAAACTGGGCACATCACTCTGACGTCTCAGCTAGGTGCATTACTCTGACGTCTCAGAATAGGCGCATCATTCCTCCTCATCAGAGCAAATCATTTCCTCATAAATGTATGAGTACTTCGACTAATGAAGCATTTATTGAGCAGAACGCGGGTTGGCAATCAATCCAAACCCGATGGCTCTTCCAGCATAACGAAAGTCGGGGCACGTCGACCCCGATCTTTGGATGCAACAGGCACCCAACGCCATCTCGTAGAAGAACACTACCGACAAGGGGTTCGAACATAAGCTATTGTGCCCATAGCTCTCCCGGCGCATCTTAGTCTTTTGAAAGAGTTCGTCGTCAAAATCAAAGCTTCTTTGAATAAAGAGATCCACAATCCGCAGTGAAAAATCTTGCCAATGAGGAGGATCGGTCGAGTTAATCTCAAATGAGAAGTTTGGATGAAAGAATGAGAAAACCCTCTACACTACTATTTATAGGCCATGGCAAATCACACCCATGCGCCAGGTGGTAAACTTCTCCGAAGTTAGTGCAATGAACCTGCATTAATGGTGATGACTCTGCCACCTTAAATTGTAACCCCTCTTCCCAAAATTTTGAAACTATTTTTTTGTTTGGATTTAAATGGTGAATTTTTGGAAATTTATAAATATTTAATGTATTATTATTATAGAAGGCCTTAGTCATGGTTAAGTTTTGGAGTGCTAGACGACTAGAAATCATGGCATGGATAGTGCAGTTGCGTGCCTTGACTAGTATTTTAGCCATAATAGGGAAGGCCGAACATAAGTGTGTCCCAACTAGGAAACCAAGGCCAAGTTGTGGCATGATCCATATAAATAATTTTATTATTTATTATTAAGAGTATTGACTTTTAGAAGACCCGGCTGTACCAAACTAGCTCATATTTGACCCGGACCCAACCCAAAGCCCAGGTAGTCATGTAGCGCTACCAATGACGTCCATGTAGTTATATAGATGTGTGTGTGTAGTCATGTAGTTATATATATATATATATATATATATATATATATATATATGTGTGTGTGTGTGTGTGTGTGTGTGTGTGTGTGTGTGTGTGTGTGTGTGTGTGTGTGTTGGTAGCTCATTCTTATAATCTTGTGAGTAATTTATATAAATTGTATATTAAATATAATATAACATTATTTGCTATTTAAATTTACACTTGCCTGAAATGGGATATCATTTTCTTAGAATGATATTTTGGGATTTATTTAGGCTGTATATACTTGTGTATATATATAAGTATATTCATAGTATACAAAAATTAGGCTTTATATATATATGCAACAATATAATTTTATTTATATAAATTTTAGTATATAGAATTAAGAATTTTGTATATCAATTATTAAATATATTTAGAATATTTTATTGCTTATATTTGGATTAATGGTGTATCATTACATATATTTATATATGTATATATAGAGATATAACTGTAAAAAGATAAAGAAAAATAAAAACGAAATAAAAGAAAAAGAAAAGGAAAAAACCATCCCAGCCTAGCCAAACTCGAGCCCGCACAGAACTACCCCACCCAAACCGTGTATACATATAGAATGGAAGAGAGAGAGAGAGAGGGGGGAAAACTCAAAAACCCTAAACTCCAACCTAGCCAACCTCCCGCACGACCCCTTGCCACCCTCCCTGATACCTGGCGCGCCACCCAGCCTCGCCGGAGGACCACCCAGAGCCGGCCGCGTGTGAAGCATGACAGCAGTAACAGTACATTAGTAGCAGATATGACAGCTACTTCACAGGTAATTTCCTCTTTCGTTTCATCGTCGTTTTCTAAACCAATTTTTGATTTGAGAACACAACCTAGAGGTGTAACAGCCACCTAATAAAATATTATTTTTATTGTCTATTTCTCTATAATTATATTTGTTAATAATTTTTTTAAAATAACAGTAATTATTATTAATTATTATTAATTTTATTATCATTATCTTATTTTCAATTAAACCCATTTTTTTTTCTAAAATAAAATTTTTATGCATAAGCCCTTGTAGATATTGCAAATTGTAAATTTACCATGACACCTCAATCCCCACTTGTCATGTTGCATAAACATCATGGATATTTAAGTAATTTCACATGAAGACATGTGTTATCATGCATGGGTTTAAATTATTTGTTTAAAAAAAGAAAAGGAAAAGGAAAAAAAAAATAGAGAAAGAGAGAAGGGCAGCCCCCATCACCCGACCGCCCCTCTCCCTCACTCTCTCGGTTCTCTCTCTCCCTCTCTCTCGGTTCTCTCTCTCTCCCTTCCTCTCTCTCCATCTCTCTCCCTCTCCCTCACAGTCACCTCCACCATAATCACTACCATCATCTTCATCTCTATCACCACCACCATCATCTTCATCTCCATCCTCACCATAATCATCAAACTAAACCCTAACCCCATTTTCTTCTAAAAAGAAAAATTGAAGGAGTAAAGAAGAAGAAGTTGGAGAAGAAGAAGAAATCCTATTCACCAAATTTCAACTCTAATTTTTCCAAGGCAAGCCCTCTCCCATTTTTCTTATTTAATTCAAGTTTGCTTAATTATTTCTTTCAAATATGAATTTAGAAAAATATATAATTATGTCATAAAGGTTTGATACGAACACGTTGACACGGTTTATTAGAAATGATAGTTTGACATGAGACTCGGATACGATCCGGACACATCGAAAATGGTTATATTTAGGATTATATTATGGACACACATATTGGTGGTATTTCGAGTACTCCGACACGGAACAAGGACACGATACATATAATTTGGTAATAAGCGGTACCAAAATTGTGTGAGGATTATATCAAATATATATATATATGGATAAGTATGGCATTTAAAATAGACATAAGTATGTAGAGCTTAGAGTTTAACCTCTTTTAAAACATTACCCTTCTAAATTTTGTTTTCACGACACAAATAGAAAATATTATTAATGCAGTCCGGTAATGGATTTAAGCCTAAGGAAACTACCAATAGTCCGATTTTAATAGAAATTATGGACAATAATTGGATAGACGTAGTATAAATTTTGGATACGCAAATATCGTGTTGGATTCGGTTCCATGCCTCGAGATTAGAGTAATTATTACTTAGGATTTTGGCGTAGCTACTTACCCAAGTATAAGTCTCCAGAGATGAGAATCTATGAAATTATCAGGAGGTACTTTTAGTATTAGAAGAATGGACCGAATGGGGTTACTGTTGATCTAAAAAATCTAAAAGTTGTGGGTTAAAATATAAATTCAGCAATAATAATTAATTTAGAACATTATAATGTACAATTGGATATTAAAATTTAGAGTAAGTTAAGTAGGTGGCTACT
This sequence comes from Iris pallida, assembly GCA_029216955.1. Taxonomy (NCBI): domain Eukaryota; kingdom Viridiplantae; phylum Streptophyta; class Magnoliopsida; order Asparagales; family Iridaceae; genus Iris; species Iris pallida. Next base: position 2,194,958 of record JANAVB010010400.1, read on the forward strand.
TGTAGTGCCCCGTCCCTACATCGTGCCCCGTTGTTCGTCCACGGGGTGCACAAGAAAGGAACACTGTCGCTATCAACTCGGTCGGGATCGATCAAATCGATCGAACGGGAACGGTTGAATTAAGATCCATTCCCCGTTATGGAATGGCTTCTTTGGAACCAAGTCCCATATTCAGCGGGCTGTGCCTCAAGGATTGACTCTGCGGCTGAGTCGGGAGAGACCTCCCGTTGCTCTGCTTTTTACGTCGCTTGCGTTGGTTTTGGCTTTCTTTTCTGAATGCGTTTTCGTGAATGTTTTCGATGGTTTTCATGGCTTCCGTTTCGAACTTCACATTCGTATCGAATTTCCTTGAATAACACAGTGTTCTAATCGGTTGCTTGTGCGATTTCAGGTGATCGCGTAGGCAACGTCTAGCGCAGCCAACCAGTTTCTCGCCTCAAGTAAATACTAAAGTGAGTGGCTGACCCTTCTTCCCTCGACCCTCTTCTCTAATACATTATCAATACTAGACATGTGCTATGCTAGAGGTAATGCAATGACATGATTGATATTCCGATGAACGGTCACACGACATCCCATAAACACGAACTATAGAGATGCTTGTCATATAATATTATCGTGCTTGCAATTATCAAATCATATAGAACCGTGCTAAGGAAGGATGAATCGATTTAATGAATGTCGCAACGATACTATAAGATGTGCCTTGAAATAACAAATTAACTTAGCACGGTCATGGACAACTTGTCGACAAGCGCGATTATTTCTTCGGACGGTATCCAGAGGCCACGGGACCGTTCCGGCCTAGAAAGAAACACGGATAGCTATGCCGGATGCATGCCACGGTAGGCAGTGGCTTTCAACGGGGCTCGCTACCTGCGCTGAAGGACCTCTGTCTACCAAGCTATATGTCCAGGATGGCTTGTCGTGCCAGTGACCTTTACGAACGCACTCTATTACGTTTTATTATTATCAACATGACAGGGAAGAACATGGTAAGTTTACGCTACGACGGCGTGCTCTGCCGGGGGTAAGATCTATCGTTATTATACGGTTGTGCCTTCAAATATAAGTTTAAATTGAGTAGGATGGCTAGCAATTTCATTAAATATTTGCATGTACGCTCACTTGAATTCTTCAACAAATGAGAGCACGGGATTTAAATTGCCACGCACCAGCACAAAGTGTAAAGTGCTGACCCTCGCTCTCAACAGGTACTCGGGACCAGGATAGCGTGCCAAGGAACTGAAGGCGACGCTCCTTTCTTTTGAAGTCTTGCTATTGCGAAGGTTAACTCTGCAACATTTTGAAGACTCCAACCCAACCGCGTCATGTGTCATAAACTCTCGCCGATCCTAGGTCTTAGAGAGTCGTTTTGATGTTTGTAAAAAGGGATGTAAATGTATGGAATAACTATCTCATCGAGGTTGGTTGTAAGCCGAGAGGCCCCTTTTGTAATCGAGTCTGTAACTAAACTTATTATCAATAAAAAATGCAAGTTTCCTTTTCTATATGAATGTGTTCAATTTCTCTGCGCACTCTTATATATGCTGTTGTATCGGATAACCTTATGAACCGTCTTGTGCAAGCGCAACTTAGGCTTGTACGACATCATGCCCGGGGGACGACTATCGATTCTATCGAATCGGGGCATGACATAATGGTATTAGAGCATGGCTTTACGTCCTTGGCCTCCAGTGTCGAGTTTTAGTCTCAAAATCGTTGGTCTCGTGTCGATGAGATATGTCGTTCCATACGAGTGAGCCCACAATAAGTTTGGTGACTAATGTATTTTGCCTTCAAAATTCCAGAAGGCACGTCGGTGAACGTGGCAGCGAATGAAGAAAGTACTTCGAGCGGCTCGAGTAGCTCGAGACCCGGACCCTCTAACGATGCCATGGAGCGGATGTTGCGTATGCTGGAAGCACAACAATGACAAGTTGAGGAAAGTCAACGCCAGAATGAGCAACATCGACGGCAGACGGAGGCACGTCAAACTCAGTTTGATGTAGTGCTCCGTCCCTACATCTTGCCCCGTACTTGTCCACGGGGTGCGCAAAAAAGGAACAATGTCGTTATCGATTCGGTCGGGACCGATAGGTCGGGATCAACCGAGTCGATCGAACGGGAACGGTTGAATTAAGATCCATTCCTCGTTATGGAATGTCTTCTTCGGAACCAAGTCCCATATTCAGCGGGTTGTGCCTCAAGGATTGACTCTGCGGCTGAGTCGGGAGAGACCTCCCGTTGCTCTGCTTTTCACGCCGCTTGCGTTGGTTTTGGTTTTGTTTTCTGAATGCGTTTTCGTGAATGTTTTTGATGGTTTTCATGGCTTGCATTTTGAACTCGCATTTCGTATCGAACTCCTTGAATAATGCAGTATTCTAATCGGTTGCTTGTACGATTTTAGGTAATCGCGTAGGCGACGTCTAGCACGACCAACAAGTTCTCTCACCGAAGTAAACTCAAGGTGAGTGGCTGACCCTTCTCTTCTCGACCCCCTTCTTAGGCAAAGTCGATAGTGTTGTTGCGAATGAAAAGATAAATGCAAGTGCACGAACACGAATGAATGAGCAAGTTCTCAAAGAAAAGGTAGGCTATGTCTTAACAACTAAAAACAAGTCTTTGCACGATCATGGACAACTTGTCGACAAGGTGAGCGTTTCCCCGCACGGCAACCCGAGGCCACGGGACAGTTGCGGGCAAAGGGAAACAAATAATTAGCTGTGCTGGACACGGGTTAGGCGAGGACTTGCAGCGGGGCTCGCTACTCATGCTGAAAGGACCCCGTCTAACAAAAGCTAGAGGAGTCCACGATAGCTCTGGGAGCCAGTGACCAACCACACGAAATATTGCACTTGGTATGAAAATGATAACAATTAACAGGGAAGAACATGGTTAGTTTTATAAGGCGCGGCGCGGTCCGCCGCGGGTAAGTTCAATGTAAATTTCATTTTGCTTGTCATATGCTTGTTTGAAATTCATTAGGATGGTTAGAAACATTCATACTCTAAGTCATATAAACTCTTCAACCAAATGAGAGCTTGGAACTTAAATAGCCACGCACCAGTACAAAGTGTAATGTACTGATCCTCGCTCTCCACGCAGGTATCCCGAACCACGAAGGGCGTGCCACTTGAAACTCAAGGCGACGTGAACCCTTTTGAAGCCTTGTCCGCGTGTGAAGGCTTGCGTTCTGAAATCCTTTTGAAGACTCCGCACTCAGTACAAAGAAGAATAGATGGCGGCTCGGCTTCCCTCAATCCCAGTGGAAAGCGTAATAGTTTTTGCTTGTAAAAAGGGATGTAATGTATGGAACGACTATCTCATCAGCATTCGTTTTGTAAGTCGAGTCATGTTGTAGCCCGCGCGACAATGAATGTAATGAAGTCAATGTAAATGAAGTTTTATTATCAATGAAAAGTCTACTTCTATTTCAATTGTGTCAATCAATTTTTCTGCGTACTCTAACTTGACGTTGTGTTTCGGATAACCTTATGACTATGCCTTGTGCGATCGCAACTTAGGTTCGCACGGCATCACGCCCGGGGGACGACTATCGATTCTACAGAATCGTGGCGTGACATAATGGTATCAGAGCACGGCTTTACATCCTTTGACCTCGCATCGATGAGATAAGTTATTCCATACAATGAGTCCGTAATAATTTGTGACTGATGCGTTTGCCTTCGTATCGCAGAAGTGACGGAACCCACGGCCGAGCGAGAGCAGAGCGCTTCTAGCGGCTCTAGTAGTTCGCATCGTTCGCGGGCCGGACCTTCTGACGATACCATCGAAAGGATGCTGTGCATGATGGAGGCGCAGCGGAACCAGTCCGAGAACCGATATCAACAAACAGAGGAACGACAGGCCCACTTCGAAGCTCGCTTCGATGCACATACAAAACTTCAACAAAAGCAGCTGGATACCCTACAGCAGATCGTCCGGCGGCCAACCGCACCTGCTGTCACCATGCCGGCGATCCAACCCATTGAAGTCGACACGGAGGATCTCGAGCGTCAACCAGCGGCACCAAAAAAGTACAACTTTGAAGTGTCTGAATTCAAGAAGGCGTGCCACACTTCCTTCAGCGGTACTGAAGGCCCTTCCATGGCAATCGACTGGTTGGAAGAGCTGGAAGATTACTTCGAGCTTCTCGGCATTGAAGAATCAAAGCAAGTCGCCTGCGCACAACTTCAACTACGGTTGAACGCGTACGACTGGTGGACCGTACGCAAGCGAGCGATCCGACCGGACAACAACACCGCGCCGATCTCTTAGGCTATATTCTGCAAAGCTTTTGAAGTCCAGTACCTTCCGTCAGCCGTTCGTCAAGCGAAGGAGAATGAATTCATGTAGTTGAAGCAAGAGAGCTGGACAGTAGAACAGTATGCCGCAGAATTCAACAAGTTGTCTAAGTTTGCTAGTCAGTTTCTGCCTACTGAAGAGTGCCGTGTGCGACGGTTCGAAGTGGGTCTGCGACACTCTATCGATGCGCATGTTGGGGTCCCGGAGTACAAGACCGTGGACGAGGCTCTGAATCACGCTCTCCGCCTTGAGAACCTGCATCCTTCCGGTGCTGAAGACGTTGTGCGCCACTCCAATCACAAACGTCCTAGCTATACGGAAGGCAACAATGACGCATCAAAGCGTCCAAATAACGGCGGCTACAAGGGTGAGAAGACAATACCTAAGTGCACCAATTACGGGCGACTTGGACACCGTGAAAGCCACTGCTTTTTTCGTAATATTGAATGTTTCGCTTACGGACAGAGGGGTTACACGGCTCCAAACTGTCCAAGCTTTCGTGAGACTCGTAACGCCCGACCACAACAAAACTGTCAAGAGAATCGAGGACAGGCGCCTCGACCTCCTCCGCCCACTCAACCCGTACCGTAAAATGGCCGAGACCGTCGCCCCAATACTCAGGGCCGCGTCTACGCCATGACTCGAGATGAAGCGCTGGCATCAGATACAGTAGTGTCAGGTATACTAAAATTCAATAATATGCCTGCTCGTGTGTTATTTGATTCAGGCGCTTCGCATAGTTTTATATCGGCGGACTTTGCCGTCGAGCACAAATTTCCTGTAATATCATTAGATCTCAACCTTAGGTAAGCACACCTTCGGGCACACCAATTCTCACAAACTTAGCTTACGCCGGCGGGATTATCTGTATCGGCGGTCAAAAGATCGGTCTGGATGTGATAGTTCTAGACATGAAGGACTTTGACATCATTCTGGGAATGGATTGGCTCGGGCCGTGCAATGCAACCATAGACTGTACCGAAAAGAAGGTCACATTCTGCATACCTGGAGTGCCTGAATTCTGCTACTCGTGTGGTGAGGCGTCGCCGACCTGCATGGTGATCTCCGTAATATCTGTTCGACGGATGCTGCATTCCGGGTGCGAAGGCTATCTAGCTTCCGTTCGAGACATGCGACATGATTGCAAACGCGGGTCAGACCGACGTTGTGGTAGAATTTCCAGACGTGTTCTCGGACGAGCTACCCGGCATGGCACCCGATCGAGAAATAGAGTTCACCATCGACACATTCCACGACACCCGACCGATATCGAAGGCTCCGTACAGAATGGCCCCTGCAGAACAGAAGGAACTAAAGGCACAACTACAAGAATTACTCGATAGAGGGTTTATCCGTCCGAGTGTCTCGCCATGGGGTGCGCCCGTGCTATTCGTGAAGAAGAAGGATGGATCGATGCGGCTCTGCATTGACTATCGAGAATTGAACAAAGCCACCGTCCGGAACAAATACCCCCTGCCCCGTATCGATGACTTGTTCGACCAACTCCAAGGTGAAACAGTGTTTTCGAAGATTGATCTGCGATCGGGTTATCACCAACTCAAGGTCAAGCCAGATGACGTGCCGAAGTCCGTCTTCCGCACTCGTTACGACCATTACGAGTTCTTGGTAATGCTGTTCGGTCTGACAAATGCCCCTGCCGTCTTCATGGATCTAATGAATCGGGTGTTCCGTTCGTTCGTTGACAAATTCGTAGTAGTCTTCATCGACGACATCCTCGTCTACTCGAAGGATCGAACGCAACATGCAGAGCATCAGCGGACGGTACTCCAAACCCTTCGAGAGAATCAGTTGTACGCGAAGATGAGCAAGTGCGAGTTCTGGCTGAACAACGTCTTATTCCTTGGGCACATCATCTCCGTCGCGGGCATCGCAGTCGATCCGAAGAAAGTCGAGGCAGTTGCTGATTGGAAACGACCCACATCAGTTAGCAAAATTCGAAGCTTCCTAGGCTTGGCGGGATACTACCGACGCTTCATGAAGGACTTTACGAAGATTGCATCGCTGTTGACTCGCCTCACCCAGAAAGGAATCGCGTTCGAGTGGTCAGACGACTGTGAAGCTTCCTTCCAAGAGCTCAAACAACGGCTCATTTCGGCCCCGATACTTGCACTTCTTGAAGGGACGAAGGGATTTCAAATCTTCAGTGATGCTTCTGGACAGGTCTTGGGGTGTGTGCTCATGCAGTAGGATAAGGTGATATCTTTTGCTTCCCGGCAGTTGAAGCCGTACGAGAAGAACTACCCTACGCACGACCTAGAATTGTGAGCACCCTGAATTTCGGGTTGATTTTTTTATTTATTTTATTTATTTTTTGATTGATTTTAATTTCAATAAATAAATTATTCTATTTATTATTTAAGTGTACTTTTTCGTGCCTTTGATATTTGGAGTGTCAGGGATGTTCAGCTCTGGAAATCTTCTTCACGAGTTTTGGAGTGGACATGATTACCTTCATGATGGTATATAGTGTCCCACTCAAACTTGTTCCCTTGTGCTCTTTTTGCTTCGCAGAACTTCGGGTCGAATTAGACCATTTGATTATTAATTATTTTTTCCACTCTTTTCCTTGATCATTATTAGCACGTTACCGTGACTTTTAATTTGGGAGCGCAAGACCAGTCAGTTTCTTGAAACCAACTTCTCATGCATGATCTACTCGAGACGCTCGTCACCCATGACCTTCGTGTCCCACTCAGACACGCCATTTTGTGCTCCATTTGCTTCACACAACTTTTCTGACACGTGACCCGATTTTATTTCACCCCACGGTGTCACATTTATTTTCCAACTTGATTTGTGGGTACCCTGTCGACCAAAACCTGTCAGCCCCAACTATGGACATGGCCCATATTGAGCCTACTACCCGTCCGACACTTGTGTCCTATTTATTGGAACCCCCATGTGCAACTTATTTATCCATGATCATCAACACCTATTTTTATTCGATTAATTTGCCATGTCCGATTTTGATCCAACCCGGCTTGACCGAACCCGGTCCAAGCTTCATATTTCCCTCTCTCGGGACGCCTTATTTCCTTGTCCAAAAATACTATTTAATACATGTCTACCTATTTTAATATTCAATGGAAAATTCCTTCTATTAAAAATCCCTAAAACAAATCTAATTCTCTATTTAAATCCTAGCCCTTGATCTATCCCAACTCATCACAACCCCCCATTCTCACCTAGCAGCCAACACAAATTTTTTCCCAAAGTTGGCCGGCCCTAAAATCTATGAGAGAATATTTTCTCTCTCTCTCTCACTTTGTTTTCTTTTCCCACACACAAAATTCCTCTCTTCAACTCCCATGCAACAACACCAACACCATCAGCAACTACAACACACACACATCCGAACTCCTCCCATGTCGAGCCCAAAGCTGGCCGAGCTCAGCTTAGCCTCGTCGGTCGTCCACCTGGCCGTCGGCCTCCACCCTGGCCTACTCTCCTCCTCCTTCCTCCTCCCATCATCTCCATCATCATCACCAACCACCATCACCATTACACCGCTCACCACTTCCATTCTCGAGCCACCTAGCCCGTACGGCCGTACGTTGGTCGCGAGCCGCCGTGCCAGGCCGCGCCTCCGCCGGCCAGGCCAGGCACTGCAGCCCCCGCGCACTGCAGTCCCCCGCGCACAGCATCTCGACAGCGTTGAGCTGCACAGCCGCGAACCACGGGCGCGCGTTCGGGCTCCCCCGCCGCCGGCATGTCCGCCGTGGACGCCGTGGCTGGCACCCACATGGCCGAGCGTACCCCCGGGGTAGGCCCCAAGGCCATCGTTCCTCTCCCCGACGTGTATCAGAGGCGATCCGTGCGTTTCGCACGGGTTCCCGTCGTGACGAGCCCGGAAACGTAGCTGAAATATCGCCCCGTCGCAGCGACTTCACGCACATTTTTTCGGAAATTCGACTGTTGGATCGACAATTTCTTTACTCCGTCACAATCTCGGTATATCCACCTTCACTCCTCTCAATTTTCGTCCGTTAATTTTATCGTTTGATACATCAAAACCGGCCACCAAGTTGACCGTTTAAATTGTATTAAATTTGGACAGTTTCACGGGGCCAACTTCGTCTGCTTGTATCTCCTCCACCGCAGCTCCATTTGACGTGCTACCAGTTCCTGTGCGAAGCTGGTATAACCCTCTTACTACCCCTCAAATTTGTTTCATTGTGAGCTTGTTTGATTCGTTGAATTCGACGCCAAAGTTGGCCGTCCGAATTCGTAATTTCCAACTTGTAAAATTCTATTTTTGAACACGGGACTCCAGATTTCATTTCTGACACCACCATTAGACTTGTGGCGTCGTTCTGGCATGTTTTATATAAAATTTGTTAGATTTGGAGGACGTGGGCCCTGGCACGTTTTTCGGTGCAAAGTGGGTCCCACAGTCCGGGTCAACGAGACTTTTTGATGCCGGCTCATCGGAATCCAATTCCGGATATACCGTTGAGTTCGTATCGTCATTCTGGACTCGTTGACATGTAGTTTGCTGAGTTTTGAGAACATTGGCTCCGGCACGCATTTTCGTGCAAACTGGAATTCCAAGTTCTGGTCAACGGACCAAATTGAGATCGGGTCAACGGAATCCAATTCTGGAGATACCGTTGGGTTCGTATCGTCATTCTGGTTTCGTAGACACATAATTTGTTATATTTTATAGACTTATTTTCTTGCACGTTTTTCGGTGCAAAACGGTTCCGACACGGACACCGTTTTGATCCAAAATTACCTTTTTGCCCTTGCATCCAAATTGGACCGATGGGTAGGCTATCCTAGCTAATTTGACCATTCTGGACACGTTGGCGATATTTATTTCATCGTCCGACAATGTTTGTTGATAGTTTCTCTGAGTTTAACCTTTTTATAATTTATTAATAATTGATTCTTATAATGTTCGTATTTCGGGATTAGTACAACGAAACTGAGCTCAGTCAATTCCAGTGATCTCACATCGCTGAAATTGACAAGATGGACATGTGGATCACTATAATAAGATTATCAACTTTACCGTTGATCTTCTTATCCCGATTTGCGTGTCGTAAGTTTCGACGTACGAATAACGAAGTACACGTTATATCTTTAATAATTAGACTAGAATTGACCCTGTTTGACCAGAGTTGACCAGTTGACCCAAAGTCAACTGTAAGTCAACACTTGACCTAGTTTGACTAGATATTGGCCGGAGTTGACCTAGAGTTGTTTGACTTAGAAGAACCTAGGATAATATAGATTGCTTGTAGAAATTTATTTATTAGAACTTGAACACCTTGTAACCTGTGTTGCTTTAAATAGGACTCTGTAGCTTCAGTTGGACCCCCTATACTTATCAGCTGTTTAGGTTATCAGGCGAGTACATTCTCTGATCATTTCATATCATGTTTAGGATTATATTTCCTGCTTTAGACTATCTTACTTGATGCTGACACGTTGGTAACACGGATTGGTACTATATGGATCCCTTCATGAGATGTTATCCCTCTCGGGAGCATCAGATACTTTTGTCATGTGTGTTTCACTTACATCACATATCATATGCTTCTATCATCATGAATCTTCGAGAATCAGCTAGTGACTCATGTACCCTCATGATCACCGAGCCTTCACGAATCAATTCATGAATCACCCTTTATAGGCAACGTAGTATAATCATGAATCTTAACGTAACTTGAATGGATCCTTGTGTATTGATTGGGGTACGGGGGAGTATGAATGGTCATGTGAATAAATATCTAAAGTAGTGTAGTCATGAATCACTCTTAGTATAGTCATGAATCAGTCCTAAGCCATTCACATGTTCGTCTGTACTCTAAATCACTAGCACTGTCTCTCTTTATATATATCTTAGATATTTACTTACAGTCTCTCTTTTACATTATGCTATTTCTTCAGATCCTGTATTTTATTCTCTAGCATGATTACATTTCCTTTTCTGCTATGACTTGTTGAGATGTATTGTGCTCGCTCCTGTCCTGACTGGACCTGTTGATAAATTTTACCGATAGCCTGGAGGTTGCCTGCTAGCCTAGAGGAGTCACATTAGAGGTTGTTTAGTTAGCTATTTTTAGTTTTCTGGAGTTGTATTTATTTTATGGATTACTGTATTTGGGCTTTGAGATGTATTTCTGGGTTGGGTATCTTAGACACTTAGGCTTCTATCTGCTGTATCTCTTTTGGATTTCATGTTTTACCTATCTCTTATCTTGCTCTACCTTAGTTGTGATTGAGACTGTATCTACTATGTCACCCCCATTCGGGGAGTATAAACTGCTTAGCCTTATACTGTTAGATGCATGAGACTTAGGACAACGTTCTACCGCCGACACTGCGACGTAGGCTAGGCGTTGTTACGTTCTCGTACCCTAACCCTAGGGTACGGGTCGTGACACGTTTTTAGTGGTGGCCCATGCAGGTCGAGTTTGTGTAGTGGTATTCGAACTAGAGTACCACTCCAGCCTGCAGTAGAATTATGATATATTTTTGAAGGTACTCAATCACAGTTAGGATTTCTTGAGAGATTCCTGGGACGACCCTTGAGAATCTTATTTTAACTTCGATTTAAAAAACTCTTTTTCCCTTGATTTGATTTATCTTTACTTTCTGTTGTTGAATTTGATTTTGATGGATTATTATTGAATTTGAGTTTGTATTTAGTGATTTTGAGGAATGATTGTTGAATTTTGAATCTTGATGTTAGCTGTAGCATCCGAGTTGTATTTATATGATTTGAAGGATTTTTGTTCATTTTTGAATCTTGATGTTCGTTGATAAATTTGATTTTTGGGTATTTATTGTTGATTAAATTTAATTTTTGTCAAGATGAAATTATATGGGCTAGGTCATCTAAGTTATGGGATCTAGTCTTCTATAGTCACATTAGCCAGCATGGTGAGGACATATAGTCTGATTTTGGATATATTTCTTGGATGTGGGAATTTAAGGTTTTTGCAGCCAAGCTAGCGGCATCGCGAAAATGTTAAATACCATAATTTTAGAGGTATGTGCCTAAGTCGAGGACTCTGTGATTATCGTAGCCTTGCTTACTAGTATGACGAGGATTTAGAGTACCATGATTGTGGATAGACGCATATGATTATCAGATTGTACCTTAAATATTTTCGAACATGTTTTCTCTACTTTTGTTTCAGTCCTTCAAAAAAAGGGAAATTATTACTTGTTGTTTTGTTTTGCTTAGGAATAGGTAGCTATTTTTATAAACCTTTGTGTAACTTCTTTCTATGAATTTTTTTTTAATACAATGAATCAATGATTTTGCTAGACTTATTTTGGATTTGATATTTCAGCTTTGGGTTTCAAAATGGTTCCTTCTTTTAAACAGATAAGCAAAACAGATTTTATAGTTATTTTTTTCTTGCTATTATTCTTGTATTAAATAATAATAAAACTGTCTTGATTACATCAATCGCCTACTTTGCAGTTTTGGTAGGAATCTAAGTGTTGGTCTTGATATAGAAATTGATTTTTATATTGGGACATGAGAATATATATATAGTGGACACAGACTCTTTGCCTGACACGTATGCATGCTATACTTGATTTTCCACCTATCTAAATACATATTAATATGTTGTTGATGTTTAAATTGTCAAAATCCTAATATTTTTGGTTTTCTGCTTTTCCAGTTTAAATTTGTAATTCAAATAAAGATTTCATGTTATTAGTTATGTTTACATCACTGCACATGTATGTTATACGTAGGGTTTCAATTCAAATTTTTTTTTGTTGAGTTTTGTGCTTGAATTTGTCAAATCTAAGACTGTGTGCATATTCACCCTTAATGTTGGATTTTAAATATTAGTTCAAATTGTTGTTTTAAATGTAATATTTGAGCTATATACATTGTGGTATGTAGGGATATAAATTTAGGTTTCGTATTCTTACATGTTAGGTTGTGATAAACATTGAGTTGGTTTTGATGTTCAAATTTCTCTAAAATCCTAAAAACTGAATACATGTTAACATTTTTACATTGATTTCAAATGTTTAGTTCAATTTCAGATTTAACATGTAATATTGAATTGTATGCGTAGATAAATGTATGGATAGTATGTTAGGATTTTATTTCTATCATGTTAGGATGTATTGGGACCATTGAGATTGGTTGCGATGTTCAAAACCCTAAAATCTGAAACTGCGTTATGTTCATATTACACTGCTTTAAATGTTAGCTCATTTCAGATTTTGTATGTAAATGCTGAACTAAAACTGGATTTAACCTTTTAATACTAAGCTATAACCCTGTACAAGGACACACACACCCCCTAACTTAGTATACACTGTTATGTAACCTAACATTTCCTCTCTATGATATGATCATGTACCTGTATAGATATATATAGAGTTTATGCATACATGTTATAACTGTAACACCCAGTTTTTCCAAAAGAGGGTAATTTTGAAATTTTATAATTATAATTATTATTTAATGATATTTATTTCATATTATAATTTTTAGTGATTTTTAATTATTTTTAAACTATTTTTCATGACTTGTGATTTTGGTGTTGTGCTAGTGAACAGTAGAGACTGCCTACCCTAGAGCCTAGCCACGTGATTAGGGTATTTTTGAAAGTTTTAGGTTTATTTTGATTTATTATAATTTATGGGAATTTTTAGAATTTATTTTGGAATTGTTTGATTGAGGGTTGACTAGGTTGACTTTGACTAGCAATGACCTTGTTAGGCTAACCTAGAAGCTAACCCTAGTTGTTCTTGGACTTGGTTAGGTTATGTAACTCTAGTTTAACCTAAGTTAGTGAGGATTAACTCATTAGAATTCATTTGGAGAAACTAGGATTCGAATTGATTTAGAAATGGCTTGTGATTTCACAAGTCATGACTTGTGACTTAGGCTTAATAGCCCATAGGCCCACACCATGAACCAAGCCTAACCCTAATCAGCCCATGGCAGCCAACCTAGGGTTTTCCACCCTATTTAATGCCTCTTCCATTTGTTCTTGCCTTCTTTATTATTTTTCTCTCAAGCTTTGGAAGTGGTGAATCTCCATCTTCAAAAATCCCTAAAAAATCCATTTTAACTCCTTTTTAATCCAAACAAATTGCAATAGGTTCTAATTGATGTTTTCTTGCTGTTGGAATTTGTTACTCTCAGTTTTCTATCAATTTGAAGGAGTTGGGTGGCTTTTTGGGAATCCTCATTCAAGGAGTTTTTGTGTTGGAGAACACCATAGGTAAAATCCTAATCCACCCATTAAAATTCTAGTTTCTTTACATGTAGACCTAGCCCTAAGTGTCTTGATCCTGTAGGTATTCCTAGACCTAGGTTTTGTGTCTATTTCGTGTCCTAAATGGACACGTATCAGCCTATAGACCTAGGTATTTGATGAAATGTCCCAAAGGACATTTCGGTTAAATTTTAGGATTGTGTTTGAATAGAAAATTAGGGTTTGATCTCGCTTGTGTGATTCTTGTGTTCTGAACACGTTTTCGTGTTGTGTCGTGTCGGATTTTGGACGCGGACACGCGGTCGTGCGTGCGCGCTGTCACTCCCCGTTTCCAGAATGTATATTTTTATACATGTGCAACTCATATATATTTATTTAATATTTATCATGTATCATCCTGTATTTAAATTCCTTTAATTTCATGTTAATTAATTATCTGCATTTTATTTTTTGTAATTTTATTCCTGCATTTTATTTCTGCATTTTATTTTCTGCTTTTAACCTCTCTGCTTTGCTTTCGGGTTGGCTTTGGATGGATCCGGATGAACCCGACCCAATAAACCCGACCTAATAAACCCCCACCTACCACCACCTTCCATTTAAAGCCCCCATCCCCTTCTCTCTCCTCATAACTCTTCTTCTTCTTCTTCTTCTTCTTCTTCTTCTTCTTCTTCTTCTTCTTCTTCTTCTTCCTCACCACTCTCTTCCACCTACCAGGAGAAGGCAAGTACATCTTGCTTCTTGCTTCCACTTGAAGAACCATTTTTATGGTTCATTTGTCTTCCTCTTGTGATTCTAAGAGATTTTACTACTTAGCATTTTTGATTTCCTTGGCTCGTTTCTTACAGATCTAAGTTGTTGTATTTTCGGTTGTCCATGGGTTTTGATCTCCCCAACTGGCGTGCTTTTTGGAGTAGATGGTTCGTGTGGCAGAGCTTCTCATTCTTCACTATTCTGAACCATGGGAACCTCATTCTGGCTTGGAACGAAGGTTCCATAAGGTTGGAGTTTGGGAGATTTAGTCACGCTCACGTTCTTACGTGCCAGCGTGAATTTTTAGTCACGCTCACGTCTTTACGTGTCAGCGTGAATTTTTAGTCACGCTCACGTCTTTACGTGCGTGCGTGAATTTTTAGTCACGCTCACGTTCTTACGTGCCAGCGTGAATTTTTAGTCACGCTCACGTCTTTACGTGTCCGCGTGAATTTTTAGTCACGCTCACGTCTTTACGTGCGTGTGTGAATTTTTAGTCACGCTCACGTCTTTACGTGTCAGCGTGAATTTTTAGTCACGCTCACGTCTTTACGTGTTAGCGTGAATTTCTAATCACGCTCACGTCTTTGCGTGCGTGCGTGGATTTCTTATCACGCTTTTCACGCTCATACGCTCACGCTGTACGTGCGTGAGTTACTTTTCATGCTCACGTTATGAGTGCGTGAATTACTTTTTTACGCTCATGCTGTGCGTGCCAACGTGAACCACTTTTCACGCTCACGCTTTTTATACGCTCACTCATACCTGCTAGACTTGGCGTGACTTGTTGGCCTTAGCATAGACTTGTTGGCGTGACTTCCTGACCTGGGTGTTTCTATTTGTTCTATGATTTATTCATTTAATGGTGGCATGATAGTTCTCCTATTATATTCTTATGCTTTTTGCATAAACTCGATAATCTTGGCATGTTAATATTTTTAATATATATATGGTTATGTAGAACGTGCCCTGTGTCTTGATTGGTTTATGGATACCCAGTAAGACTGGAACTTAACCTTGAGAGTTATAGACTCGACCCCATTTAATACTAATTGACTTTCATGCCTTGTCACCATTGATAATAATGGTTATCTTGACTAAAATTGATCATGCGTTCCTAGTTGGAACTAAGAGACTGGCTAGTCGTCTTATTGAATTAAATGAATGAGACACATTCTTGTAATGAACTATTGTAATCGATTAGCCGATCCCGAATATTGACGTACAGGCACATGCAGGCTTCAATTTATTTATTTATTTATTTATTTATTTATTTTACAAAAGCAGCATGTGTACTTTATGGTCAAGGTATGATTACTCCGTGGTTAGATTTGATTGTTGCATTACGCTATGTAAGACCTGCAACCTAACCGTACTGGTATCGTTGTAGAGTTGCGCATATCGTACCCCGTACAAAAGTACTCATTTGAATGACCATGATCCACGGCATGGGATTTCACTCAACGTAGAGACTATTAAGTTAAATAAAAATAATGATTGCATGGAGAGAATGGATCCCCGAGTTCTTACATGGCAGCCCTCTTGGGACTAGTAGTGCCCGACAGGCCGGCTGGTTCCCAGAGATACTGTAAACCTGCCACACGGGCAGGGAGCGGTATCTGCTTATATTATTATTGTATATTGTATATTGATGACGGGCGTCCCGCTGGGACTCGTCTAATTCATGATTGGCGCAATTGATTGACTGGATAGACTAGCCTTGCTCGTACATAGTAAGAACTGAGGAATCCCTATTTGCATAATTCTAGGATAACTTGGGACTCACAATAGCAAGCCGTAGGAGTTGATTGGCCGTTCAAGATGATTTGTTTGTGTACTGTACCTACTCTGTTGCCTAACTGAGATAATCAGAATGTCAGGACATGACGGGCCAACTTCTGTCCTTGTTTGGTTGGGAGGTTGGTTCGAAGTGTCGTGATGTTATGTGAATCCTAGTGGAAAGCAGAGATCTATTATTATATTCTTTTACTTACTGGTTTAATCCTTCATATCGTGCTTCCTTGTGGTACTTGCTATTAGAGGTCTAACCTCTCTGGTTTTGCATGGCCAGATTTAGAGCCGGTTCCCGAGGACCCAACTTACTTTCACCTCCAAGATGGTCAATACTAGGGGAATGATCGCAGGAGGACTCGAGTGGGTTCCTTACTTCACCGCTCGTTTTGTTATTTACTTCATACTTAGCCGTTTGGCACCGACATGTTAGTCGGATTGTCTTGCACTTACTTTTACATAATTATAATTAAGTCAGACTGCAGCTGATAACAATTGTGTATATGTTACTATACCATCTGGCTATGTTTTGTAAAGCCAGATCTCAAGAACATTTTGACTAAGCGTTTGGGACGCCTTACTGCTTTATCTTACATGTTCTCTATTTTTGCTTCTTGTTTGAATGATTGAGACAATAGATGTGAAGTGACCATAGTAAGATTTTCATGTAGTATGTACCCCCTCGTCTGGTTAGACAGCATTGATCGTATTATACGGTATTCATCTACCCATAATACGTAGCTGGCTGAGTCATTCTCCCGCTCTCCAGTATTCTGGTTCTGGGGCGTGACACGCGCGCGCTGGCAGGTTGATGCCCTGCTACTCGGGTGCATTTTCTCTGTGCACACCACGTTTCAACCCACGAAACTTGACACATGTGTCATTCTCATGACTGAAACGAGATCCCTAGAGTTCCAGGGACTCACGTGTCGTATCGGACACGCACGAACGTGTGCACGTGTCGTGCACTGTGTAGTTCAGTGTTCTGAGATTGTGTTTTTGATTTTAATTGATTTTAATGCTTTTAAATTGTGTTTAATTGATTAGTTAAATCCTAAACATGATGTTTAATCCCTGTTATATTAGGTTTACAGGTTAGATTGGGTTAATGTAGAATATTTGGGTTCAAACAGCTTTTTCTGATACATCCTGATACTGTTTATTTTCAGTATTTTCCCCCAAACTTTTAAGCCTGTTTATTGTTGACATTTCACTGTAAACTCCTCTCACACAATTGTTGGTTCATATTATGGAAGTATTGAATTCAAATATAGGCTTTGGAATTGAGGAATGGAATATTGGTATAGGGATTGGTTTCGAACTGTCATTTAACTGATATGTGTTGGTTTGTTGAACTGTCAATTTCCTGAGACAATTCCTGATTTTAGTGATTAGTTGATTCCTAAATTAGGTCCTAATCATCCCCTAATCTCTGTTAGTATAAACTATTCATTATGATGGGATAATCGAGTGGGATTGGAAAATGCTAGGTTGACTGATACTTAGTATCAGTGAGGGTATCATTGATCCTTATTTTCGAATTTTCATTCAATGTTTAATATCATATATTATGTTATGATTTAAATTACTATACACTAAATACCATGTTTAGGACTGTTAAGAAATCATTGAGGGCTTACTGATTCATTCACTGTTGATTCCAGAGGCATGGGAATCATTTTAGTTCAATTGAACGTTAACTGTTAAGAAAACCTGAGATGGTTCCTAGTGATTTGATTTTAATTTTGTCATCTAGCCTTGTCTAATTGATTAACTATTAGGAATGAAACATGGAGACTTAACTACATGATTATTCTTCACTGCATTTTCCTAAGAATTCCATTTTGCACTGTCACATGTTTCAGCTCTTCATGAGACCTCTGTACACAGAACACTAATGGCACACAAAACCCGAGCTCATGAACCACACACAGGTTCCTGATGCATCACACACATACTGCATACATTTTCCTGCACATATACTGTAGAAGCATGGAAAATATTAAAGAAAGTGACCCATGCGACCAAGGAACCCCATGCGGCTCAGAAAGCCCATGCGGCTCAGAGAGTCATGCGGCATAAGGGACTATGCAGCCCAAGACATCCCATGCGGCTCAGAAGACACGTGACGGGACAGTCCTCTCATCTGCCCTCTTGCATTAATAATTTAGACGGCTGACAACTCTGAAAAAGTGACAGCCCTGACACAAAAAGAAGTAATTATGACTCTGTCATAATGACAGACCCCTAGGGAAGAGAAAGAGATCTCTGACACAATCCCCCGAGATCCATAAAAATGCCACGTGGCTTTGCCACGTGGGCGTTCGTATGCGGCTCGAGCAAAGACACCTCATACGGTTCAGAATGAAGCCGTCCTATGCGGCTCAGGCCGAGACAGCCTCATGCGGCTCGAGCAAAGACTTTTCATACGGTTCAGAATGAAGCCGTCCTATGCGGCTCTGGCCGAGACAGCCTCATGCGGCTCAAGCAGAGGCCTTTTCATGCGGTTCAAGAGGACCATTTCCATGCGGCTCAGGCGGATGTATCCCTATGCGGCTCGCAATGATTCCCTCCATGCGGTTCAAAGGCTCGAGGGAGGGCCACTACCCAGGTAGCCCTGACACATGGCCCTAACCTTATGCGGCCCAAAATCATATGCGGCTCAATCGTCATGCGGTTTAGATCCCCCCAGTGGCTCCTAGGACACGTGTCCTAAGCCGATCAATTTTTTAGATTTATTGCAATCAAAGATTGCGTCAAATCCCAATAATCTGGGACACGTGGCAGAAGAATAAATCAAATTTATTCGCAGACGTCAGAAGATCATTATGAGGAAGATTTATTCCAATCAGCATTAATTGCAGGTGAGATTTGGTGTAATCTACACTCAATGGTCCGGATTCGTCACAATCAAAATGAATGGCCTAGATTGACCAATCCACAGGCTGCCGCCATCTCCAAGAGGCAATCATTGTAAACGCTAATGATGCTCTCACTATTATAAATAGCAGGGTGCCATTCCCTTGAAAAAAAGATATAGACTGATGGAGAGAGATAAGCACATACAGAGAAACACTCCTCCCAATAATCAGAGAGAAAAATCTATAAAGATCAATCCAGAGAGAGAAGCCAGAAGAGCAATACGAGGAGAGCAAGAAGAGCATTTCTTCATCAACGCCAACCATCTCGTCACAGGAGCCAAGGCTGTATATCGATCGTCCAAGGAGTAAGGTAGGGCTGCCGTCGCCTTCCCGAGCCTCTATCGTCACCCCCCAGAATTAAAAATAAACAATTGTACTTAGATTGCTGTACCTAGGTTTTCGTCCCTAGGCTTTCTTTGTACAAGCGAGTTTGTAACGTGAAGTAAAAGTCCAGTCCTCCCATAAAACTGTTCTGCTCTTTTATATTTCATGGCAAACATGATGGCGACTCTGCTGGAGACAAACTTCTCCACGGCCGAGGAGTTGGTGACGCAATCGGATGCAGCCAAGCTTGGCTCCACGCAACAGAAGATGGTCGCCCTGTTCGACCAACAGACGTTCGAAGAAATGCTCTCCGACAAGAGCGCTGGCCCGGTCCAGAAGCGAGCCCGCACAAAGAAGGCCCGCAAGGAGTGGAGACCCCGATCCTTCATTCCTACTGAAGCTCTTGCAGAGATACCCTCTGTTGCTCAAGACGGCGGAGAAGACTCTCCCGCGGCCCCACTTCAGATCATAGACAACTCTGTTGTCCCCAAGTCCGGCAGAAGAAAACATTATGATGCTGGACTTGCAGGGACAAAGAGGAACTCTATGCGATCCGAGCCGCATAAGGGTTCTAGCCGCTTGGAGAAAGCCTATGCGGTTACATCCGCAAACCGCAGAAAGAAAACTCACGCGGCCACATCTGTCAGCCGCATAGCCTATGCGGCTACAGTTGCCAACCGCATGGACGAAGCTTATGCGGCTACTGAAGTCAATCGCTTGCAGAAAATCTATGCGGCCACAATTGCCAACTGCATGCTGTTTGCAAAAACAAAAGTATAAAACTTTATTGATACAAACTGTGTAATAAAGATTACAAGAATTCTGGGAATATTACAACTATAGGAATCCAATCTAGATGACGATTGCTTTATCCCTTGGACGATGTGAACTTTGAAGACGAAGCCTCTGAAGTTGAAAACAACTCTGGAAACTGAAGGCAAAAGCCTCGGAAGTTGAAGGCAAAAGCCTCGGAAGAATGCAGCAGCACTTGGGAAAGAACTCCTGAACTCTCTGATTTCTGATCTCTGATATCTGATTTCCTGATCCCCTTGAATGAAGACTTGAAACTCTATTTATAGAGTTCTGAGAAATAACTAACTTTTAGTTATTCCAGACTGCGCAGGATAGTTTGCGCAGTAATTGGATTGCGCAGCTGTGGATTGCGCAGGCAGTTGCTGGATCGTGGGCCAACTATCTTGGACACATGGCATCATTTGATTGAAATGCGCATGATCGTGCATAGACAGTTGCCACGTAATGAATAATTGATGACATGAATGCCACGTGTACTTTATCAGTTATGTTGATAGAATGCACAGACTGAATTGCGCTGGCTTTGGGTTGCGCAGACTCAGACTGCGCAGACTTTGGTTTGCGCAGGATTAGACTGCGCAAGAATGGATTGCGCTGCCAACTGTCAGCCGCCCTCGAGCACTGTGCGGCGCAATAAACGAACAGTCTCCTCGTTCTTCGTGCTGTCAGTTGTCAGGAAGATTTGATTTGATTTAGGTAATGATGACTTCAGCCACGTCAGCCTGCGCAGTTGGGAGCATGCACAAACCAGTATGCGCAATTGGATTACTGCGCAATCTGTTGTATGCACAATTCATCAAAATGATGTGTATCTTGATTCTTTGACTTTGTTGATTGATGCAACTTGATTTTTTAGGACCTACAAGACCCCCTTCAAAGTTTTCGAAAGTTGATTTTATTCAAAGTTTTGAAATACTTTGAATTTTTGAAATTCAAATCAAGTTGCGCATGATGATGAGCTGTCTGCGCAAATCGAATAGTCCCTCAATTTTAGGCGCAATCCGAGGCAGCCATTTTATATTCGAAGACTATAAATAGCCATCTCTTTCATTTCATTCTTTCACTTTGCATCCTTCGTGCTTTTGAGAGAAATCCCGAACCCTTTCTGTCCTCCTTCTCCGACGACTTTTATGGCACCCCAACGTTCCTCCGCCGTCACCGCCGCCGCTAAAGGCAAGGCCCCGGCCGAATCCTCTACCAGAACTGCGCGACGAGCCTCTCGTCACGAAGATGCTCATCCTGCGATGTTAGGTAGAAGACTTCAAACCCTTTTTAGGGTTTTGATCCCACTGTCTTTCGAAATCCATCTCTTTTTAGAGATGTGATCATACTGCGCCACCCTCTTTAGGGTTCTGGTTGCACAACTCAGTAAGTTCTTCATTTTTATGAAGAACGACTTTCTGCGCAATCGGTTGAATTGCGCTGGCAGATGTCAGCGCAATCTGCTGATTTGCGCGAGATTGTCAGCGCAAACTGATGACTGTTTATTTGCGTAGTCTGATGTTTGCGCAAACTGATGTTGCACAATCTGATGTTGCGCAGTCTGATGTTGCACAATTTGATGACAGAACTTTTTGATTTTGACTTGTACTGAATTTTTGTCTCTTTTTGTCTGATACAGTAAATACGAGAGATGACCCAGAATATGAAACTTTTGTGGGAACTCTCTCAGAGTCTGAATATAAAGAAGATCTGTCTCATGTTCATTATCCCCAATATGACCTGCCGGCCTCCCGTCAGGCTATTCTGATCTCCCAGGATAATGAGACTTTAATGTGTTTGATGAATGGACAGCCCCTAGAGTCAGCAGATGCTGTTATTCATGAGAAACCCTTATTCCTGTTCGGTGACGCCTTTGAGAAAATCTCTCAGCCTAGGCCGAGGATGGAGGAGAGAATAGTTCACCAGGAAAATAGATCATTCTTCATACCAGACATTGCCCGCTGCCTCCCTTTGTCGCGGTATGCTCATGCGAGCTACCCAAGGAAGATGGAGTGGAACATCACTCTTTTCCAGGACGCCCGTGCAGGAAAAATCTTCGTAAAGAAGGGGCCAAACAAGAAAGATATGTTTTACAGCTCCTCTGATAGATACATCGTCTTGTTGAGAGGCTTGAGACCCGGCTGCATTCTGCCAGAGAACTCCTCTTTGCTGATGCCTGTCAGGACACCGATATTCGCCAATAAATTTGCGAAGGCTGAAGGGAAATACCCCGAACAAGACATCAGACTGACTGGATTGGTGAATCCAGATTACAAGAGATGGAACTATATTGCGAATTGGATTCTGACGACATTGGCGAAAATAGACTCCAACAGATCAATCTGTATCAAGCAGTGCACGCCACTGTATATGGTTTTGCTTCTAACCCACATATGTTTTTAGCCTTGTCTGAAAGGTACAATTATAGGACAGGAACCTTCATGATCCCGGGTGGAGAGATGGGGTTTGCACTCCACGAGATGAAGTATATCTCGTACCTGCCCATGGCAGATGCTCCGTATGAGGAGTTTGTTCCAACAAATGACGAGTTGGACAAACTTAGAAGAGAAAATGCAGAAATGGTAGCAGTATTTGAGGAACTGCTATGCCATTATAAAATCTGCTCTTTGTTCTACAAGAGTGCTACAGCCAACACCTGCTATTCCTCAAAGTGGCTGCCGTATCTGTTCCTTAACCATTTAGAGGAGAAGAAGACCAAGGAAAATGACAAATGTTATCCTGATTTCTTCAAACCTTTGAGCAATACAGAAGTCATGAAGCTGATGGAGGAGAGTGGTAATTGTGATAAACAGATGAAAGATGATTACCAATGTCCACCTTTAAAGAAAGGGGACACTCTGGAGAGTTACTTGAGAATGGGTTATAGACCTATGTCAAAAGAAGTCCAATTGGCAGGGTTTCTGACATACTGGCTCCGACGGTTTGTGGTCCCAGGATCCAGTGCCGTGGACTGTTTTTATCGCAGCATTCTTTTTGCCGCTGTCAAGTTAGTATTTGGCTACAAGGTGGATCTGCTATCAGCGATGACTTGTAAGTTGAATGCGAGTCTTCGTCTGTATGCTGACTCGATGTTGAAAGCAAAGGGAGAGAAAGAATTCCCCCACCTCGAACTGCCATACACATATCTTTTTGGATGGTTGCTTCTTTATTATCCTACTTTAATGGACCCCGGCATGGGACCGATTGACGGCAGCTTCCTACGAAGGTATTCTCAGGGCAAATGGAAGTACACTTCCTTGAGCGAGTGCATATATGTTTTAAATCTAAATAGAGGATGGAACTTCTGCTGTGCTCCTCTCCCTGCTGGACATGATCAGATGCCCGTAAATATGGTGGACTCAAAGATGCAGCCTCTAACCCGTGTAGCCTTTGAATGGTTGAAGACAATTCGACCATCTCATTTGGTATACCGGTTCGAAAAGGAATGCTATTTAGAACCATATCTCCCCAGCCGGTTTACTCAGCAATTTGGATATGATCAATTCCACGTGGGGAATACAATCACCTGCCTTCAGGGTAAGGGTTTCTTGATCGACGGGGCCCGAGCTTGGGCTTATTACAATGCTCGTGATACGAAGGCCGTATTCTCAATGCCAGCAAAGATCACTCCCCAGGGTCCTCGGATGCTATTCACATATTCAGTGTTCTATACATCTGCAAACACTTTTGCCGAGAATTTTAGTCTCGCAGATAGTTTTGCATCTTCAAACAGATTAAGAAAATGAAGAGTCGCTTTGTCACTCCCTGCAAATGATGAGGTGCACGAGCCGACAGATGCGCCTTTAGAAGCTTCAAGGGATATTATGTTCCCTCAAGAGGTAAATGCACCATTGCGTGTTTCTCTGAAAGTGGGTAAATCTCCGGCAAAGAAGAGGAGAAGAGAGGAGCCTCTCGCTCCAGCAGCAAAGAAGAAATTGATCTTAGATCATTCTTCTGAAAAGATCACTACGAGGTCCCAATCTCGGCAGCTGGCCGAGACAAATCAAGAAGCTACTACACCAACTTCCGTGCAGAAACAAGCAGAACCAATAAATATAGAGAGTCCTGACAGACCTCTACACAGAAAGAAGAGGGTGGTCACCAGAAGAAATTTAGCAGACTCTTCTTCCAGGCAAATCCTGACTTCAGTAGATGCTGCAGCAGGAATTATAATGTCATCTCCCACACCTATTTCTGAATCTAGGAGTAAAACTCTTGAAGAGACTGAACAGAGGGGAAATCTTGACCCAAGAACTTTGGTTGAAAAGCCCAGAGAAAACATCACAGAGGAAGAACAAAATATTGTACGACCTCTTTCAACTGTTGCGGAGGCAACTCAACCTCCTCCTACTCCTAGGACTCTTCGTGAAGAAGAAGATCGTAAAATGATCGCAGCTTTAGAAAATTGCAGTTATAGCCTGTAGGAGGATCAGACTGCAACTAACAGTGGGAATGCAGCAGAAGAAGAAGAAGAAGATGAGAAAAGCTCTTCATCTGGAAATGTTGATGAATATATACAAGATCCCGAAAGGGATGATGAAGAACATATATCTCCTGATGATGCCGATGATACTTCAGATCCTAAAAAGGATATTGAAGTGGAGGCGTCTGCAGAAAAAGTTGCTGATACTCTAAATCCTGATGATGTTGAGATAGAAATATCTCCTGAAGAAACAGCCAATGAAGATGTTCTGAAAGAAACTCCCGCCACCGACCCTCAAGGTATAAAACAAGATTTAGCAATCTTTTCTTTTAAAATAGATTGATAGCTAATATTTTCATTTGTAATTCTTGCAGATCTTGAGACTCTGCCAACACCTCCGACGGACTTGGCTATAATACCCATCACCACGGTGGTTGTTAGTAGTAGTCATCATCTATCATGTGGTTCTGAGGCGGGCAGCAGCCAGGCTGTTGCAGTTGAAGTTACTTCTGTTCAACAGGAGTCCATTTTTGGAGAAAATAAGCCTATTGCTGAATCGAACCAAGGTAAGACCGCTTTTATTTGATCCTCTTGGTCATTGGCAGACAACTGGTAAAATAACAATTTTACTTTTGCAGAAGAACAAACAGGAGGGGCGACCAGCTCCACTCTAGCTCCTTTGTTTAAAGAACCTGCTATCCAGCCACAAAGGATCGAGCAACCTGCTGCCTCATCTTCAACAGGAGTAGCTGCGACTCCTGGAACTCTGGCCATTAATCAACAAGTTGTCCAGTCATTTACCAGATGCTTCTTCGAGTCGCTGGGACCTCTTGTTCATAAGATGATAGAGAAAGAGGGAGCTGATTTCTTTATGGTTAGGAAGCCAACTTCTCTCTTAATAAGAGCCATAAGGGAGCAAGGAGACGAAGCTCAGGCCACTCTCCTTGAACACATATTGAATGAATTAGAAGTCTCCGTAAAGAACTATAAGGAGCTCAAGAAGAAGGAAATAGAGTCCCTAGTGCAGGCTGAGTTTGAGCGAATGGCTCAAGCAGCTGATATAGAAAGGGTGAACCTTCAAAATCTTTTGGAGGCTCATTCCGCAAAATCAGCTGAATACAACTCCAAGATAGAATCAGTTACTTTAATGGCTGAAAGCAAAGGACAGAGACTTGCTGAACTGAAAGCAGAGATTACTCGCCTCCAGCAAGAATTTGAAGAGGAAACTGCTAATCAACAACTTGTAATTGAACAATTCAATGCCTTAATTCAGGAAAGGGAAGAGTATGAGGCAACCCATAGTGCAGAGATTACCCGCCGGACGATAGACATGCCGGTTTTTAATGAAGAAATAGGAATGGAAGAGGCTAGAAGAAAGGTGACATCTACTCAAGAAGAAGAGCTGCAGACACTGAAGCAGCAAATTGACAATCTGATCATTCCTTCTTCTTAATTGTATCTTTGGGTTTGTTGTCGTAGATGCATTTTTTGTAATGTCTCATATTTTGATAAATAAAAGACATTTTGTTGTGACTCCATTATTTATTGCATATCTTATTTAGATATAAATAATAGAGATAGAAAATATATTCAGAGGTACAAGACATGATATATTTCTTGATGATTTTGTAGAAAATAATTATATTCATTATATCTGCTCAGAGGTAATATGGATATGGTAGAATATATTGAATACCATTATTTCAATTGACAACTTAATCGAAAACGACAAGTTGCTGATGTGGATAATGAACGATGATGAATCGTCAATATATGTGGGATAAATGAACGGGAAGACCGTCAAATGATGGATGATAATGAACGGATGAACCGTCAAGTGGTGATGAAATGAACGGATGAACCGTCGGGTGATAATAAATGAACGGATGAACCGTCGGATGAATGTAATAAATGAACGGACGAACCGTCAGGCATTAATGAACGGGCGAACCGTCGGATGAATGTGATAAATGAACAGATGAACCGTCAGGCATTAATGAACAGGCGAACCGTCGAATGAATGTGATAAATGAACGGATGAACCGTCAGGCATTAATGAAAGGATGAACCGTCGGATGAATGTGTCGCTTCGTTAGTTGAGGAATTTCTGCCTATAAATATAGCAGAAATCTGACAGGAACGAACACTTCCAATTTTCAACATAAAAATGTTGTCTGAAGAAGCATCCAAGAAGGTTGAGATTGCCCCGCCGGCTCAGAAGGGCACTGAAGAATGCCCTGCCGATCCAGTTCAACCGAAGGCAGCAGAAGCAGACGAAGGTTCGTCTGCACCCCAGCCGCCACGAGACATTTTGGATTTCCTGCTCGAACCAGGAAGGACTGAAGAAGAAGAAGCCATGAGGATGGCCGCTTGCAAGTTCCTCGTGGGTTCCAGCAAGGAGGTTCTCGGCTCTTTTGCTGATCGTGTTTTCGAAAAGGACGGCAGTGGCCCGCGTCCCAATGTAGAGAAAGATGATAGTGATCTTTAATATCATGTACTCTCATATAATAAAATAAAATTTGAATTTTATTTATGAACTTGATTCTGTCTGATGATTTACAAGCATTTATATTTATACATAATACTTTTTAAGGAACTTGCCATTGATAGGCATCATAACAACTCGACCATCAAGCTCTGAAAGTTGATAAGCTCCATTTGAGAAGACTTTGCTTACGACGTAGGGACCTTCCCATTTTGCATCGAATTTCCCTTTGCTCATATGAGTCATAGTCATAGGACGTCTGACTGTTAGAACAAGTTCTCCTTGCTAAAATATTCTAACTTTAACTTTGCGGTTGAAAGTCTTCGAGATGCGGGCTTGGTATAACTCAATATGTTGTTGAGCCATTAATCGCTTCTCATCAAGTGCTTCTAACTCTTGAAGTCGAAGAAGATCGTTATTCTCTGTAGTAAGCTCATTAGCAATGGCAATCCTTAAAGAAGGAATTTGCAGCTCTAAAGGAAGAACAGCTTCACAGCCATACACCAAAGAGAAAGGTGTAAAGCCTGTAGGATTGCGGACCGTAGTTCGGTAGGCCCAAAGACATTCGCCGAGTTTCTCACTCCAGTTCCATTTGTTAGTGGATACAAACTTCTTAAGGAGCTTGATGATGGTTTTGTTAAAGGCTTCAGCTAAACCATTAGCGGCAGGATTGTATGCTGTCGAGGCGATATTGTCAATCCAGTGATCATCACAGAATCTGGCGAACTTCTGGCTGATGAATTGAGGTCCATTATCATGGATGATTCTTCGGGGTACACCAAATCTATAGATGACATGGTGTTTAACGAAGTTGATGACGCTACTGGTCTTGACTTCAGCCAGTGGTATAGCTTCAGCCCACTTGGAGAAGCAGTCCGTTATTGCTAATATGAACCGATGTCCTCTAGAAGAAGGAGGATTGATGGGACGTATGACATCCATGCCCCAAGCTTCGAAAGGCCAGGAAGAAGCAGTCGGATGAAGGAATTCTGATGGTTGATGAATGAAGTCTGCATGGATTTGACAAGCACGACATTTCCTTGCATATTCAATGGCATCTGATACCATAGAGGGCCAGTAGTAACCCATACGTCTAATGCGATCCTGTAGTTTAGGACCAGGTTGATGTGCTCCACAGACACCATCGTGAGCTTTACGCAAAACTTGTTTAGCTTCATTACCAGCGAGACAGCGCAGGAGAAGACCGTCATAAGTTCGTCGATAGAGGGTCTTGGTAATTTGATTGTAGTAGAACCGTAAAGATCTTCGACGAACGCTTGTAGCCTCCTTAGGATCTTTAGGGAGTATGTCATGAACTACGAAGTCGATAAAAGGAGTTCTCCAATCTTCATCGATAATATTGACTTCAGCAAAATTGCTGAATTCAATATTACGATTATTTTCGATGCAGAACAGTTCTCGGTTGGAAATAACTACCACCTGCTGTCTTTTGATAGGGATGGCTAAGACAGCTGCAAGATTGGCCAAAGCATCTGCTTCTGTGTTGCAAGCTCATCGAACATAGTCTATGAAGAAAGCTTTGAATGATGTAGCTATGTTAATCGCTGCTTCGTAATAAGGCACCAGATCTTGATGACGGACTTCATAGGTTCCTCTAACCTGATTAACAACCAGCTTAGAATCACCGTAGACTTTGAGATATTCAACGTTCAGTTGTTTGGCTAACTGAAGGCCGATGAGTAGAGCATTGTACTCCGCTACATTGTTGGAGCAAGATTCATCTAGAGAGTAGGCTCTTTGGATAGTTGATCCGTCTGGAGAAACGAGAACAACCCCAACTCCTGCTACAATAGCACCATTTGGTCCAATCCTTGATGAACCATCAAAAAATAGACGCCAGGTCTTAACATCTTCAGAGATCATGTTGACTTCTAATGTCTCGTCTGGAATTTTATCATATAGTTTGGATGTTTCTGGTACAGGATGAGCTGCTAAGAAATCCGCCAGTGCTTGACCCTTGACAGACTTTTGTGGAACATACACCATGTCATACTGAGCTAGCAGGATTGTCCATGTAGCCAACCGAGAATTGAGTGTGCTGGGCTTCTTCATGAGTACCCGAAGAGGATTAACTCGGGATATAACATGAATAGTTTGGCCAATGATGTAATGCCTTGTCTTTTGTATAGCAAACATAAGAGCTAGGCATTCTTTCTCGACCGGACTATAATGGTGTTCAGCACCAATCATAGTACGACTGAGATAATAGATGGCCTGTTCATGACCTTCTTTGATCTTTTTGGGCGAGTAAAGCACCCAATGAATGGTCCATAGCACGGACATACATTAAGAATGGAATGCAAGAGATTGGTGGCACCAAAACTGGTGGGTTCATAAGATATCTTTTGATGTCATCGAATGCTTGTTGACATTCTTCAGTCCAAATGAAAGATACACCCTTTTTCATTAGCTGAGTGAATGGTCTGCAGCGTCCAGACAAGTTCGAAATGAATCGCCTGATGTACGCAAGTCGGCCTTGAAATCCTCGTAGCTCTTTTAGGTTGCGTGGAGGACGCATCTCTTGAATGACTTTGATCTTCTCGGGATCTACGTGTATACCCTTAGAGGTAATGACGAAGCCGAGAAATTTGCCACTAGAGACACCCAAGAATGACTTGGTGGGATTCATCTTGAGTTGATGTTGGCGCATGAGATTAAAGATTGTTCTCAAATCTTGAATGTGATCTTCTTTTAGACGACTTTTGACGGCGATATCGTCAACATAGCATTCAACTGTCTTGCGAAGATGTTCTCTGAAGATGGTACTCATAGCCCGTTGGTAGGTTGCACCAGCGTTCTTGAGACCAAATGGCATCACTGTGTAGCAATAGACTCCCCGAGGAGTATGGAAAGATGTGTGTTTTTCATCTTCGGGATTCATCTTGATCTGATTATATCCAGAGAATCTATCCACAAACGATATACGCTCGAACCCACAGGTGTTGTCAATCATAACGTCCGTGATAGGGAGAGGAAATTCATCTTTCGGACATGCTTCATTAAGATCCCGGAAGTCAATGCAGACTCGAACTTTGCCGGTTTTCTTCAAGACTGAAACAACGTTGGCTACCCAGTCAGGATGTTGCTCTTCTCGAATAAAGCCACAAGCTATGAGCTTCTTGACTTCATCATCAATCGTGTCCATCATTTCAGGCTTGAATCGCCGTTGCTGCTGTTTGACTGGTTTAGCATTGGGCAAAATATTCAGTTTATGTGTAGCAATCTTGGGATCTAAACCTGGCATGTCCTCGTAACTCCAAGCAAAGACATCAATGTATTTTTTAATAAGAAGAATCAACTCTTGTTTATCTGCTTCTGGAAGATTCTTGCTAATAAAGATAGGACGAGGCGACTCGCTTTCTCCTACATCAATTTGAACTAGTTGATCTTCAGTAGGAGGTTCTCTTTGTTCAAATCGGAGTACCCATTGATTATCCATCTGTTGAGCCCAAGGATCTGTTTCAGAACTTTCTTCAATGTCTTCATCATATCCTTCTGGAAGTTCGACAGAGACCATATTGGAAGATACGATTATACGATGGACTTCACCGACGCTGGTATCAGAATCCCATGACCTGGAATCAGAAGAATTAGAACGTTCTTCACTATCAGAGTCAGAGACTGCTGGGGATAACATCGGAGGAGAAGTATATCCGAGACCTCTTCTGGTTCTACTGTAATACATTTCTGACTTTCCTTGTGGAACAGCGGTACGGAGAGGAGTTTTTCTTCCCTTACCGTAGTTGAGGCCACTTTTGAAGTCATAACCCATCTTTCGGACAATGTCTTTTGATTGTTGACTGTAACGACGGAATTGAAGATGTCCCGTGTCGTTAACTTTGCTATCATCCGTGTAGCTAAATTTTTGTTTCGGTCTTTTACTAAAAAGTATTGGACGTTCACCTTTCTTGCGAGCAGGAACAATACGATATGCATCTTTTGAATGTTCACATGAAACTTCTGTTTGAAGAGATTGCACAACTCCCATTGTAAATGACTGAAAGCTATCTAACATATCCAAATAGCATTTAGTATGATAAATAACATCAGTGTACTGGAAAGTAGATGCTTTTTCATTGATATATACATCTGTATTTATAGTAGAACCTTTAGCCTTAATAGGCTTGGTCAGATTAATTACAAGAGGGGGAGAAGAAGAACGTGGGGGAGGCTTGTTACGACGGAGGTCGATAACAAGTGGCTCAGAGGAGGTGAGCTCCCTTTTTTCCTTGTTGCGAGTAAGATCAACAACAAGTGGCTCAGAAGGAGTGAGCTGCTTTTTGTCCTTGTTACGACGTAGGTCGATAACAAGTGGCTCAGAAGAGGTGAGCTCTTTTTGATCTTGATCAGCATCAACTGACTTCTTTTGAACTGGCAAGTGAATAGCCAGTGGTTTAGAAGACTGAGGATGTGAAACTCGCCCTTTGACAGGTATGATAAGAGTGTCTTTGGGCATTGCTTCTTGTTCTTCCTCAGTGTCTAAGGCTAACACAATCTTCATGAATTCATCCTTGTACATCCGAGCGTCGTTGCAGTATGCTTCAACGCCTCTGAAGGGATAAAGATCCGCAACTTCCTTATGGACCTCTCCCTTATCATCAACATATTTGAAACATTGATGAAGGGTTGATGGAACAATATTATGCTTATATAAGAATGGTCTCCCCAATAGAGCATTATAAGAACAACCATGATTGTCAATGATATAGAAGGTAACTTTTGTGCGAAGATTGCCTATTTGGAGTTTTAAGCGAATCTTGCCCAAAGGTTCACTCCTTCCCTGATTGAATCCAAGGATGGTGGTGATTGTAGTGGAGAGACTATGCACAGGAATTTTCAGAGCATCGAGCATTATTTTCGGCATGATACTGAGAGCAGATCCTGGATCTATCAGGATACGATCGACTTTCATCGAATCAACATATCCTGTATAATAGAGAGGACGATCATGCCTATTGTCCTCCATCAGCATGTCATCTTGTGTGAAAGTAATGTTCAGAATCAACTCCAGAACACTATGACAATGTAGACAAGAGACTGGTTCTGCTTCCGGCTTCTTGAGAAAGGCTAAACAAGACTCAGCTTGCATAAGAGCTTCACTTAAAGTTTCTCGCGTCTCTCTGGAAAGACGCAAGAGCTCAAAGATAGATAGCCTTGCTGGGGTATTAGCTAGTTGAGCCAATATATCGAAGTTGTAAGGCTTCTCAAGCCCTGTAGGGGATGATTTCTTCAAGGGTTTATCAAAGCGGACTTGTTGCTTGCCTTTATCAGCAGCCACTAGTTTGGGAGGAATAGGAACCACAACTGGTGAAGATGTAGAATGAATTTCTTCAATAGCAGCAGGTTGTGGTGGGACAGGTTCAGAAGAAGAGGCAGGATTCTCTTGAGATTCAGAGTAATCTTTCAGATAAGTTTTTCCTGATCTGGTGCCCAACATAATTTCTTCATCAACTATGGGGTCAAAAGACACCATGTTGTAGATCTTTGTCTTGTTTTTGGAGTGACCTTTCTTCTTGGAAGAAAAAGAATCCTCGAACTCTGAAGTAAGGTCGG
This sequence comes from Iris pallida, assembly GCA_029216955.1. NCBI lineage: Eukaryota > Viridiplantae > Streptophyta > Magnoliopsida > Asparagales > Iridaceae > Iris > Iris pallida. Next base: position 2,227,562 of record JANAVB010010400.1, read on the forward strand.
GATGGATCCACATAACCTCGCCACTGTCAAGAGACAAGGGAATGAGACCTTCGTTTGGTGGAGAAGGAAGATTTTCAATCTCGAGAGTAGCCTTCGGAATAGGAATGACACCATGCTGTATCATCTGTGGAGGAAAGTTACCGAACTGGACTGAAACCATGTTGGCAGTGACAGTCTTCTCATCTTGCTGCAGAGTAACGACTCCAGCATTGATAAGCTCTTGAATCTTACCTTTGAGCACATAATATGCTCGAGTAGGATGTCCAATGAATCGGTGGTAGACACAATACTTAGGATGATTGGTCTTATCGACTTCATCAGATTTCTTTGGATCTGGAAGTTGGATCTTGTTGCTTTTGAGTAAACACTCAAAGATGCTTGCTGTGTCATTTTCATCAAACGAATACTCTACCTTAGGACGAGGTTCCCTCGGTTGAGGTGCAGCAGGAGTAGAAGTAGATGTAGGCGGAGCTACGTTGACAGCCAAGGACTCTTTGCTTTTCAGGTTAATGTTCAGAGTTTCCTTGTTCTTGCGGTTGTTCTGACGATTACCGCTACCTGATGATTGATGTTCGTCCCGATCTGGGTTAGACATCTGTACCCCTAGCTGTTTGAATTTCTCAGCACTCACTTCAGCTGCTTTGGCGTTGACGATAAAGGATGGCCAGTCTTGGAACTGAGTTAAGCCTGTCCATATACTGATGATAGGCAAGAGATTTGCCTTGCAAGTGTCTATGGTAACAGCAGCAGGAGTCCCTGGAGGCATCTTCAAGGCTTCTCGACGGAATCGTTCGATGAAACTCTCAGCAGTTTCATTATGTTTTTGTTTGATTTTATTGAGGGCAGACATAGTCATGTCATTGAATCCCTCATAGAATCTTTCCAGAAAGATCTGCTTAAGTCCTGAGAAAGAAGTAATACAACCATCGGGCAAACTTCTGTACCAGTCATATGCTACGCCGGCTAAACAACCGACGAACACTCTGGTAAGAAGAGCGTCATTTGGTTGGAGTTGAACAGTCATTACCTCGAAGTGATTGATGAACTGGCTTGGTGAGGTACTGCCGTCGAAAAGAGAGATTGTTGGAATCTTGTATTTGGGAGGAAATGGAACTTCCTTCCATTCAACTGGGTAAGGCTGTTTGATCCCCAACCTTTGCAAGTTGTCCTTCTCCTTGAAAGCTTCGAACTGAGTTCGTAAGAGTTTTACAGCTTCATTGGCGTCTTCGGATGATGAAGAAGGAGCAGGTTGGATCAGAGTGGTAGGAGGAGGAACAACATTATAGGCACTACCCCCAGCTCCAGACTGACTAGGTGTAGTTTGAACTTGTACTTGTACAGGAGGCATTTGAGGAGATACTACCCCCAGCCCAGTGTTGACAGGCACCGATGAAGCTATGATTTTAGGATTCATAGCTGGTACAGTCGGTGGTGTGGCATGTTGTGCCATAATGATGGAATGCATACTGGCGACCATTTCAGCCATGGTCTTCAGTTTATCTTCAAGTGCGACAATTCGTTGTTCTTGATTTACAGAAGTGGAAGTATCTGGATCTTCATTGATAACATAAGCCGTCACTTCTCTTGGTACAGTGGAAGACACTGTACGTTCAGAACTTTCGTTATATGCATCATAGTCTGAGAAAGAGTCCTCTCCTGACTGAGAAGTGGGAAGATAACCCGAAGGATCTTGAAGAAGATTCCTCTCTCGGCTTCGGGAACGGGTATGTTGAAATACTCCTTCAGAGGATTCTTGGAGTAAATCTAGATACCGTTGGCTTGGTTTGCGAGGTTTTCCGTGCTTAGAGCACCTTCTACCCCCAGTGTCTCGAGAAGTCATGTTAACAGAAGCATATAGGACTTCATCTTCATCCTCTGACATTGGTTCAGTTTTAGCAAAAGTCAAACGATCGAAGATAGATCGCTTTGTTGTTTGACAACAACATTGGATGATGACTTTATGATTGCAATGATGATCAGATGATTGAACTGAAAGAGTTGAAGCATTATCCCATTTTTGCCTGAGATGTTCTCGGAGGTCAGAAACCATGCCAGGACGAGGAAAGGTTCGAGGAATATGTTCTTTAACAACATTCGGAACATGTTCCGATTCTTCAAGTGTTTTGTCCCTTGTGTGTACAAGGAAGTGCTCACCTCATTGGCATAGGTATCAGGATTTTTGTTCCTGGAGGTTTGTCTTTGAGGCTTGACCTTCGGCATAGGTTGCTTACGTTTTGCCGAAGTTGGCCTGTTAAGATATGTTCTTAGGTCTGCAAATTCACCCCCAGGGGTTTCTGTTTGAGACACCGACAGTTTTCCCTGTTTGGAACGGGATATTTTGAAAGTTAGAAGGTCTTGGAATTCTGCTACTGGGGTAGGCAGAATACCTCTTTGATCAGTACAAGTTCCCTTGTCATGAAGGAAAGAAGAATCCTTGTTTGTAGGAGTTCTTGTACTGATAGGTGCCGAGACACGTTCAATTTGATCTTCTTCGGAAAAGACCGATGAAGACTGAAAAAAGACCAAAGGGCCTTTTCCTTTATTTTGAGAAGAAGGGTTAGCTAAAGAGCATGTCCCTCTGTTGTCTTCCAAGTCATGAGACAAGAAAGTCTGAGAAAAGACCAACGGGCCTTTTCCTTTGTTTTGAGGAGGAAGAGGAATAGCCAAAGGACTACCCCCAGTAGATTGTGCTGGAACAGCAGAGTGTTTAAGGGGAGGAACAGAGGTTTTCCCTTTGTTATGAGAAGAGGAGAGTTTAGCCAAAGGGCTGTTACTCTTGGATTGCGCATGCTTGGTTTGCGCATGGGTAGATGGCGCACTGGCCACTTGTGCATTAGAAGCTTTGGCAGAAAGTGTACTGGTTCTGACCACAGAAGCTGTGGTTTGCGCATCAGGAGTCCTTGCTTTAGAGTGCTTGGGATGCACTTTGGTTGTTGAAGTGTTGGTTTGTGCAGGAAAAATTACTGCCAACTGCGCCATGGTCATAGGAGTCTTGAATTTTGACAAGGCAGCATATGAAGTAGCCTGTGCAACAGTTGCAACAGATTGCGCAGCAGTGTCTGAAACAGTTTGTGTAGCAGTTGTTGAGACAGACTGTGCAAGAGTTGGCACAGCAGATTGTGCAATAGTCTGGCTAGCAGATTGTGCAACAGTTGGCACAGTAGATTGTGCAGCAGTCTGGCTAGCAGATTGTGCAACAGAGTGTGCAGCATCCTTGGTGGCAAAACTGCCAGATTGTGCAGCAGTCTTGGAGACCCATACTGAGCGCACTTTGCTCTTGGCAGAAGTGGTTACAGTACGGGGAGTGGTCTTGGAGTTGAGCATCGCCTCGTAGGCTGTCTGGTTGACTTTAACCAGTGTCTTCTGCGTCTTCCCGATAGACGCTTCGTCACATTGAGTTGCTACTTCCTCGTCGGAGGAGAAAGTTTTCCCCAGCAGAGTCGCCATTTTGTTTACAAAAACAAAAGTATAAAACTTTTTTGATACAAACTGTGTAATAAAGATTACAAGAATTCTGGGAATATTACAACTATAGGAATCCAATCTAGATGACGATTGCTTTATCCCTTGGACGATGTGAACTTTGAAGACGAAGCCTCTGAAGTTGAAAACAACTCTGGAAACTGAAGGCAAAAGCCTCGAAAGTTGAAGGCAAAAGCCTCGGAAGAATGCAGCAGCACTTGGGCAAGAACTCCTGAACTCTCTGATTTCTGATCTCTGATATCTGATTTCCTGATCCCCTTGAATGAAGACTTGAAACTCTATTTATAGAGTTCTGAGAAATAACTAACTTTTAGTTATTCCAGACTGCGCAGGATGGTTTACGCAGCAATTAGATTGCGCAGCTGTGGATTGCGCAGGCAGTTGCTGGATCGTGGGCCAACTATCTTGGACACATGGCATCATTTGATTGAAATGCGCATGATCGTGCATAGACAGTTGCCACGTAATGAGTAATTGATGGCATGAATGCCACGTGTACTTTATCAGTTATGTTGATAGAATGCGCAGACTGAATTGCGCTGGCTTTGGATTGCGCAGACTCAGACTGCGCAGACTTTGGTTTGCGTAGGATTAGACTGCGCAAGAATGGATTGCGCTGCCAACTGTCAGCCGCCCTCGAGCACTGTGCGGCGCAATAAACGAACAGTCTCCTCGTTCTTCGTGCTGTCAGTTGTCAGGAAGATTTGATTTGATTTAGGTAATGATGACTTCAGCCACGTCAGCCTGCGCAGTTGGGAGCATGCGCAAACCAGTATGCGCAATTGGATTACTGCACAATCTGTTGTATGCGCAATTCATCAAAATGATGTGTATCTTGATTCTTTGACTTTGTTGATTGATACAACTTGATTTTTTAGGACCTACACATACGGCCAGCCTGTACGGTCGTGACTCCTAGTCGCACAAGGATAACCCATCCGACAGCTAAAGACAGCCGCATGCAGACAGCCTGTACGGTTCCCAATCCTAGCCGCATAGCGGCTATTCCACGCTTCTCTCAATCAGTCTTCGACCATCTCTCATGCGGTCCTGACCCTGATGACTCTCTGGATGATAAGCCAGACTCTGTGATATTCAACTTGGACTCTTCCTATTACGTACCCGTGAGTGCTAAAAGGAAGAAGTCTAGGGTAGCGCGGGCCCATCAAGCCCAGTCAGCTGCCCCAACCTCTGACTATCAAGGCATCCCGCTAATTATTATGTGGGCCTCGGATGGGAAGTTGTACAGAACCACTCGAGTCCAGCCCCCGGCGGCAGACGGACAGAGAGGTTCACAAAAGTCTCCCAAAATCCCGGGAGCAAACATGGTCGGTCCAGACCCATCTGACTTGCGTGAGGCCATCCTCCACAAACGCAAGGAAAGAAAAGATGCATCGGGATACAAAGAGTCCTCCCACGGACGTTACTGTACCCAAATCATCGTCAACTGCTGCTGCAATGGCACGACGATGCAAGAAGACCGGCAGTCTGTCTTTCAAAGACTGCAACAGCCATCTTCAGAAGACGAGGCACTACCCGTCGTCTCCTGCAACTCTGCTCGGAAAGTCCCCGCTGATGGAAGGGGGAAGAAGACGAATGTTTCCAGCCCGAAGACCTCAACCACTGCGACTAAAAGACTGTCGTCTAAGCGGGTGCCCACCACCGGAGTTTTCCAAGGTACTCGTTCTAAGACGAAATTTGCTACAGTGGGAGGCTCGTCGTCCATAATGCAGGAGGTTGCTGGGGCTGGGGGTAGCACCTCTCCGAGCCTCCACAATAATCCGATATTCCAAGAAGACGAACCAGGGGAGACAACTCTCCCATCAGATACAGCCGAGGCTGGCATCCCCGAGGACGTCCACGACTCTCAAGATGAAGCAAGCTCTGAAGCCGGGGGTACCATTCCCTCCGAGTCCGAACCAGAAGAGAATATTCCTACATATCCCGATGACTTCTCGGTACATGGGTATGACTCGGAGGATACGTCCGCCACCGTCCCTTCCGTTTCTCACCATATAAGGACGATGTTCTTGACGGACAGCAATCAAAGTGGTTCCAGTGATCGCCAGCGCATCGACACTCTGGAGGCCATACTACAGGCCTTGGTCAAGTCTGTAGATGAAATCAAGGCAGCTCTTCCAACTCTGCAAGGAGGAACACCTGGCCAAACAAGCACGGGTCCCGCGGTCAATGCGGACTCGAACTCAACGGCACCGAACCCGTGCAACAATCCTCCCGAAATAACGGCTCCCACCGCTGCAGAAGATGCCAGGGAAGCAAGAAGAGAGGTCCAGGAACTCCGAGCCCTGTTTCACGCCCGAGAAAACTCTCAAGACCTCAGAATACGGCAACCATACCCGACTGCATGGAGGGATGTTCCCTTTCCACCAAGATATAAGCCGTTCAACATCAATCCCTATGATGGCAAGACCTCAGCGAGTCGGTACATCACTTACTTCGAGGTCACTACCGACCATCTGCCCCATGACGATGCCATTCTCACACGATTATTCATCCGGGCACTAGAAGGAGTTGCCTTTGACTGGTATCGCAACCTGCCGGACAACTGCATCCACTCCTTCGTCGGTTTTAAGCACATGTTCTTTGAGAGATTCTACGAAGTAGGACAGGACATCACCATGTCCACCCTCATGGACGTCGTCCAAGGGGAGAAAGAGCTGACAAGAAATTACATCGAGCGGTTCCGCCAGACCTCCATGAAGCTACCCTCTGGAAACCCAGATTCCTCCTTGATCGAGATTTGACAAAAGAGACTCCTCCCGACAATCATTCTCTGGATGGACGAAAGTCAATTCAAGGATTGGAAGACGTTCATCATCAGTGCCACAAGCGCGGAAGAACGATTGAAGAAGGCCCGCCAATTGGGGTTGCACATCTCGGACGGAGAGAACAAGGGCAAGCGTCCCAACAACGATAATGGGGGTAGCCCCTCCAACAATCGGGATAGCAAAGGAAAGCAGGCTATGGTGGCCGATACAACACAAAAACCTGAGCCAAAGCCAGCAGACAAACAATGGCCGCAAATCACTTACTCCTTCGAAGATGGTCACGTCAAGCCCATCTTGGACATGCTTATACAAGGAGACAGAATTCAGCTGCCTCTACCAAGACGGGAACCGTGACCGGCAGAGATGGAGAATCCAAAGTACCGCTATTATTATCACTATGTCCATTATGCTACACACGATTGCTACCAGCTGAAACGGTACATCCAAAACCTCATCGATTCGAACGTTCTGGCCATCGATTTCGAAGAGGTAACCGTGGCAGCCAATATGGTGTCCGTACAATTCGGCAGCTTCCCTCCGACAGAAACTGAAGACGGGGTGGTCCCCATCCCTCTGGCGACAATGGAGATTACCAATCTTCTACCTCCCCGAGATCAGGCTGCTGGTCTAGTACCCCTCACCACATCACGAGGGGAGGTCATGTGGATCCATCCAAACTTGGTATCAGAAGTGACTCGGCCCACACCATCTTTCACCTACAAGAAGAAAAATGGAAAAGTCAGGACCTGCCACACAATCTCGGCAGACATCGAGGAAGCTACAGCCGTCGTCACGCGGTCTGGAGCGCAATCCCAACCGGTGGTGGACAATCCAGCTGAAAATCATCAACCCACTACAACTGATGCTCCGGGACCGGCTAAGCCTTCGACGATCGACAAGCCTAGGCCGAGAGAGACTCGTTTCGACAAATCCCTCCGAAAAGAGGCAGCCCAAGGGCTAGAGAGGCCCTACAACTTTGACATCTTAGCACAATTGGCTAACACACCGGCCAAGTTGTCACTGTACGAACTCCTAAGGCTCTCCAAGGACGTTCGTATTGCATTGAGCGAAGTACTCCAAAATGCCGATGTCTATCTGGCTCAATCCAACCTCACCGGGGAGGACTCACCTGTGGATCTCTAGGACAGTGCCTGTACTGGCGCAATGCCAAACATCGTCTTCACCCCGTAAGATATGCTCATCAAAACTAATCTGCACGATCGTCCACTATACTATACTGGATACATCAGCGACGTAAAGGTGGATCCGATGCACATTGATCCTGGCTCTTCTATAAGCATCATCCTGAAGGGTCTGCTACATCATCTTCGCATCCCAATGCATCGCCTGACACCTACAAGCACCGCCATCAGCGGTTTCAATTCGGGCAGGAGCTACCCTATTGGAAAGATTCGTCTGAAGTGTCAAATTGGTGATCTCCAATCCGAAGTGACCTGCTACGTCATAGATGCAGACACTTCTTACAACATCCTCTTGGGACGCCCATGGATACACGATTATATGATCGTGCCTTCCACGCTGCACCAGTGCTTCAAATATGTCGACAAACACGGCTTCGTGAAGACGGAATTTGCTGATATCGATCCCTTCAAAGGGGTCGAATCTTACTACTCAGACTCTTGCCTGTACGAAAAGTCGAAGAAGCACCTTGGTGAAGGAGATGTACAAGCCAGTACCGAGACAGCCACAGGATCAGAAGAACCTCTGACGATCCACCTCCAAGCTCGCAAACCGGGCAGGTCCGTACCCCTTACTGCCACTCTGCGGAAGGACGCGATCAGCCTCTCGGCGCAGGAGGAGAGATGATAATCCGGCTGCCAAGGTCCGGCTAAGTACCGAGACCCACAACGGGGCTACTGACAATCAGACTGCCGAGAGTCGGTCAACCCCAAACGGAGAAGCTCAATCCCTCCGATAGGCCACTGACGATACGCCTTCCCAAGAAGGGTCGTCACCCCGATGCAAGGTCTGACACTTCTAGCGAACCAGCCACTCCTCGCTCCATATCAAATGCCAAACTGGGGGTCGCTAGTCTGCCAACAACTCCATGCTCTGCTCCATCAGCTGAACCTCTGACGATCAAGCTACCCAGGTCGTCCCCTCAGTCTTCCTTCACACAGGGGATAACCGGAAAGGAACCAGAGTTAGCCAAGTATGTGGCCGTCCACACTGATGTTCCCTCCGCTGATGATGTAATCCCCCTAGAAAAGATATCTTACTTCATCAATAAAGGGTTATCTTTGAACTACACCGAGCTCAATAAGCTATGTACAATGTATGCTATGGAACACGGTATAGGCAATCACCTACACACACAGGTGACAAATGTGTACACCACGATCCAGCTTACTCCAGTAGAAGACGCTTACCGAATAATCGAGGGAGGGGACCATCCAATCATCTTCGGCCGGAAGGACGATCCGCATCCCTTCACCATAGAGGAAGACGACCTCGGGTCAGATGTCGGAAGACTTCCTCTGTATCTTTATAGCCCCCAATCCAAATATCTCATGCAGAAACAGGGGTATGATCTGGAGATGACGCCAGGTTTGAACTATAGCACTGGGCGACGATTACCTTTGAAGCCGCCAGTCCCAGCGGGCAAACCACGGGACTACTATAGCAAAACTCGATGCGGGTTAGGGTATGTAACGCCTACTACGACCCCTGAGAGTTCAGATGAAGAATGCGACTGGCAGTCACATTCAACCGGGTCACTAACTTCTGACTCGGATACCAGCATCGGAGATGTGTTCAGACAAGTCTTGTCAGTCAACATGGCATTCGTCGACGCTTACGAAGAAGATGAAGACATCCCCGAGATCCTCGAGATAGAGCCGTAGGCCCAGCAATTGGACGCACAATGGGAAAAATGGTTCGAACTGAGAGAACCTCCTACTGAAGATGAAGTCATACAGGTTGACCTCGGCAACGAATCTTCTCCAAAACCAATTTTCGTCAGTAAAAGCCTAGCAGACGAAGAGCGGGAGTCGCTGCTAGAACTTGTCAGAGAATACATTGATGTGTTTGCCTGGAGCTATGAAGACATGCCAGGGTTAAATCCTGACATTACTCTTCACAAACTCAACATTCGGCCGGATGCGAAGCCAGTCAAGCAACAACAGCGACGCTTCCGCCCAGGCATCATGGACGCGATCGAAGCCGAAGTCAACAAACTGATAGCCAGTGGCTTCATTCGTGAAGAGCAACATTCAGATTGGCTTGCCAATATAGTGCCCGTCCTCAAGAAAAATGGGAAGATTTTAATCTGCATCGACTTCCGCAATCTGAACGAGGCATGCCCCAAAGATGAATTCCCCCTTCCTATCACAGACATCATGATCGACAATACCTGCAGCTTCGAACGTATGTCGTTCATAGATGGCTTCTCGGGGTACAACCAAATCAAGATGTCTCATGATAACGAAAAGCATACATCATTTCGAACACCAATTGGTACGTACTGCTACACAGTTATGCCTTTCGGATTGAAGAATGCCGGCGCCACCTATTAAAGAGCCATGAGCATTATCTTCAGAGACCACTTATGCAAGACAGTGGAGTGCTATGTTGACGATATAGCCGTTAAAAGTCGCTACAAGGCAGACCATCTACAGGATCTAAGGACGGTATTCGACCTAATGCGAGCGCACAATTTAAAAATGAACCCTACGAAGTCCTTTCTGGGCGTATCCAGCGGGAAGTTCTTGGGCTTCATCATCACTGTACAGGGTATCCATGTAGACCCTGAGAAGACGAAAGCAATCATGGAGATGGGTCCCCCGAGAAATCTCCGCGAACTCAGAGGCCTTCAAGGGAGGCTAGCTTACATCAGGAGGTTCATTTCTAACCTCTCCGGGCGATGTCGACCATTCACCATCTCATGAAGAAAGGCGTCTCATTCGTATGGGATGAAGAATGCCAACGCGCTTTCGACCGCATCAAAGAATATTTGTCGAACCCTCCAGTCCTGGTGGCCCCGGTTTTTGGAAAACTATTCCTGCTCTATGTACGAGCAATAGAACATTTTCTCGGGGCTCTGCTGGCACAAAACAACGACGCAGACCATGAGCAAGCCATATATTACCTCAGCCGAATGATGATTGGGCCAGAGCACCGATACACCGCTGTGGAGAAGGAATGCCTTACCCTGGTATTCGCCATTCAGAAAATGCGGCACTATGTCACCGGACAAACAATATATGTGATCTCACGAGTCAACCCTCTCAGGGTCCTCAAGACTAAACCAGGGGCACTCAGCTCTCGCCTCGCTACATGGGCAATATTGCTGTCCCTTTATCATATGATCTTCGTCCCACAAAAGGCAGTCGAAGGTCAAGCCTTGGCAGACTTCTTAGCAGCCCACCCAGGCTCGGAGTCCTCCAAAATATATAAAGAGATCCAGATGAGGTCGCCGACTCACATACAACCTCTCACGATGATATATCGCAAATGTTCTTCGATGGTGCTTCGAGGACCGGACCTAAAGGCAATATAGTCGTCGGAGTCGGGGTAGTGCTGGTCTCCCCTTCCGGATTGGTGATTAACCGTGCTTATTCCCTCACAGAGCCCTGCTCTAACAATGTGGCCGAGTACAACGCTCTGGTCATTGGCCTCCAACTCGCAAGAGAGCTGGGGGTAGAATACCTTGAAGCATACGGCGATTCCCAACTAATCGTCAATCAGATCCGGGGCTCATACGAGGTTCTCCATGAAGACATGATCCCTTATCACCAAATAGCGATTGACATCATCTCTTCATTCGAGGGGTTCTTCATCGAACATGTCCCCAGACTCCGAAATATCGAAGCTGATGCCCTAGCTGGTCTTGCCGCTTCCCTAGCAGTTCCGAACTATGATCGCCGATCAGTGGATGTGATAGGCTACGAACTGGTCTATCCCAAGAACAATGTATAATTCGTGGCGAGTTATTCCGTCCAGACGATCGATGATGCCCCAGATTAGAGACAACCATTCATCGACTTCGTCGTCTACGACATCCTGCCCGAGAACCCAAAGGAAGCCACTTCCATCAGACGGCGTTCTCTCAGATTCTTCTACGATACAGGGACGAAAATGCTGTATCGCCGCTCCTACGACGGATTACTTCTTCGGTGTCTTTCAAATACAGAAGCCAAAGAAGCCATACGAGAAGCTAATAACGGTATCTGCGGGGCCCACCAGCCCGGTCCTAAATTGCAAGACCGTCTTCGACGAATGGGCTACTATTGGCCCACGATGGTGGCAGATGCGATAGATTATGCTAGAAAATGCAAAGCCTGCCAAGTCCACGCGGACTTCATTCACCAACCATCCGAATTTCTACATCCGACAGTGGCGTCCTGGCCATTCGAAGCATGGGGAATGGATATCATTGGTCCAATCACCCCACCTTCCTCCCGAGGACATCGCTTCATACTTGCGATTACTGATTACTTCTTCAAATGGGCGGAAGCTGTCCCACTCGCAGAAGTCAAGACTTCAAACGTGATCAGCTTCCTTAAGCATCACGTCATCTACCGCTTTGGACTGCCCCGAAGGATCATCCATGATAATGGTCCGTAGTTTGCAAGCCACGCTTTCTATCGGTTTTGCGATAAGCACCGTGTTCAGAATATTGCTTCGACGCCGTACAACCCGGCAGCGAACGGGTTGGCAGAGGCATTCAACAAAACAATCATCAAACTCCTCAAGAAGTTTGTCTCCTCCAACAAACGCGACTGGAACGAGAAACTCGGCAAGTGTTTATGGGCGTACCGTACTACAGTCCGAACAGCTACCGGGAACACACCATTCTCTCTAGTATACGGGAGTGAGGCGGTTCTCCCATTAGAGACTCAAATACCCTCACTCCGCGTCTCCCTCACTTATCAATTGATGACGGATGACAACTACCGACGTTGACTACAAGAGTTAGAGGCCTTAGATGAAAATCGCCTCCTAGCTCAGCAAAGGATCGAGCTATACCAAGCACGCATCTCAGGAGCCTTCAACAAGAAGGTCAAAATCAAAACATTCCAAGTGGGCGATCTTGTTCTGGCAGTCCGGAGGCCAATGGTCATGACTCACAAGACCGCCGGCAAGTTCCAGCAAAAATGGGAAGGTCCATTTGTCATCGAGGCCGTGTTCTCCAATGGTGCTTACCGCCTCGCTAAGCAAAACGGAGACTTGCTCATGTTGCCCGTCAACGGCAAGTTCCTGAAGAAATATTATGTCTAAACAACATTCTCCAGATTATTGAGTCACGTACCCGCTAGTACCATTGAACTCACCCTCATAGTTTTCCAGATTTTCGAGTCATGTACCCGCTGGTACCGTTGAATTCACGCTCACCATTCTCCAGATTCTCGAGTCATGTACCCGCTAGTACCTCTGAACTCACATCTCGGTCACTCGTTCAGGTAGCAAGTCATGTATGATCATACCTCTGAACTTTTTTCTTGAAGGAGATCCTCCCTCATGATCTAATACCCGCACTCCCAGTGCACAAAAAGGGTAGTCGATCCGCAAATTTCCAAAACGGCCATGTCCTCATTACCTCTGAGTCGTTCCACTTCCGCCAAAAATAAATCACCCCTTACATAGAAATTCCATGTCCTCATTACCTCTGAGTCGTTCTATGTGCCCTCCTTCATTGAGCCCACTCCTGTCATGTCCTCATTACCTCTGAATGGAAAGGCTCCGTCGAAGAAACCTTCATACTTGCCATGTCCTCATTACCTCTGAGTAAGTATGATGATCCCCTTTCGACCTATTATTTGTACCCACAACCGGAGTACGCCAAGGGTAATAGGTCCACAAACGTCCTCTGTTAACCACAAATGTCCTCTGTTGACCACAAATGTCCTCTGTTGACCACAAATGTCCTCTGTTGACCATAAGTGTCCTCTGTTGACAACCAATATCCTTCGTCGAGTTCACTCCTGCCATGTCCTCATTACCTCTGAGTAGGAAGACTCTACGTTTAAAAAAACTTTCTTACTTGCCATATCCTCATTACCTCTGAGCAAGTATGTCGGTTCCCTTTCATCTTATTATCCGTATCCTAAACCAGGGTACGCCAAGGATAATAGGCCCATAAATATCCTCAGCTAAGTTTCTTAGCAACAAACCTACCATCTCATCATGCCCCAGGAGCCCAGCTGCTCTACGGCATCCCTTTTCCCAATACCAAGAGCACCCATGACCACCTTGCCATGGCTGCTTCAGGTATCCTGACCAAAACTTGTTATCTGTACCTAAAACCAAGGTATGCCATGGGTAACAGGTCCACAAATATATCTCCTATGCGGAGGAGAACATCACCACAATATCACAGGTGCATCAAGCAATACAAATGAAGGGTAGAATTGAAAGTACTCTTTATTTGAACGAAGAAAAAAGTATTACATATTTCGGGATCACGTCCCTTTCAGAAAGAAAGAAAACAGAAACAAAACAAGAAGAAAAGGCCGACTACAGCTCAGCATTACACAATTCCAGAAGTCGGTTTCTCAACAAGACAGTCCCCCGCTCAAGCCTCTGTTTAGCTCGGCGCTCGGCCTCTTGGGATAGTTGCTCCGCATCATTCAGATACATATAGGCCTGCCAGTTGGTCTCTATCTTCTTCAGGGCAAGTTCTAGATTAGCAGAGGCCCTGCTAAGCTTGTCAGCTTCCTGGATGGCAATTCCTTTTTCAGTACAAACAGCCTCCAGCTCGGACTCCAAGAAGGCCAGCTTTCTCTGGAGTTCGAGAATTTGTTCCCGGGTGTTGGTTACCCCGCGAGAGGCAGTCGCTTCCCGAGCCGCACAATCGTCAGCCCGACGGCTCCACTGATCGTGCAACCGGGTCAAATCCCGGCGGTCCTTCAATATGGCCGGCTTGAGCGATTCCTGGGCAGCCATCACCTTCTCCACCGCGGGTAATGAGGAAGTTGTGCTCTTGATTTATGAACGCGGGTAAATCAGTCTGCTGCAACAAGCAAAACTGGGCCACGAGACGATCAGCTTCTAATAGCTTAGGCTCCAGAAGCGCAGCCAGTTCCCCTCCGCCAGGGAGTGTCTTAAGGATATTAATCTGGCCACCGGTACATCGACGGGCCAGAGTAAAGGGAGTCCCCCTTTCCACCGCTGCCTCGATCCCCCTCTTCAGGTGGCAATGGAAACTAGCAACCACGTCCTGTAACGCGTCATCCAAGACCTCTGAAGAGGACGGCGTCAGAGGAAGAGTGGCAGACGTTACCGAAGGAGCAGCTTCAGAAGTTACTGTACCCGCCACCAAGGAAGCAAATTTCGTACGGAAAGATGCTTGAATGGCGGCTAACTCCTCTTCCGCCGCCCGAAGAGCCTGGATGCTCGGCAGGGAGAAAAGGTTGACCCTCGAAACTACATTTGCAGAGGAGGACACAGGGAGCATCGTCCCTTGTCCCAGCTGTACTGCTACCTGGGACCCCGAGCTCGACCCAGACGAAGGTCCCTCGATACAGGAAGGTTCCGTCAGGCCCTCTCCGGTAGGGTTCGATCCAGCAATATCCATCACTGGCAATGAAGGGTTGGGATCTGAACATCCAAAGCAACCATTAGTCGACATAATCTGAAAGATAAGGTGACGGAATACATAGGCTTATTCACGAGCTATGGTTTGATTTGTATTACCAGGGGAAGAGCGTGGGGGCGACGGCTCGTTTACAGCCGGCGTAGTTTCCCCACCCATAAAGTCATCATGTTGGGGTTCGGATGTCTCAGGGACGGACGCGGTAAAGCCTCCATCCCCCTGGGTTGAGGTCCCAGTAAGGTGGGAATCCTCGGCCGCAACCGAAAGCACGCCAACAGCAATGATAGCAGTGCACACATCACTGACTAAATGAGACAGGACCGGGTCAGCCTCGGTAATCGGGTCCTGAGGAGCGAGCTCATCCGACGCCTATAAAGAGCAAAAGAAACAAATGATTAGGCCATAACATAGAAGAAGAAGAAAGGAAATAGCTGAAGCCCAAATCACCTCAGGAACAACGTCCACATCATCAACAAACAGCCTGCGACGTCTTACCGCAGCGTGCTTCGTGGAATAGGTTCGGTCATCAGCGGTAGTCACGCGCCTGCTTCGTTTACGCGAAGGACCAGGTACCGCAGATGGTTGATCCTCCACCACCTCGTCAGACCAAGTAGACGGTTGACCCGCAGCCCTTTCATCCGGCATGATAGGGGGTTGATTCCCAACTTCCTCGTCCGAAGAACGCGATGAGTCATCGGCATCTTGTTCGTCATCCTCCTCATCCGCCCTAGTGGACTCTGAGTCCGGCGCAGGAACCCTGTTCGCCCCCCTCTTCCTCTTCTTGGATCCCTCTGGCTTCTCAGCCAAACCGGTGCCAGCGATGAAGCTAGTATTCATATCAAAATCGACAGGAGGCTTGCTCGCTGCAACATGATAAAGGGACACTATATACAAGATAACCCCTGCCATCTTGGCATCGGGGACTAAGAAGCTGGCCCGGGTATGGGCTGCATTATAATAATGCCAAGCCCGGATGCCATCGAGTACACTGCCCTCAAAGCTCAAGCAAGCGCTAGGACGATCTAGGAACAATTGACTATACCCAAATTAACGGGAAAATCTACTGGGCAGATAAGGCTCCAAGTATACTTTATTCCGGTAACGATACACCAGGTGCGCGGGGCGGATGTTGCATAACCAAAGAGGCATCTTCTCAGATAAAAGTTGGGGAGGATCAACGCCGTCAATGTGTACCCTCCTTACTTCTCTAGGGGTGAATTCAGGGAGAGATACGAAGAATTCGGGCCCATCAACTCTCGCCAACGCCCTCCGGCAGGCCGGCATGGTATCGTGCTCCCAAGGCTGATGACGGTACCGAAAAAGGAACGCGCCATCATCGGTGACATTTTCATCAGTTCCTGGCCTCATCAATGACCGATAGTGTATCAATAACCACCCTATGAGGTAGTGGTATGGTAGTTCGATCCGTTCAAAGTCTATCGTCACATCACGAGCAATGACTTTGGATGAAAAGGCACGAAGGCCGTGGTGTATGCTACGCACCATGGCCGGGAGGAGCGCCAGTCTTACCTTGAAGACCAATTTCACAGCAGGAAGAATGAATGGCGGCTGATCCTTTCCATAGAACCTGCGCCGCCCGAGACTACGCAATTGCGTAGCCACACCATCAAGAACCCAGCTAAGATCGCTTTATCAGACATCTCCCGGGTACCATTGTGGAAGTAACTGAGGGAGTCAGTACGACTCCCAAACCGGTTGCGGGTAGACCTCGACCTTTTTACCTTCAACATCATGTCCTTCACCTCCTCCGGGGTTCGAGAAGTTCGAGACGAAACTTGGCCGGAGGGACGCAACTGGAAAAGATACAAAACCCAGGCCGTGGTGTGAGGGGCGCTCCCTTCTGAGCTATTTTCTTTCTTGATAGCCATCTGGTGGCAGGCGCTATGATGGCACAACAGTTCTTGGTACACGATGACGAAACCAGGAAATCGTCGATCCAGGTTTTTGAATTCTTCGTTCGTCGGTGTATATGCTTCAAAAGCTTTACCTCCCCACGGCAATCTAGAAATAGCGTGCATCTCATGGAGAGCAAGCCCCAGCTCTCCTCCGGGGGCAAAGAAAGTCCCTGTACGCCGATTATACAGCTCCAAAAGAGCCATAAACAGAGGCTTGTTAATGGGCAACCTGTAGCAGGTACCCCAGACGGCATAGTAGACGTCAATTTCCCGAAGGTATTCCCCATACTTCCTCAAGATCCATGAGGTAAGATTAGTCCATATGGGAATAGGGTTGATCCAGTTCAGCAGCGACAACCTGCCTACGGGATAAGACCCCTTGCGAGCGAGCTGATTCAGAAAAGTATCAGCTAGAGCGAAAGTAAAATTAAGGCCAGTCATGTTTACAAAAGTGCCAGGGAGCAGCCCCATCACAGTCCGACTCACTGATTCCTTGCCCGCACATACTACACCCGTGCGCCTGTTGTAATGGATGTTGCTCACAAACATTCCCAATTGGGTGGGAGTCAGGGAGCCCACCATTGTCCTGTCCAACGGTACCATGTTAAACCATAAGAGAGGATAATGCCGCTCCATCTCGGGGATATGGATCTCTACCCCGTCTACAGAAAAATCCCAGTGCTCCGAAACATCCAGCAATCGGGAGTTCTTTATGGAAAAGGCGTCCCCAAAGAGAAACGCCGGTTTCAGATATTCTCCATCCAGCTTCTCCAAATTCATCATGAAACAAAGAAAGTGGAAAGGTTGGTTGTTAATGGCAGCCACTCTCTCCCTAGGTTTATTAGCGGAAAGCTGATTCAATATACGACGGATTAAGTCATCAAGCCGCACGCCCACGGCGAACTGAGCTGAACCCACAAGAAGCTCTCCTGCTGGGTTGGTTGGGAGGTTCACTGAAAAAAAAAGAGGGACAAAGAGAAACAGGATTAAAAGATGGTTAAAGCAAAAAAATTACTGAATAAAGAAGTTCCTACGAGCCTATGTGGCTCGGGTCAACGAAGCCTTATGCGGCTCCATTCCAATTGGGCCTCAGGAGATGCGGTTTCGAAGAAGCCTATGCGGTTCGGGTCAACACAGTCTCATGCGGCCCAAATCAGACGGGAGTTCCATTTGACACTAGCTCGATAGCTTATGCGGATCAGTTGAATATACGCGGTTCTAACAGAAGAGCTCGTACGGCGTAAAATGCCATGCGGTTCAGCCTGTTAGAAACGTATACGGCTCCATTCAGAGGAGACTTTATGTTGTTTTTATCTAGAGACTCAAATCCTTCTCATGCGGTTCAAACATGGGTTATTTTCTATGCGGCTCGGATATGAAAAAGTCATACGGCCCATACAGCATATGCGACTCTACCATCAACTTGGGTGGAGGCTTGTGCATAAATATGCAACAGAGCCATGGGTTCTTAAGATTCAAATGCAACCCTTACCATTAAAAGCAGGACGAACATCAGAGGGCACTTCGAGCGCTTCGGGCTCGACGGCCGACGAAGACGTCACCTTCTTGCCCTTCGCGGCGGCGAGGACGACTTTGGAAGACTTAGGAGCCATTTGCTTCGACGGTCGGAAAAAAGAAGATAAGGAAGAGGAGACAGCAAAAAGAGTGAACGAAGGAGAAGGTAAAGAAGTCCCTTCGGCCAAACTCATCCATATTTATAAATAAAAGTGAAGCGTTTCGATCTCCGTGCATACACGCAGACCGACTCTTCGGTTATCAAAATAAGCCGCCGAAAATAGAGGCCAAGCTCCTCGGATCTCGCACCAAAAAGTGGCCTTTAAAGCTGACAGCGAATCAAATAATATTTAATGTAAAGGATTGCCATACGTGGCAACGATGATGTGGTCGAAAGTTCTATGCGGCTGAACTATCTGTGCGGACTCACCTATCTATGCGGTTTAAATACTCATGCGGCAAGGGCGGCATATGCGGCCAGAAGAATACGACCATGCTTTTTATTCAATGTATTGAAAACTTTGAAGGGGGTCTTGTAGAAGCATGGAAAATATTAAAGAAAGTGACCCATGCGGCCAAGGAACCCCATGCGGCACAGAAAGCCCATACGGCTCAGAGAGTCATGCAGCATAAGGGACAATGCGGCCCAAGACATCCCATACGGCTCAGAAGACACGTGGCAGGACAGTCCTCTACTCTGCCCTCTTGCATTAATAATTTTGACGGCTGACAACTCTGAAAAAGTGACAGCCCTGACACAAAAAGAAGTAATTATGACTCTGTCATAATGACAGACCCCTAGGGAAGAGAAAAAGAACTCTGACACAATCCCCCGAGATCCATAAAAATGCCACGTGGCTTTGCCACGTGGGCATTCGTATGCGGCTCGAGCAAAGACTCCTCATGCGGTTCAGAATGAAGCCGTCCTATGCGGCTCAGGCCGAGACAGCCTCATGTGGCTCGAGCAAAGGCTTCTCATACGATTCAGAATAAAGCCGTCCTATGCGGCTCAGGCCGAGACAGCCTCATACGGCTCAAGCAGAGGCCTTTCTATGCGGTTCAAGAGGACCATTTCTACGCGGCTCAGGCGGATGTATCCCTATGCGGCTCGCAATGATCCCCTCCATGCGGTTCAAAGGCTCGAGGGAGGGCCACTACCCAGGCAGCCCTGACACGTGGACCTAACCTTATGTGGCCTAAAATCATATGCGGCTCAATCGTCATGCGGTTTAGATTCCCCCAGTGGCTCCTAGGACACGTGTCCTAAGCCGATCAATTTCTCTGATTTATTACAATCAAAGATTGGGTCAAATCCCAATAATCTGGGACACGTGGCAGGAGAATAAATCAAATTTATTCGCAGACGTCAGAAGATCATTATGAGGAAGATTTATTCCAATCAGCATTAATTACAGGTGAGATTTGGTGTAATCTACACTCAATGGTCCGGATACGTCACAATCAAAACGAATAGCCTAGATTGACCAATCCACAGGCCGCCGCCATCTCTAAAAGGCAATCATTGTAAACCCTAATGATGCTCCCACTATTATAAATAGCAGGGTGCCATTCCCTTGAAAAAAAGATATAGACTGACGGAGAGAGATACACACATACAGAGAAACACTCCTCCCAATAATTAGAGAGAAAAATCTACAGAGATCAATCCAGAGAGAGAGAAGCCAGAAGAGCAATACGAGGAGAGCAAGAAGAGCATTTCTTCATCAACGCCAACCAGCTCATCACAGGAGCCAAGGCTGCATACTGATCGTCCAAGGAGTAAGGCAGGGCTGCCGTCGCCATCCCGAGCCTCTATCGTCACCCCCCAGAATCAAAAATAAACAATTGTACTTAGATTGCTGTACCTAGGTTTTCGTCCCTAGGCTTTCTTTGTACAAGCAAGTTTGTAACGTGAAGTAAAAGTCCAGTCCTCCCATAAAACTATTCTGCTCTTTTATATTTCATGGCAAACATATACAAATCTGAGTTCACAAATACCTGAGATTGAAGGGGGTTTAATGTATTGATTTCCTTTCTTTCTTTCTAGAATTGATATTAAAAATTTGAGTTTGTTTTGATATGGAAACCTGTGTATACACTGTCATTTGGTTCCTAAGTTTTCATTAAACCTGAGATATGTTAAATATGAGATGTTGAGTTCATTATTAAACTGATTTTTGTGTATTGTTGAACTGTTGATTCAATATTGAAATCTGAGTTTGATATGGAATGGGACTGTTTTACTAAGAATTCATTATAGGGCTGTTTTAATAGGTTTTATTGTGTTAACATAATGTGGTTGAACTGTTGTTTGATACTTAAATCTGAAAATGCTTGAAGGGACTGTTAAGTGACACTATTAACTGATTTTTGAGTTCACTGTTTACTGTCTTTTGAGTTCTTTGAACTGGTTTTGGGGTCATACAATATTGTGTTGACCTGGGCTTTAGTTTGAGAGCTATTGTACACTATTTTGGGTTGAACATTAAATGTTATGCAATGTGGTTCTCTACTTCCCTATTTTGCCACTGTTAGCCTATTGTCAATGATTTTACCCTGTCTCACTACCACACACACACCCACACACATATATACATGAACACTCACCCTCACTCTCATTTGTGACACACACACACACATTCATCTTGGAAACATAATTAGGCACCCCCTCTCTCTATGCATATGTATATATTTTATGTATTAACATATATGGTAGCTTGGTATATACATTAGCCTATAGGGTTATATTCTAGTTATATTATATAATACATGTGTGTGTATCAATATATATATATATATATATATATATATATATATATATATATATATATATATATATATATATATATATATATATGTATATATATATAGTCCTATTATGTATGTATCTAATATGGGATTAGGAGCCTATATATGACAATATAGGTATCCTATATTAGATTGTATGGTGTGTATATAGGAGTATTGTTTTAGAAGTAGATTGAAATAGTATTGTTTAGCTATGGCCTAGTCTCTTAGCCTATGGCCTATGGTTGTGCCTGTGTGTCAGTATGGAGCCTAGAAAAGGCTAGTGCAGTCTTGTTAGACTTAGAATAGCCTTGTTAGACTAGTATAGACTAGTTTGACCTAGGTTTGACTTGGTTGACCTAGTTTGACTTCTAGAGTTGACCAAAGTTGACCAAGAGTTGACTTTGGCCTAGGTTGACCTAGAATCATGTAGAATGTATAGTAGGACTTCATTATATCATTTTAGACTTGTTGTGACCTGTGCTATTCTGATTAGGAGCTAGACACCTCTTCTCGGACAGTACATTTCATTCGGACACTCAAATGCAGGCGAGTACATTCTCTGATCATTTTATATCCTGCTTAGAATTATTTTCCTGCATTAAATTACTTTAATTGATACTGTCACGTTGGTCACACGGATTAGTACAATATGGATCCCTCTCTGAGATGTTATCCCTTCAGGGAGCATTGGGTACTCTATGTTCTGTGCGTTTCACTTACATAGCGTATCATATGCTTCTTTGGTTCTTTGATCACTTGTGACATATACCCATATGATCACAGAGTCTTCTTTGAATCCTCATCCCATTTATGGGACTACAATGTACCACCCTTCGGGGGCATATCACCCTTTGGAGGCTTATCACCTTTCGGAGGCTTATCACCCTTCGGGGGTATATCACCCTTTGGGGCCTTATCACCTTTCGGAGGCTTATTACCCTTCGGGGGCATATCTTCCTTTGGGGGCTTATCACCTTTCGGAGACTTACCATCCTTCGGGGGCTGTTACATAGAATCATAACATAACCTGGTTGGATCCTTGTGTATTAATTGGGGGTACGGGGGAGTATAAATAGCCATGTGAACAATTTCCAAAGTATAATAGCCATGTACGCCTCTTTAGTATAGCCATGTACAAATCAAGCCGTTCATATGTCGACTTTGTGCTCTAAATCACTAGTCACTGGTAGCTCTTTACTTATAGTAGATATTTCTATTACAGTTATCTCTTTCTGTTTATATACTGCATTTCTTCAGTATCTATATCTTACTTTACTACATGCTTATATTTTTTAACCTGCTATGAACTGTTGAGATGTACTGTACTCGCTCCTGTCCTGACTGGACCTGTTGAAAATATTACAGAGGACGAGGAGGAGGTCTGGAAGGATACCATCTACGGGACAGCTCTAGCTGAGGATATCACCCTACTGCCTAGACTAGTTTAGTTAGGCCTTATCTTATTTTCATGTTGTCTTGAGACTGTTTAGCTAGACTTTACTTCTGTTCAGAGATGTTGAGTTGTATATATTCTTCATTTTCAGTAGCTGAGATATGTACTCTGGATATTTGCTGAGATATTAGCTTAGACTATTCTATCTTCTGTATTTCCTTGAGTTCTATATCATATCGTGCTTTCTTCCTCCTTAGTTGTGATTGAGTTTATTTACTGCTTAGTATTATATTGCTAGATGTATATTGACCTAGGACAGCGTTCTATCGTCGACACTGCGGCGTAGGCTGGGCGCTGTTACGTTCTCGTACCCTCACAGTGGGTGCGGGTCGTAACACGTTTTTAGTGGTTGCCCATGCAGGTCGAGTTTATGTAGTGGTATTCGAACTAGAGTATCACTACAGCCTGCAGTAGGATTATGATATATATATATTTTGAAGGTACTCAATCACAGTTAGGATTCCTTAAAAGATTCCTGGGACGACCCTTGAGAATCTTGTTTAAACTTCAATTTAAATTATTTCCCTTGTTTGTTGCTCTCACTCCTTGATTATTGAATTTGATTTTATTGGATCGTTGTTGATTTGATTTTTCTATCGAGATGAATTTTTATGGCCTGAGTTACGATATTTTTCTGATAACATATGTCGACGGGAATACAGGGATGGTAAACGTCTACTTGGTTATGGAACCTAGAGTTTATCGCATCTATATTAGCTGGCGTGGCAGAAACATAGAGTCCTGACTTCGGATGTACGTATCTTGGTTATGAGATTTGGAATTTCTCGCAGCTGTACTAGTCGGCATAGCGAGAATTCCAGAAGACATGATTATAGAGGTGCATGCCCCTGTTATGGACTCTACCGTTTATCGCAGCCTTGCTTACTAGCGTGGCGAGGATTCTGAGTATCATGATTTTTGGACAGACGCATATGATTATCAGATTGTATCTTGGAAAGGTTCTTAAATATATCGTCTCTATCTTCATTCCAGTTATTATAAATTATTTTCCATCATCAAATAATTTAGGAGTAGAGATACTTTAGCTTTATAGATCTTATGCATATGTAGTTCTTTCTTAGTGTGTTGATTTGATGACTTGTGATTAGGCCCTTATCTTAGGAATGATAGTATAGCCTGGCTTTAAAATAGTGATTCTTGTAGTTGGTTCTCCTTTGTTTATATTTACTAGTTTTTCAGCCTTGATGATTGATTTATTTTTCTTTTCTTTCAGTATGACACCCATGACCCGAGCCCGTCGCCTGAGAGCAGCTGCAACTACTGAGAGTGTGCCCCCACCTCCTACTGTTCAGGAGGTAGTTATCCCTCTATCTGATCAGGGGGTGGTGGCACCTCCTGCCATTGAGGAGATGGTGGTAGCCTCGCCAGAGAGTCTTCCCTCCTGTCGTTCAGGAAAGAGCTGCGAATTTGCCTGAGACCGAGAGCCTTCCCCTACCCCTTGGGATGGTACTCCCTACTGTACCACCCGAAGGTTTGTTACTTGATGCAGCCCAGATGTTTGGATATTTCCAAAAGAGGCTGTTGGAGTCACAGAGAGTTCATGAGGAGGCCATGAGGGAGCAAATCCAGAGGTTGCTACGTCTGCGGGACTCTGTGCTTCTGGGAGGAGAGCCTAGCTCCAAGAGGGCGAGGAGCAGTACCCAGTCCTACCCAGAGTTTGAGGAGTACCCATTTATCCAGCCTATATCATCATACCCAGCCCAGTCTCCTGTCCAGCAGAGGTCAGCTGAGCCAGAGCCTATCTGTGCCTACTGTAAGAAGTCTGGACACAAGTGGAACAACTGTAGAAAAAGACTAGGATTGTGCCTAATCTGTGGTTCAGCTGCATACTGGGTGCAGCACTGCCCTGCTATACCTTCCCCAGCCAGGTCCCTGCTTCCAGGAGGGAGTTCTGGTTCTCAGACCAAGCTGGAGGTGAGTTTTGACCTAACCTTAGTATTTCCTTCTTGAGAATTTTGATGCCTCCCTTGCTTGTATGTTTTGATACCTTGTGATTGCCTAGTACTGTAGCATGGTTGGTATAACTAGATGAGACCCCAGACTGATATTGTATGCCATAACCCCATAGGTTACACTTTCCATCTGTATGATTTAAGATAGATTTCTGAGACTATGATTGCTGGGGGCTTAACCTAGAAGGACTGCTACCATCTTAATTTCGAGGACGAAATTTTTATAAGGTGGGTAGGATTGTAACACCGAGTTTTTCCAAAAGAGGGTAATTTTGAAATTTTATAATTACAATTATTATTTAATGATATTTATTTCATATTATGATTTTTAATTATTTTTAAACTATTTTTCATGACTTGTGATTTTGGTGTTGTGCTAGTGAACAGTAGAGACTGCCTACCCTAAAGCCTAGCCATATGATTAGGGTATTTTTGACATTTTTAGGGTTATTTGGATTTATTATAATTTATTTGAATTTATGGGAATTTTTAGAATTTATTTTGGAATTGTTTGATTGAGGGTTGACTAGGTTGACTTTGACTAGCAATGACCTTGGTAGGCTAACCTAGAAGCTAACCCTAGTTGAGCTTGGACTTGGTTAGGTTATGTAACTCTAGTTTAACCTAAGTTAGTGAGGATTAACTCATTAGAATTCATTTGGAGAAACTAGGATTCGAATTGATTTAGAAATGGCTTGTGATTTCACAAGTCATGACTTGTGACTTAGGCTTAATAGCCCATAGGCCCACACCATGAACCAAGCCTAACCCTAATCAGCCCATGGCAGCCAACCTAGGGTTTCCTACCCTATTTAATGCCTCTTCCATTTGTTCTTGCCTCCTTTATTATTTTTCTCTCAAGCTTTGGAAGAGGTGAGTCTCCATCTTCAAAAATCCCTAGAAAATCTATTTTAACTCCTTTTTAATCCAAACAAATTGCAATAGGTTCTAATTGATGTTTTTTTGCTGTTGGAATTTGTTACTCTCAGTTTTCTATCAATTTGAAGGAGTTGGGTGGCTTTTTGGGAATCCTCATTCAAGGAGTTTTTGTGTTGGAGAACACCATAGGTAAAATCCTAATCCACCTATTAAAATTCTAGTTTCTTTGCATGTAGACCTAGCCCTAAGTGTTCGAGTCCTGTAGGTATTCCTAGACCTAGGTTTTGTGTCCATTTCGTGTCCTAAATGGACACGTATCAGCCTATAGACCTAGGTGTTTGATGAAATGTCCCAAAGGATATTTCGGTTGAAATTTAGGATTGTGTTTGAATAGAAAATTAGGGTTTGATCTCGCTTGTGTGATTCTTGTGTTCTGAACACGTTTTCGTGTTGTGTCGTGTCGGATTTTGGACGCGGACACGCGGTCGTGCGTGCGCGCGGGCTGACAGGTTGATGCCCTGCTACTCGGGTGCATTTTTCTGTGCACACCACATTTCAACCCACGAAACTTGACACATGTGTCATTCTCATGAATGACACGAGATCCCTAGAGTTCCAGGGACTCACGTGTCATGTCGGACACGCACGAACGTGTGCACGTGTCATGCACTGTGTAGTTCAGTATTCTAAAATTATGTTTTTGATTTTAATTGATTTTAATTCTTTTAAATTGTGTTTAATTGATTAGTTAAATCCTAAACATAATGTTTAATCCCTGTTACATTAGGTTTATAGGTTAGATTGGGTTAATGTAGAATATTTGGGTTCGAACAGCTTTTTCTGATACATCCTGATACTGTTTATTTTCAGTATTTTTTCCCAAACTTTTAAGCCTGTTTATTGTTGACATTTCACTGTAAACTCCCCTCACACAATTGTTGGTTCATATTATGGAAGTATTGAATTCAAATAGAGGCTTTGGAATTGAGGAATGGAATATTGGTATAGGGATTGGTTTCGAACTGTCATTTAACTGATATGTGTTGGTTTGTTGAACTGTCAATTTCCTGAGACAATTCCTGATTTTAGTGATTAGTTGATTCCTAAATTAGGTCCTAATCATCCCCTAATCTCTGTTAGTATAAACTATTCATTATGATGGGATAATCGAGTGGGATTGGAAAATGCTAGGTTGACTGATACTTAGTATCAGTGAGGGTATCACTGATCCTTATTTTCGAATTTTTATTCAATGTTTAATATCATATATTATGTTATGATTTAAATTACTATACACTAAATACCATGTTTAGGACTGTTAAGAAATCATTGAGGGCTTACTGATTCATTCACTGTTGATTCCAGAGGCATGGAAATCATTTCAGTTCAATTGAACGTTAACTGTTAAGAAAACCTGAGATGGTTCATAGTGATTTGATTTTAATTTTGTCATCTAGCCTTGACTAATTGATTCACTATTAGGAATGAAACATGGAGACTTAACTACATGATTATTCTTCACTGTATTTTCCTGAGAATTCCATTTTGCACTGTCACATGTTTCAGCTCTTCATGAGACCTCTGTACACAGAACACTAATGGCACACAAAACCCGAGCTCATGAACCACACACAGGTTCCTGATGTATCACACACACACACTGCATACATTTTCCTGCACATATACAAATCTGAGTTCACAAATACCTGAGATTGAAGGAGGTTTAATGTATTGATTTCCGTTCTTTCTTTCTAGAATTGATATTAAAAATCTGAGTTTGTTTTGATATGGAAACCTGTGTATACACTGTCATT
Organism: Iris pallida; assembly: GCA_029216955.1. Lineage (NCBI taxonomy): Eukaryota > Viridiplantae > Streptophyta > Magnoliopsida > Asparagales > Iridaceae > Iris > Iris pallida. Next base: position 2,254,728 of record JANAVB010010400.1, read on the forward strand.
TGGTTCCTAAGTTTTTATTAAACCTGAGATATGTTAAATCTGAGATGTTGAGTTCATTATTAAACTAATTTTTGTGTATTGTCGAACTGTTGATTCAACATTGAAATCTGAGTTTGATATGGAATGGGACTGTTTTAATGAGAATTCATTATAGGACTGTTTTAATAGGTTTTATTGTGTTAACATGATGTGGTTGAACTGTTATTTGATACTTAAATCTGAAAATGCATGAAGGGACTGTTAAGTGACACTATTAACTGATTTTTGAGTTCACTGTTTACTGTTTTTTGAGTTCTTTGAACTGGTTTTGGGGTCATACAATATTGTGCTGACCTGGGCTTTAGTTTGAGAGCTATTGTACACTGTTTTGGGTTGAACATTAAATGTTATGCAATGTGGTTCTCTACTTCCCCATTTTGCCACTGTTAGCCTATTGTCACTGATTTTACACTGTCTCACTACCACACACACATCCACACACATATACACATGAACACTCACCCTCACTCTCACTTGTGACACACACACACATTCATCTTGGACACATAATTAGGCACCCCCTCTCTCTATGCATATGTATATATTTTATGTATTAACATATATGGTAGCTTGGTATAAACATTAGCCTATAGGGTTATATTCTAGTTATATTATATAATACATGTGTGTGTATATATATATATATATATATATATATATATATATATATATGTGTATATATATATATATATATATATATATGTGTATATATATATAGTCCTATTATGTATGTATCTAATATGGGATTAGGAGCCTATATATGACAATATAGGTATCCTATATTAGATTGTATGGTGTGTATATAGGTGTATTGTTTTAGAAGTAGATTGAAATAGTATTGTTTAGCTATGGCCTAGTCTCTTAGCCTATGGCCTATGGTTGTGCCTGTGTGTCAGTATGGAGCCTAGAATAGGCTAGTGTAGTCTTGTTAGACTTAGAATAGCCTTGTTAGACTAGTATAGACTAGTTTGACCTAGGTTTGACTTGGTTGACCTAGTTTGACTTCTAGAGTTGACCAGAGTTGACCAAGAGTTGACTTTGGCCTAGATTGATCTAGAATCATGTAGAATGCATAGTAGGACTTCATTACAACATTTTAGACTTGTTGTGACCTGTGTTGTTCTGATTAGGAGCCAGACACCTCTCCTCGGATAGTACATTTCATCCGGACACTCAGATACAGATGAGTACATTCTTTGATCATTTCATATCCGGCTTAGAATTATTTTCCTGTATTAAATTACTTTAATTGATACTGTCACGTTGGTCACACGGATTAGTACAATATGGATCCCTCTCTGAGATGTTATCCCTTCAGGGAGCATCGGGTACTCTATGTTCTGTGCGTTTCACTTACATAGCGTATCATATGCTTCTTTGGTTCTTTGATCACTTGTGACATATACCCATATGATCACAGAGTCTTCTTTGAATCCTCATCCTATTTATGGGACTACTATGTACCACCCTTCGGGGGCATATCACCCTTTGGGGGCTTATCACCTTTCGGAGGTTTATCACCCTTCGGGGGCATATCACCCTTTGGGGGCTTATCACCTTTCGGAGGCTTATTACCCTTCGGGGGCATATCACCCTTTGGGGGCTTATCACCTTTCGGAGGCTTACCACCCTTCGGGGGCTGTTACATAGAATCATAACATAACCTGGTTGGATCCTTGTGTATTAATTGGGGGTACGGGGGAGTATAAATAGCCATATGAACAATTTCCAAAGCAGAATAGCCATGTACGCCTCTTTCGTATAGCCATGTACAAATCAAGCCGTTCACATGTCGACTTTGTGCTCTAAATCACTAGTCACTGGTAGCTCTTTACTTATAGTAGATATTTCTATTACAGTTCTCTCTCTCTGTTTACATACTGCATTTTTTCAGTATCTATATCTTACTTTACTGCATGCTTATATTTTCTAACCTGCTATGAACTGTTGAGATGTACTGTACTCGCTCCTGTCCTGACTGGACCTGTTAAAAATATTACAGAGGACGAGGAGGAGACCTGGGAGGATACCATCTACGGGACAGCTCTAGCTGAGGATATCACCCCACTACCTAGACTAGTTTAGTTAGGCCTTATCTTATTTTCTTGTTGTCTTGAGACTGTTTAGCTAGACTTTACTTCTGTTCAGAGATGTTGAGTTGTATATATTCTTTATTTTCATTAGCTGAGATATGTACTCTGGATATTTGCTGGAATATTAGCTTATACTATTCTATCTTCTGTATTTCCTTGAGTTCTATATCATATCGTGCTTTCTTCCTCCTTAGTTGTGATTGAGTTCATTTACTGCTTAGTATTATATTGCTAGATGTATGTTGACCTAGGACAGCGTTCTACCGCCGACACTGCGGCGTAGGCTGGGTGCTGTTACGTTCTCGTACCCTCACAGTGGGTGCGGGTCGTGACAATAACGTATATAGATACATAACTAAGTCTCTACCTTTTTATATATATATACGTTAGCCATGCATGTTATGATTAAATAGGTTGTGTATTGTAGGTTGTTAACCCATATGCCATGACTAGTGTAACAGGATAGCTATTGTTTTGAAATCCAAATCCTCATATATACTTTCATGTATATTCACATACACACACGCCTACTATCTAACCATATGAACATGTCCCCATACACATAATGCTAGCTTTTTCCTCTCTAACGCTCTCTATATTATATATTGTGATCGAATTTTAATGTAATCGACTTTCGTTAATGAAACTTGTGATTTTGATTTTCTTGGGATAGTACCCCTTTTAGATGATTGGTAGTTACCTTTCTTTATTTTTTTTGAGTACCAGTTTTCATATAGGATGGTAGACCGCCTTACAGTTTTGATGATTTGTTATTTCTGTAACTTTTCTATTTTAGCACCCGGGATTGCTTGTGTATTTTGATGCCCTATAACCGTTTTGGTTAGCATGACTAGTATACCTAGATGAGACTTACTACCACCGTATGCCATGACCCTGTATGCCGTCCCTTTTGATGGTGTGATTTGTTTAGGTTCTGGGACTTAATTGTGGGGGTTTGACCTAGAAGGAGTACGAACATTTTAATTTCGAGGACAAAATTTTTATAAGGTGGATAGGATGTGAGCACCCCGAATTTCAGGTTGATTTTTTATTTATTTTCTGATTGATTTTAATTTCAATAAATAAATTATTCTATTTATTACTTAAGTGTACTTTTCTGTGCCTTTGATATTTAGAGTGTTAGGGATGTTCAACTCTGGAAATCTTCTTCACGAGTTTTGGAGTGGACAGGATTACCTTCATGATGGTATATAGTGTCCCACTCAAACTTATTCCCTTGTGCTCTTTTTGCTTCGCAGAACTTCGGGTCGAATTAGACCATTTGTTTATTAATTATTTTTCCCACTCTTTTCCTTGATCATTATTAGCACGTTACCGTGACTTTTAATTTGGGAGCGCAAGACCAGTAAGTTTCTTGAAACTAACTTCTCATGCATGATCTACTCGAGACGCTCGTCACCCATGACCTTCGTGTCCCACTTAGACACGCCATTTTGTGCTCCATTTGCTTCACACAACTTTCCTGACACGTGACCCGATTTTATTTCACCCCACGGTATTATATTTATTTTCCAACTTGATTTGTGGGTACCCTGTCGACCAAAACCTGTCAGCCCCAACTATGGACATGGCCCACATTGAGCCAACTACCCGTCGACACTTGTGTCCCATTTATTGGAACCTCCATATGCTACTTATTTACACATGATCATCAACACCTATTTTTATTCGATTAATTCGCCATGTCCGATTTTGATCCAACCCGGCTTGACCGAACTCGGTCCAAGCTTCATATTTCCCTCTCTCGGGACGCCTCATTTTCCTTGCCCAAAAATATAATTTAATACCTGTCTACCTATTTTAATATTCAATGGAAAATTCCTTCTATTAAAAATCCCTAAAACAAATCTAATTCTCTATTCAAATCCTAGCCCTTGATCTACCCCAACTCATCACAACCCCCCATTCTCACCTAGCAGCCAACACAAATTTTTTCCCAAAGTTGGCCGGTCCTAAAATCTATGAGAGAATATTTTCTCTCTCTCTCTCACTTTGTTTTCTTTTCCCACACACAAAATTTCTCTCTCCAACTTCCACGCAACAACACCAATACCATCAGCAACTACAACATACACACATTCGAACTCCTCCCATGTCGAGCCCAAAGCTGGACGAGCTCAGCTCAGCCTCGTCGGCCGCCCACCTGGCCGTCGGCCTCCACCTCGGCCTGTCACGACCTGCACCCTAGAGTTAGGGCACGAGAACGTAACGACGCCCAGCCTACGCCGCAGTGTCGACGGTAGAACGCTGTCCTAGGTCTCAATGCATCTAACAGTATAAGACTAAACAGTTTATACTCCCCGAATGGGGGTGACATAGCAGAATGTAAACTCAATCACAACTAAGGAAGAGGAAGCACGATAAGATATAAAACTCAAATGAAAAATAGAAGATCAGAAGAGTCTAAGTGTCTAAGATACATAAACTCAGAATACATTTCAAACTCAAATACAGTAATCCATAAATACATCTCAAGACAACTGAAAATAAACTATGAATAAACCCTAGCTATCTATACAACCTCTACTGTCTCCTCTAGGCTAGCAGGCAACCTCCAGGCTATCTGTAAAATTTATCAACAGGTCCAGTCAGGACTGGAGCGAGCACAATACATCTCAACAAGTCATAACAGGAAAGGAAATGTAATCATGCAAGAGAATAAAATATAGGATCTGAAGAAATAGCATAATATAAAAGAGAGACTGTAAGTAAATATCTACGATATATATAAAGAGAGACAGTGCTAGTGATTCAGAGTACTGCATAAACATGTGAATGGCTAAGGACAGATTCATGATTACACTACTGAAAATTGATTCATGGTTACACTACTTAGATTTATTCACATGTTCACTTATACTCCCCCATCCCCAATCAATACACAAGGATCCATTCAAGTTACGTTAAGATTCATGATTATACTACGTTGCCCATAAAGGGTGATTCATGAATTGATTCGTGAAGGCTCGGTGATCATGAGGGTACATGAGTCACTAGCTGATTTCCGAAGATTTATGATGATAGAAGCATATGATACGTGATGTAAGTGAAACACACATGACAAAAGTATCTGATGCTCCCGAGAGGGATAACATCTCATGAAGGGATCCATATAGTACCAATCCGTGTTACCAACGTGTCAGCATCAAGAAAGATAGTCTAAAGCAGGAAATATAATCCTAAACATGATATAAAATGATCAGAGAATGTAATCGCCTGATATCTGAATGTCCAAGGTAAAGATACTGTCCGAGGAGAGGTGTCTGGCTCCTAATTAGAACAGCACAAGTCACAACATGTCAAGAAGGGTAATATAAAGCACTACAATGCATTATACATGAATCTAGGTCAAACTAGGCCAAAGTCAACCCAGCAAGTCTTACTAGGCCTAACCAAGACTATCCTAGCAAGCACACATCAATACATGGCTATACAAGCCAACATACACCCAACTCTATATAGCATGCAATTATTCAATACTCAAATAGGCAAGAATTCACATTAGATATACACTAGGTAATCTATTACTTTAAGCTATATATGTCTACACATATATACACATGCATATATTGGTATTCAACATTAGGTCTATAATCATGGCATTTCAAATGGTTATATAAACTTATATATTACAACACAATATGCTAACATATATATAATATACATACATAGCTAAGTTAACTATATTCATAAATACTTATTTAAGAGGCTATGTGTGTGTATGTGAACATGGCAAAGGGGCAAGTGAGGGTTAAATGGGCATACATAGTGTATACATATCAAAGAGTGTCAAAGTGTAAGTGAACAAAGTGTTAAGTGTGATAGTGTCAACATAGTGTAAGGGGTACATGAGGTAATATAGGATTTGTGTTAACATAGAACATTACATCTCATTAACTTGTATATTGCATACATTACATCTATTATTACATTACATTCATGCTTGCATTCATTCATCATTCATTTATTCTCTTGCACTACTATATGCACCATACTTTACATACTATGGAATCTACATATTCATTACAAGCCATACATATACATGCTTACATTAGATAGGATACTTACACCTCATACATCATTTATTTAAATATTTACTCATGCTTGCATTCTCTATTTAATTACATAATGTATATAAATTAACATGGGTTAAAATCAAATAGAACATTATATTACACACAAGGGTGCACAAAATGCATATGCCGAATAGTAACTCCTACTAATAATCAATACTGTACCATCTCAGCATAAATTAAAATCTAGGATTAAAGTATGTTATAGATCTATGTGTTAGCTTTCTGAAACTTCAAACGGATCGCGTTTTCGTTTCCGGAAACTCCCGGAATCGCGAAAACACTGAGAACGCGTTTGTCTTTCGTGCAGCTGACACTCAAATAATTCTATAGAAAGTTACAGAAAGAATTAGGCCTACTAATACATGTTTTTGGAAAGCTAACTTCAATACGCTTCTTTTAAAAAAAATGGGAGATTAAACCGAGCTTTGAGCTATAAGTTATGACATTTCAAAGTTAGGGCTGAAATTAAAAACGTGGATAAAAATTATGACGGATTTAGATAGTTTGAGCCAAAAGAATACACAATATATATCCTAATTATCCACAACAATAATGACAATAATAATATGAGGAACCACACTCACAAACTTGATTATATAATCATCATGAACCATTTATTACATATATAAATATAGATACACTCTCATTACATTATATATATATATATAAATATATAAATATATATATATTTATATATATATATATATTTTATATATATATATATATATATATATATATATATATATATATATATATATATATATATATATATATATATATATATATGTTACATGAACACATCTATAAGAGATACATGAATGAAATGTAAAGTACTCAAGAACACATCTCTATATATTCAAATCTGAGATTTAATATGAATTAATTCATTTAATCAATATTTTAAATATAAAGTGTGTCCAAGTTTGGGGGTTTTCCCCATGAACACAAGATACAACAATAATACAATAGAAATCCCTAAATGACACATAATGGACACAAGAGGACACAAAATAGGGACACAATAATGGGGGTCATTCCTATGGTTAAAACTTTCCTAAATGCAAAATGGAGAAATAAAAGAGAAGGAAATATTACCTAAAGGAGAGAAAATCCAAGGAGAAAGGCTTCTTCCTTGGGAGAGCTTGAGAGCACTTGGGGAAGAAGACTTCCCAAAGAAAGGAAATGAGATGGGAGTCCTATTAGGGCCGTCCATAATGGTTATCCCCCCTCATTGAATATTACAAGTTTGCCCCTCCCTTAGTTACAAGTGTTTAAAACAATTTTGGTTAGGGTTTGGGGGTAAAATGGTCAAAATAAAAACTCTAAATGGTTAACCTAATATATAATTAGGATTATGACTAATCTTTCTAACATGACTAATTAAAATGTGGGCCATGGCTAACTAATGCATGGGTCCAACTAGAGTCTAAGTTACCCCGGGTCCCCGTTACAAGTCGGATTGAGATGAAATTCGAACCCGACTCAAATAATCCCAAAATAATATCATAAATAATAAAATAATATCAAAATAATTCAAAGAGGTCAAATGCAAAAATATCCTTAGGCCAGAAATGACATTAAAATATCATAATCACATGGTTAGGCTCTAGGTCAAACAGTCTCTAGGGTTTCACTAGCAAAATGTCAAAACCACATGTCATTGATTTAAATAATTTTAAAATGATTTTAAAATCACCAAAAATTATATCATGAATTAAATATCATTATTCAAATAATTATAAATACAAAATTTTAAAATTATCCTCATTTGGAAAACTGGGTGCTACAACTCTACCCACCTTAGAAAAATTTTGTCCTCAAAATTTAAGATCGATAGTACTCCTTCTAGAGCCTCTAACCTACCCAATATCTAAGGTAACACTTCCTAACACTGGAATAATAAACGAACATCTAAATAGTGTCAATCTAGGAATACCTCCAACACTGCTCTGCTGTACGGCGGTAATGGAACTTCAATAAAATATGGACTGGAACCTATATCCAAGGGACTGGACCTATTTTAAAGTGGTCTTAACTAAGGATGAAAAGGAACTGCATAGGCTATAGGTATGCTCAAACTATTATCTTCCTATTAACCATCTATTAATACATTCTATTACCATAGGAACGATGCATTACTAAGACATATAGGCCCCTATCTCTCATAACACATTTATACTCACCAAAAGACTAGTACATCCTATCAAGGCTGATACTATAATCTCTCATAAATCTCATAAGCTACCTGTTTATAGACACACATCCCCATATCAAGGACTAACCAATATATATCTACAACTGATACTAATGGGGTGACGTCCCTATTTTCCAACAATCAAGGTCTAAATTTTTTTTATCTAAATCATGCAATTTGAAGGAATAGTATACAAGGTCAGGGCATACCGTAGCAGTTGGAAGTCTCACCTAGGTACACTAATCATTCTAGGTCAAAATAGTACTATGGTATCAACACACAAACAATCTAGGGTGTCCTAATTGGGAAGGTAAGGGAACAACAATCATCAAGGTTGTAGGGCTGTCTACCATCCTATATAAAAATTGGTCATTAACAAGCAACTAAGAAATTATTAAAAGGTTACTATTCCATAAAATGGCAAAAATTGAAAATTTAGGCACAACAAATCACAAATAGATTTTTGTCTTGACACGATCTAAGTTGATCAATTTTGGGATAAAACGAGATTTGGACAAGAAGGGAAATCAATGAAATCAAAGTATGAGCACGAGCATCCAATGATGGAGGTTTAGGTCATGATTAAATTTAATTCGACTAAGTACGAATACGAGGTTCATAGGCGATAAAAAGATTTCAAGGAGAATTGTCAAGGCTGTCGCGAATGAGACTCTAGGGTCAAGTTTAACTATGTCTCCATTCTCGTAGATTGATACATGAAAAAGTGAACCAAAGTGCAATAGGTTGATCAGACCATCATGTACCGGTTCTGATTAGACAATATGTTAGTGGGTGGCCACCCAATAAAATATGTCATAACCAAGCTCGAAAATAGATAAGCTTGCAAAACTAAGGCTAATTTAGCAGCACAAGATATAAGGGTGGTAATGATGAAAGGAATTACATAGTCCAAGTTTCTTAACCAACGGGTCAAGTAATCAGATAAGGTACAAGGTTAAGCATCTAAGGAAACAAGCAGAACACCATCATATGTCGGGTCAAAAGAATTGAGTCAAGGCTGGATTTCTAATTGAAATAATAAAAAATTTAGTATAATGGTAGAGGTTATAGTTTAGCCAGTTGACCAGAAAATCATATCAAGAAAATAGAGTACAAGAAGACGGGTTTTAGTGGGACATGATATACCTACACGAACGTGAGCTTGTCTAGGTCTTGCATATAACATTTGTTGGAGGGTAACAGCTAGTATTACATTCCGAATATCAAAGTCACGATAAGGAACGTCAAGGATCTCAATTAGAAAGTGGGAGTTCAAGAGGTGGTAATTAATGCACAAAAATAATGAAGATCGAGTTATTCATCTGCTTCTGATACTCTTAAGTTCATCTGGTCATAACTTGCCAATCATATCATTACCTCACCAGTCTCCATATAAAAATTTAACCTTTACTTAAACCCTTACCATGACTACCGTAGGCAATTCCCAATTTCCAAACATCACTCTTGAAGCACAGCCCTCACATTTAGGAATCAACATTAACCATTTATTTAAATTTCCAAGTTCTTTCACCTTGTCTTAAATTTGACCCAAAACCTCTAAATCCTGTTTACGAATTCCTTGAACTTGTTCAAATTGTTCTCCTCGTATTATTTAATTTAAATCTCTAGGCCTTACAAAACTTATCTTCCATCATAAAATCAACTTTCGTATTTTCTTCGACATACACCCTTGAATATTATTCTCCTAAAAATATTTTACAACAATCTCTAAACTTCCATAACTTTGTGTTCTCTCTATCCCTAGTCATTTCCTCGTAACATCTTGTTTAATATCCTTATTAAACACAATTAACTTCTCTTTTCCATTACTAACCTTCTACATAGCCTCAGAGTAAAAGTTTTCCCCAGAATCAATAACCAAGATTTTCTAAGTTCTCAAAACTAGGTTGACCTCTGATATCCTCATTAGTTTTGAATACACCTATAAACTATCTCATAACCCCAAAATTTCTCTAAATGTAATTGTTTCCAGATTGGAAGTATACATCTCTTTATTCTATTCGAGACCTTTACCACATTTCTATCTCAAGTTTCCATATGGAACACTCCACATTTGATTTCCTTTAGATCATCATAAAATAACCAGTTACGTCTTCTCCGAGCTACATAATTTACGTCACTTCCTTAGCCTTCCCCATGCAAAAGATACGAAGATTTAAGGGTTTCGAAGTACATCTGGTAGAGACGACAAGATATGGGTAATTAATGTAATGAGACAGAGTTTAAGATAAAAGGTAAATAAGAATGCAAGGAAATAATGGCGAGAAAGAATAATGAAGATATGTTCCTTCTCATCGGTTCAAACGAGAGGAACCCATCAAGCTTAAATTTAATAGCAAGGAATGAGGGTGAATCCAAACAAGAGGAAAAGGAATTCCAATTGAAGTTCAAAATGAGTTTCTCAAGGGTCGTCCCATAAATCTCTCAAAGAATCCTAAGTGTGATTGAGTACCTTAGATTTGAAAATATTAATCTAAATACAAAATTAAATCAACAACTATAAAATTTTATCAAAATCATCAACTAATACCAGGATTCAAAGTTCTACAATAAATCCACAAAATCAAATTCAAATCAAGGAAAAAGGTGAATCGAAACAAGGAAAAGGAGTTTAAATCGGAATTCAAAATGAGATTCTCAAGGGTCATCCCAGGAATCTCTCAAGGAATCCTAACAGTGATTGAGTATCCTCTCATCCAAACATCTTAATTTATATATCCTATAGCAGCCTCGTAGTAGTACAACTAAGTCGTTGCGCTACTACGAAATCGCACTAATGCGAATCTCGACCTGCATGGGCCACCACTAGAAACGTGTCACGACCCGCACCCTAGAGTTAGGGCACGAGAATGTAACAACGCCCAGCCTACGCCGCAGTGTCGGCGGTAGAACGCTGTCCTAGGTCTCAATGCATCTAACAGTATAATACTAAACAGTTTATACTCCCCGAATGGGGGTGACATAGCAGAATGTAAACTCAATCACAACTAAGAAAGAGGAAGCACGATATGATATAAAACTCAAATGAAAAATAGAAGATCAGAAGAGTCTAAGTGTCTAAGATACATAAACTCAGAATACATCTTAAACTCAAATACAGTAATCCATAAATACATCTCAAGACAACTGAAAATAAACTATGAATAAACCCTAGCTATCTATACAACCTCTACTGTCTCCTCTAGGCTAGCAGGCAACCTCCAGGCTATCTGTAAAATTTATCAACAGGTCCAGTCAGGATTGGAGCGAGCACAATACATCTCAACAAGTCATAACAGAAAAGGAAATATAATCATGCTAGAGAATAAAATACAGGATCTGAAGAAATAGCATAATGTAAAAGAGAGATTGTAAGTAAATATCTATGATATATATAAAGAGAGACAGTGCTAGTGATTCAGAGTACTGCATAAACATGTGAATGGCTAAGGACTGATTCATGATTACACTACTTGGATTTATTCACATGTTTACTTATACTCCCCTATCCCCAATCAATACACAAGGATCCATTCAAGTTACGTTAAGATTCATAATTATACTACGTTGCCCATAAAGGGTGATTCATGAATTGATTCGTGAAGGCTCGATGATCATGAGGGTACATGAGTCACTAGCTGATTTCCGAAGATTCATGATGATAGAAGCATATGATACGTGATGTAAGTGAAACACACATGACAAAAGTATCTGATGCTCTCGAGAGGGATAACATCTCATGAAGGGATCCATATAGTACCAATCCGTGTTACCAACGTGTCAGCATCAAGTAAGATAGTCTAAAGCAGGAAATATAATCCTAAACATGATATGAAATGATCAGAGAATGTACTCGCCTGATATCTGAATGTCCAAGGCAAAGATACTGTCCTAGGAGAGGTGTCTGGCTCCTAATTAGAACAGCACAAGTCACAACATGTCCAGAAGGGTAATATAAAGTACTACAATACATTATACATGAATCTAGGTCAAACTAGGCCAAAGTCAACCCAGCAAGTCTTACTAGGCCTAACCAAGACTATCCTAGCAAGCACACATCAATACAAGGCTATACAAGCCAACATACACCCAACTCTATATAGCATGCAATTATTCAATACTCAAATAGGCAAGAATTCACATTGGATATACACTAGGTAATCTATTACTTTAAGCTATATATGTCTACACATATATACACATGCATATATTGGTATTCAACATTAGGTCTATAATCATGGCATTTCAAATGGTTATATAAACTTATATATTACAACACAATATGCTAACATATATATAATATACATACATAGCTAAGTTAACTATATTCATAAATACTTATTTAAGAGGCTATGTGTGTGTATGTGAACATGGCAAAGGGGCAAGTGAGGGTTAAATGGGCATACATAGTATATATATATCAAAGAGTGTCAAAGTGTAAGTGAACAAAGTGTCAAGTGTGATAGTGTCAACATAGTGTAAGGGGTACATGAGGTAATATAGGATTTGTGTTAACATAGAACATTACATCTCATTAACTTGTATATTGTATACATTACATCTATTATTATATTACATTCATGCTTGCATTCATTCATCATTCATTTATTCTCTTGCACTACTATATGCACCATACTTTACATACTATGGAACCTACATATTCATTACAAGCCATACTTATACATGCTTACATTAGATAGGATACTTACACCTCATACATCATTTATTTAAACATTTACTAATGCTTGCATTCTCTTTTTTAATTACATAATGTATATACATTAACATGGGTTAAAATCAAATAGAACATTATATTACACACAAGGGTGCACAAAATGCATATGCCGAATAGTAACTCCTACTAATAATCAATACTATACCATCTCAGCATGAATTAAAATCTAGGATTAAATTATGTTATAGATCTGTGTTTTAGCTTTCCGAAACTTCAAACGGATCGCATTTTCGTTTTCGGAAACTCCCGAAATCGCGAAAACACCGAGAACGCGTTTGTCTTTCGTACAGCTGACACTCAAATAATTCTCTAGAAAGTTATAGAAAGAATTAGGCCTATTAATACATTTTTTTGGAAAACTAACTTCAATACGCTTCTTTTAAAAAAACGGGAGATTAAACCGAGCTTTGAGCTAGAAGTTATGACATTTCTAAGTTAGGGCTGAAATTAAAAACGTGGATAAAAATCATGACGGATTTAGATAGTTTGAGCCAAAAGAATACACAATATATATCCTAATTATCCACAACAATAATGACAATAATAATATGAGGAACCACACTCACAAACTTGATTAAATAATCATCATGAACCATTTATTACATATATAAATATAGATACACTCTCATTACAATAAATATATATATATATATATATATATATATATATATATATATATATATATATATATATATATATATATATATATATATATATATATATATATATATACATACACAAATCTATATATGTTACATGAACACATCTATAAGAGATACATGAATGAAATGTAAAGTACTCAAGAACACATCTCTACATATTCAAATCTGAGATTTAATATGAATTAATTCATTTAATCAATATTTTAAATATAAAGTGTGTCCAAGTTTGGGGGTTTTCCCCATGAACACAAGACACAACAATAATACAATAGAAATCCCTAAATGACACATAATGGACACAAGAGGACACAAAATAGGAACACAACAATGGGGGTCATTCCTATGGTTAAAACTTTCCTAAATGCAAAATGGAGAAATAAAAGAGAAGGAAATATTACCTAAAGGAGAGAAAATCCAAGGAGAAAGGCTTCTTCCTTAGGAGAGCTTGAGAGCACTTGGGGAAGAAGACTTCTCAAAGAAAGGAAATGAGATGGGAGTCCTATTAGGGCCGGCCACAATAGTTATCCCCCCCCTCATTGAATATTACAAGTTTGCCCCTCCCTTAGTTACAAGTGTTTAAAACAATTTTGTTTAGGGTTTGGGGGTAAAAGGGTCAAAATAAAAACTCTAAATGGTTAACCTTATAATTAGGATTATGACTAATCTTTCTAACATGACTAATTAAAATGTGGGCCTAGGCTAACTAATGCATGGGTCCAACTAGAGTATAAGTTATCCCGGGTCCCCGTTACAAGTCGGATTGAGATGAAATTCGAACCCGACTCAAATAATCCCAAAACAATATCATAAATAATAAAATAATATCAAAATAATTCAAAGAGGTCAAATGCAAAAATATCTTTAGGCCAGAAATGACATTAAAATATCATAATCACATGGTTAGGCTCTAGGTCAAACAGTCTCTAGGGTTTCACTAGCAAAACGTCAAAACCACAAGTCATTGATTTAAATAATTTTAAAATAATTTTAAAATCACCAAAAATTATATCATAAATTAAATATCATTATTAAAATAATTATAAACACAAAATTTCAAAATTACTCTCATTTGGAAAACTAGGTGCTACACGGCCTACTCTCCTCCTCCTTTCTCCTCCCATCATCTCTATCATCATCACCAACCACCATCACCATTACACCACTCACCACTTCCATTCCCGAGCCACCTAGCCCGCACGACCGTGCGTTGGCCGCGAGCCGCCGCGCCAGCCTGCGCCTCCGCCGGCCAGGCCATGCACTGCAGCCCCCGTGCACAGCAGCGCGACAGCGGTGAGCTGCACAGCCGCGAACCACGGGCGCGCGTTCGGGCGCCCCCGCCACCGGCATGGCCGCCGTAGCTGGCCCCCACATGGTCGGGCGCACCCCCGGGGTAGGCCCCAAGGCCATCGTTCCTCTCCCCGACGTGTATCGGATGCGATCCGTACGTTTCGCACGGGTTCCCGTCGTGACGAGCCCGAAAACGAAGCTGAAATATCGCCCCGTCGCAGCGACTTCGTGCACGTTTTCTCGAAAATCCGACCATTGGATCGGTGATTTCTTCACTCCGTCACAATCTCGGAATATCCACCTTCACTCCTCTCAATTTTCGTCCATTAATTTTATCGTTTGATACATTAAAACCGGCCACCAAGTTGATCGTTTAAATTATATTAAATTTGGACAGTTTCGCGGGGCCAACTTCGTCAGCTTGTATCTCCTCCACCGCAGCTCCATTTGGCGTGCTGCCAGTTCCTGTGCGAAGCTGGTATAACCCTCTTACTACCTCTCCAGTTTTGTTTCATTGTAAGCTTGTTTGATTGGTTGAATTCGACGCCAAAATTGGCCATCCGAATTCGTAATTTCCAACTTGTAAAATTCCATTTTTGAACACGGGACTCCAGATTTCATTTCTGACACCACCATTAGACTTGTGGCATCGTTCTGGCATGTTTTTATATAAAATTTATTAGATTTGAAGGACGTGGACCCTGGCACGTTTTCGGTACAAAGTGGGTCCCACAGTCCGGGTCAACGGGACTTTCTGACACCGGCTCATCGAAATCCAATTCTGGATATACCGTTGAGTTCGTATCGTCATTCTGGACTCGTTGACATGTAGTTTACTGAGTTTTGAGAACATTGGCTCCGGCACGCATTTCCGTGCAAACCGGAATTCCAAGTTCCGGTAAACGGACCAAATTGAGATCGGGTCAACGGAATCCAATTCTGGAGATACCGTTGGGTTCGCATCGTCATTCTGGTTTCGTGGATACATCATTTGTTATATTTTATAGACTTGTTTTCTTGTACGTTTTTTGGTGCAAAACGGCTCCGACATGGACACCGTTTTGACCCAAAATTACCTTTTTGCCCTTGCGTCCAAATTGGACCGATGGGTAGGCTATCTTAGCTAATTTGACCATTCTGGACACGTTGGCGATGTTTATTTCATCTTCCGACAATGTTTGTTGATAGTTTCTCTAAGTTTAACCTTTTTATAATTTATTAATAATTGATTCTTATAATGTTCGTATTTCGGGATTAGTACAACGAAACTGAGCTCAGTCAATTCCAGTGATCTCACATCGCTGAAATTGACAAGATAGACATGTGGATCACTATAATAAGATTATCAACTTTACTGTTGATCTTCTTATCTCGATTTGTGTGTCGTAAGTTTTGACGTACGAATAACGAAGTACACGTTATATCTTTAATAATTCGACTAAAATTGACCCTGTTTGACCAGAGTTGACCAGTTGACCCAAAGTCAACTGTAAGTCAACACTTGACCTAGTTTGACTAGATATTGGCCGGAGTTGACCTAGAGTTGTTTGACTTAGAAGAACCTAGGATAATATAGATTGCTTGTAGAGATTTATTTATTACAACTTGAACACCTTGTAACCTGTGTTGCTTTAAATAGGACTCTGTGGCTTCAGTTGGACCCCCTATACTTATCAGCTGTTCAGGTTATCAGGCGAGTACATTCTCTGATCATTTCATATCATGTTTAGGATTATATTTTCTGCTTTAGACTATCTTACTTTATGCTGACACGTTGGTAACACAGATTGGTACTATATGGATCCCTTCATGAGATGTTATCCCTCTCGAGAGCATCAGATACTTTTGTCATGTGTGTTTCACTTACATCACATATCATATGCTTCTATCATCATAAATCTTCAGGAATTAGCTAGTGACTCATGTACCCTCATGATCACCGAGCCTTCACGAATCAATTCATGAATCACCCTTTATGGGCAACATAGTATAATCATGAATCTTAACGTAACTTGAATGGATCCTTGTGTATTGATTGGGGTACGGGGGAGTATGAATGGTCATGTGAATAAATATCCAAAGTAGTGTAGTCATGAATCACTCTTAGTGTAGTCATGAATCAGTCCTAAGCTATTCACATGTTCGTCTGTACTCTAAATCACTAGCACTGTCTCTCTTTATATATATCTTAGATATTTACTTACAGTCTCTCTTTTACATTATGCTATTTCTTCAGATCCTGTATTTTATTCTCTAGCATGATTACACTTCCTTTCCTGCTATGATTTGTTGAGATGTATTGTGCTCGCTCCTGTCCTGACTGGACCTGTTGATAAATTTTACAAATAGCATGGAGGTTGCCTACTAGCCTAGAGGAGACACATTAGAGGTTGTTTAGTTAGCTATTTTCAGTTTTCTGGAGTTGTATTTATTTTATGGATTACTGTATTTGAGCTTTGAGATGTATTTCTGAGTTGTGTATCTTAGACACTTAGGCTTCTATCTGCTGTATCTCTTTTGGATTTCATGTTTTACCTATCTCTTATCTTGCTCTACCTAAGTTGTGATTGAGACTGTATCTGCTATGTTACCCCCATTCGGGGAGTATAAACTGCTTAGCCTTATACTGTTAGATGTATGAGACCTAGGACAGCGTTCTACCGCCGACACTGCGGCGTAGGCTGGGCGTTGTTACGTTCTCGTACCCTAACCCTAGGGTGCGGGTCGTGACAAGAATTAGCGGCGATTGTGTTTGTGTTGAAGCTGTGGCGTCACTATCTCTATGGCGTGGCATGCATAATTTATACGGACCACAAAAGCCTTAAGTATCTTTTCACCCAGAAAGAATTGAATTTGCGGCAGAGGCGATGGCTCGAGCTGATCAAAGACTATGACTTATCAATCGACTACACGCCGGGCAAGGTAAATGTGGTAGCGGACGCGCTGAGCCGGAAGTACTTAGCTTCGTTATGCATCAACGATCGACTGCTGCGTTACTTGGAAGGAATGGGCATTGAACTCCGAGTTCGTTTCAGAGACATGAAACTAGTGCAACTACGGGTGGAACCGAGCCTACTGGAGAGGATCAAGTCTGCACAGAAGGACGACCCATACCTGGAGAAGATACGGAAGCTGATATCGACAGGAAAAGCGTCCGACTTTGCAGAGGACGAGTCGGGAGTGTTGCGTATGAAGGGACGGGTATGCGTACCGGACGACGCAGAACTTAGAAAGGTGATAATGTCGGAGGCGCATTATGTAAAATATTCCTTGCATCCTGGCAGCACCAAGATGTATAAGGACCTCCGCATTGTCTTTTGGTGGCACGGCATGAAAAGAGACGTAGCGCTCTTTGTGTCAAAATGTATGGCCTGTCAGCAAGTCAAAGCCGAGCACCAGCGACCGGGCGAGGAGATGCCGAACCTCGCCATTCCAGAGTGGAAATGGGATCACTTCACTATGGGCTTCGTTGTTGGCTTGTCGAGGATGTCGCGAGGAAACGACGTCGTCTGGGTCATCATCGATCGACTAACCAAGTCAGCACACTTTATCGCCATCAAAGTTACTTGGAGCGTCGACCGCCTTGCTCAGATATACCTTGATAAAATAGTTCGGCTGCACGGGGTCCCAGTTTCTATCGTCTCTGATTGGGATGGACGGTTCATAGTGCGCTTCTGGAGTAGTCTTCATTCAGCACTGGGGACCAAGTTAAAGTTCAGCTCAGCTTATCATCTTCAGACTGACGGCCAAACAGAGCGGGTGAACCAAATTCTCGAAGACATGTTACGACTCTGTGCGATCAACTTAAAGTCAAGTTGGAACGTCCATATACCGCTGGCCGAGTTTGCATACAACAACAGCTATCAGTCCAGCATCCAAATGGCACCATAAGAAGCTTTGTACGACCGAAAGTGCAGATCGTCCATTTGCTGGAATGAAGTCGGGGAACGGCAGATACTTGGTCCGGAGCTGGTGGACCAGACCGTACAGAAGGTCAAGTTAGTACGAGAGAGATTGAAGATAGCACAAAGCCGACAGAAAAGCTATGCCGACACGTACCGACGCCCCCTCGAGTTCTCGGAAGGCGACCATGTATTCTTGAAAGTCATGCCCATGCATGGAGTTTCCTGGTTCGGTACGAAAGGGAAATTGAGCCCAAGATTTGTTGGCCCGTTCGAAATATTGAAACGAGTCGCCCCGGTAGCTTACCAAATTGCCTTGCCGCCTGCGTTGTCAGAGGTACATGACATCTTCCACGTATCGCAATTACGGAAGTACGTGCATAATCCGAGCCATGTTGTGGATTTGGGTAAGCTGGACCTGAAGGTGGACTTGTCATATGTCGAAGAGCCGGTGCAAATCTTGGAGCGCAAGGATAAACTTCTCCGCAACCGTGCTATTCTTCTCGTCCGCGTCCTCTGGAGGAACCATTCGGTCGAAGAGTCGACGTGGGAGCTTGAGTCAGAAATAAAGGAAAAGTTCCCTTCATTGTTCTCGTAGAGGTAGGTTCTTTTTTAAGTTTTGAGGATGAAACTTTTTCTTAGTTGGTTATGGTGTAGTGCCCCGTCCCTACATCGTGCCCCATACTTGTCCACGGGGTGTACGAGAAAGGAACACTGTCGCTATCGATTCGGTCGGGACCGATAGGTCGGGATCGACCGAGTCGATTGAATGTGAATGGTTGAATTAAGATCCATTCATCCACTACTAAAATATCATCAAATAGCGACGTAATGTAGCGACGGCAAGAAATTACGTCGCCAGTAGCGACTTCTTTATAAACACATCGCAAAATGTCGCTGGCTAGCGATGTTCTGCGACAGGAGTATACTACGTCGCTGAATAGCGACGTTCAGCGACATATTATAAGTATATGTCGCCCTGGTTGCGACGTTTAGCGACGTCAACAAGTTACGTCGCTAAGTTATTTTACTTAGGGCACGCCACTGCCTTCTTTCTCCCTCATTCTCATTCGAAAACCCCCGAAAATTTTAATTTTCCCCCCACCCCCCGGCGACTCCCTCCCCCTCTGTCAGTGCCCTCCCCCCCGGCGACCCCCTCCCCCACGGCGACTCCCTCCCCCTCCGGCAAGCTCCTCCTCCTCGAGATCCTCCTCCTCGAGCTCCTCCTCCCCCAATCCGACCTCCTCCTCCTCTTCCTCTGGTAAACCCTAACCTAACTCCTCTCCTTCCTCATCCTCCTCTCCCACGGACACACACACACACACGGACACGGACACACACACACACAAACACAGACACAGACACACACATATACACACACAGACACACACGGACACTGACACACACACACACACAGACACAGACACAGACACAGACACACATACACACACGGACACGGACACACACACACACACACACACAGACACAGACACATGTACACACACAGACATAGATTTATTCCTAGTTTAAATGGTTTAAATTGTGATTTACATGCTAGATTTGATTTCTAAACATGTTGTTAATCTATGTTAGTTGATATTTACATTGAGAATGGGTCGTTGCTGTGATATGGGATTCGAACATATGTGGGTTGACTTTACATGACTGATACATGATACGTTTCAAGTTTTTCCTATGTCAATCCTGTTAATCTGATTCTAACTAATGTTTTAAGTACCAATATTACTCCTACATGTGTATTAGCCTATGATAGATTGATCTTTACTTATTAAATTAAGTTTTATGATATGGGAATAGAATTTGGACTCGAGTTGGTTTCAATGGGTTGACTGATACTCATGAATCAGTTTTGATTGTCCCCTGAACTTCAATTCCAAATTTTTTTGATTTCTAATTGTTGTTCAGTTATCATTGGTTGTAACACATGTGTTAGTACCTGTTAATTCCTTTTTTTTTTATTTCTGATTAGGCTTGTGATTTGAGAATAGGATATTAGACATGGGGTTCGATTTAAATTGGTTTGATGAAAACTCAGGAATTTGGTTTGTTGTTCTTCCTTGAACTGAATTGAACTGATTCCTTTTGATGAGTTATAATGATCCCTACATGTTCTAGTTTGTGTTTACTGCAGGATTGCTTAATTAGAATAGGCTTCATGTTAGCTCACTGATTCCTTTGGTGAATTGTGTCTTATTATAGACAACAAGAGTTTCCTATTTTTAAAGGTAACATGGCAACATGTGTAAGAGAACATATAGGTGTGTGTTTGTGTTTGAAAGGGAGTGTCACAAGAGTAAGGCGTGAGCATGTGTTAGTATTTTGAGCTGTGAGAGTGTTTGTTCTATTGAGGTTAGTACCAACTGTATTTTGAGATGTTACATTCTTTTACATTCTGTTACATATACTTACCAGATGGCACCCATGACCCGAGGAGCGGCACTTCGTTTGAAGAAAATAGTGAATGCTGAGGTGGCTCCTCCTACAATTGAGGAGGAAGTGGCACCGGTTGCTAGTGAGACCGGGAGTTCTATTCATCCAGCACCGGTAGCTAGTGAGACCGAGAGTTCTCTTCATGCAGTCCTTGCAAGGGACGACATCTCTCCTCGTGCCAAAAATCTCACTTTTTTGAGGTGGTTGCGTGAACGTATCACTGAGCGTTTGCGTGAGCAGCGTGGTTCTCATTAGCTATTAGTACTTATTTGTATTGGACTATTTGTATTAGGTTATTTTTGTATTAGACTATTTGTATTGGACTATATATATAAATTAGAACTGTGTCAATCTCTGGATTATATTGGACTACGACACCGCGGTAACATAGTCCCTGCAGCCATTCGACTGGCGAGGCAGAAACTATGTATCCATAGATAAAGTCGACTGTTCTCCGACCCTCATCCCTCGACAATGATGATACGACAACCAACCGGAGAGGATACTCTGAGAGATCCATCTGAGAGGGACGTATACTCTGAGAGATCACTTTTACAAGAATGATATCAGTAGTGGGATTGAGTGCTGGAGGAGATATTATCAGAGTATACGTCCTACTCAGATGGGTCTCTCACCGTTACTATTTTTTCCTGACAGCATGGTGGATGTGCCCCGTCCACAGATTCTTGCTCCGAGCCAAAACTTTGTCCCGGAGCTCAAGTGGACATCTTTGGTGTGGAGCTCGAGTGAGAGATTTCTGACCGCATGGTGGCCTCCTTTGTTAAAGTATCCGTGCTCATCCCACATTGGTTGTGGGATGAGCACGAATACTTTAACAAAAGAGACCACCATGCTGTCAGGAACCTCTCACTCGAGCTCTACACCAAGGATGTCCACTTGAGCTCCGGGATAAAGTTTTGGCTCGGAGCAAGAATCTCTGGACGGAGCACATCCACCATGCTGTCAGGAAAAAATAGTAACGGTGAGAGACCCATCTGAGTAGGACGTATACTTTGATAATATCTCCTCCAACACTCGATCCCACTACTGATATAATTCTTGTAAAGGTGATCTCTCAGAGTATACGTCCCTCTCAGATGGATCTCTTAGAGTATCCTCTCCGGTTGGGTTGTGTTCTGAGCCATCCGTTCTCACAGAGGGTCCTATCTTGGATTCTATATTTTGTATTTTGGTTTCTGTATTTTGTATTTTGGTTTCTATATTTTGGTTTCTGTATTTTGTATTTTGGTTTCAGTATTTTATATTTTGGTTTCTGTATTTTATATTTTGGTTTCTGTATTTTGGTTTCAGTATTTTGTATTTTGGTTTCTGTATTTAGTATTTTGGTTTCTGTATTTTATATTTTATATTTTGTATTTTGGATTATGTATTTTATAGTAGAAGATGTCTTAGTATTATATTATGTGAGTTCATCTTGATTCTGTTACATTCTTCAGATACTAGATACGATAAAAACATATACATTCTGTTACATTCTGTTACATATGCTTACCAGATGGCACCCATGACTCGAGGATCAGGACATAGTCCCTGCAGCCATTCGATTGGCGAGACAGAAACTATGTAGTCTTAGATAAAGTTGACTGTCCTCCGACCCTCATCCCTCGGCAATGATGATACGACAACCTATCAGAATCCTCGACTCTTTTTCGCTTCTTGGATATTGACCCAGCTTCCAATCTCTCATTTCCCTCCGGGTCCACTCTACTCCCAATCTCTTCCTCTTTTATGCACGGATCCACAGAATCAATACCATCCAAGGAAGGCAAAACTGAATCAAGGCATAACGGGCTGCTCAGCGTTTCCAGCTTCTTCAACTTCTCGCTGGCTGCAGAGTCCAAATGGGAACGGGTCCTCTTTGTCGGAAGGCGCTGATTCAATTTTGCCTTCTCCTCTCCTCCACCATGGCTATGGACCCATCTGCTCCTCCATACTTCCATTCTTCTTATTTGACTCTCTCAGCCACATATGATATCCAGCTCAAGTGTAGAGTCGGGAGAGAAGAAGTGGACAGGAATAGGAGGGGGAAGCAGCACAGCCGGCGGCATGACCCGGAGGAAGTACAGAGCTTTCTTCAACATACGTAGGAGAACTATAAGGATATATCTTTTCATAATATGTCATCTTGTCAAAGACCCTTAATGTGACAACCATGTTACTGCGGTATCGGAAGACTAACATGTCATAATTTTCTAAGCCGTGTGTTTTGACATAATCCTCCCAACTCTTTCCTCCTATGTCATAATCTTTCATTATTACATAGAACTGAAATCCGGTTGGAGGATTATGTCAAAACACACGGCCAATAAAATTATGACATGTTAGTCTTCCGACACCGCGGTAACATGGTTGGCACATTAAGGGTCTTTGACAAGGTGATATGTTGTGAAAAGATATATCCTTATAGTTCTCCTACGTATGTTGAAGAAAACCTCTGTACTTCCTCCGGGTCATGCCGCCGGCTGTGCTGCTTCCCCCTCCTATTCCTGTCCACTTCTTCTCCTCCGACTCTACACTTGAGCTGGATATCATATGTGACTGAGAGAGTCAAATAAGAAGAATGGAAGTAAGGAGGAGCAGATGGGTCCATAGCCATGGTGGAGGAGAGGAGAAGGCAAAACTAATCAGCGTCTTCCGGCAAAGAGGACCCGTTCCCATTTGGACTCTGCAGCCAGCGAGAAGTTGAAGAAGCTGGGCATGCTGAGCAGCCCGTTATGCCTTGATTCAGTTTTGCCTTCCTTGGATGGTATTGATTCTGTAGATCCGTGTATAAAAGAGAAAGAGATTGGGAGTAGAGTGGACCCGGAGGGAAATGAGAGATTGGAAGCTGGGTCAATATCCAAGAAGCGAAAGAGAGTCGAGGATTCTGATAGGTTGTCATATCATCATTGTCGAGGGATAAGGGTTGGAGGACAGTCAACTTTATCTACGGCTACATATATAGTTTCTGCCTCGCTAGTCGAATGGCTGCAGGGACTATGTCCTGGTCACCCATCGGAGGGCTGGGGAGTTCATTGACGAGAGGACGACGCAGGCATATGTACGGGATCCTACGGCGCGTATTTGGCTTCGGAGTCATCCCGGGCCCCCTCTGTCAGTGCGCAGTCTCCGGCTACACAGGCGTCGTCACGAGCTGAGGATGTTCATCGTCAGATCGAGTAGCTGCGTCGCGAGTTGCAGCAGCAGATTTCTGATGTGGTCGAGCGCAGTATACAGGAGCAGTATGACTACATTCTATTCCAGTTGCCCCAGTTGCGCGACAGGGGTCCGCAGTGATTTTATTGGTTTTTTTATGACTTGTATGTATTGGCCCTATGGGCAAATTGTTTATTGGTACACTGTTGTTTATACACTTGGTGGGAGACTTTTTATCATCTTCCATTTTTATTTGACTCTATTGGATGTTTGTGAGGATGTGTGTCTGTGATATTTACTTTGCACTGCCTCCTATTTTTATTGTGATATTTACTTTGTGATATCTGCGACGGGGATGACAAATATACCTACGTTGGGTTATAACCGATGATCTGATATACAAAGGAGGTGCTGCCGAAATTTTAAAAAAGTATATTGTGTATTTTTGTTATGATGTGTGTCTGTGTTTACAGTGAATGTGAAATGCAGTGTTCGGAACCATCGACAGTTTCGATTACTGTTGTATGTGTTATCTTGGATAGAAATAGCAACAGTTCAGGGTGCACTTCTGAGAGCTTCATTTTCACGTCCTTCACTTTCTCGGGACGTCGTACAGGTTCCCGAGAAGGTGAATGACGTGAAGAGGAAGCTCTGAGAAGTGCACCCTGAACTGTTGCTCTTTCTATCCAAGATAAAACATAGAACAGTAAGCGAAACTGTCGATGGTTCGAACACTGCACTTCACACACACTGTAAACACAGACACACAGCATAACAAAAATATTAATTATATTTTTTTAAAATTTTTTATAATATCTGCGACGTATAGCGACATTCTGCGACGTATTACGACGGTTCCTTGACGTCGCTATACGTCGCTAACTAGCGACGTAACGTCGCTAGACGTTACTAATACTACGTCGCTAAATCTGTCGGTAGGCGTCGCTAAGTTGCCCACGTGGCTGCCATGCCATGTCATCATTTATAAAGTTTACAGCGTCGCAAGTGGTCGCTTTACGTCGCAATATTAGCGACATAGTGATACGTCGCTATATGTCGCTAATTTTGCGACGTCTAGCGACAATGAATTTCGTGTCGCGAATAGCGACGTTTGGCGAAGAAAGTGACATCGCAACTTGCCTATAAGCGACGTCCGATTTTCGTCGCTAAATACGTCGCAAATTGGTTTTAGCGACGTATTTTCCTTATTTAGCGACGTCTTCTGACGTCGCTAAAATGGGTTATTTTAGTAGTGATCGTTATGGAATGTCTTCTTCGAAACCAAGTCCCATATTCAGCGGGTTGCGCCTTGAGGATTGACTCTGCGGCTGAGTCGGGTGAGACCTCCCGTTGCTCTGCTTTTCACGCCGCTTGCGTTGGTTTTGGCTTTGTTTTCTGAATGCGTTTTCGTGAATGTTTTCGATGGTTTTCATGGCTTGCATTTCGAACTCGTATTTCGTATCGAACTCCTTGAATAATGCAGTGTTCTAATTTGTTGCTTTTACGATTTCAGGTAATCGCGTAGGCGACGTCTAGCGCGACCAACAAGTTCTCTCGCCGAAGTAAACTCAAGGGGAGTGGCTGACCCTTCTCTTCTCGACCCCCTTCTTAGGCAAAGTCGATAGTGTTGTTGCGAATGAAAAGATAAATGCAAGTGCACGAACACGAATGAATGAGCAAGTTCTCAAAGAAAAGGTAGGCTATTGTTTGCCATGAAATATAAAAGAGCAAAACAATTTTATGGGAGGACTGGACTTTTGCTTCACGTTACAAACTCGCTTGTACAAAGAAAGCCTAGGGACGAAAACCTAGGTACAGCAATCTAAGTATAATTGGTTATTTTTGATTCTGGGGGGTGACGATAGAGGCTCGGGAAGGCGACGGCAGCCCTGCCTTACTCCTTGGACGATCGGTATGCAGCCTTGGCTCCTGTGACGAGATGGTTGGCGTTGATGAAGAAATGCTCTTCTTTCTCTCCTCGTATTGCTCTTCTGACTTCTCTCTCTCTGGATTGATCTCTGTGTATTTTCTCTCTAATTATTGGGGGGAAGTGTCTCTCTGTATGTGCGTATCTCTCCCTGTCAGTCTATATCTCTTTTCTGCAAGAGAATGGCACCCTACTATTTATAATAGTGGGGGGCATCATTAGGGTTTGCAATGATTGTCCACTCTCAAAGTGGCGGCGGCCTGATAAGTAATCAATCGGGGCCATTAATCTTGAGCGTGAAGGATCTGGGCCATTAATGAGGATTATGCCAAATCATGTCAGTCAATAATGTTGATTGCAATAAATTCCCATCATGATAATTTGCTGATATCTGTAAATCTGAATAAATCAATTTAATTTATTCTCTTGCCACGTGTCCCAAATCATTGGGATCTGACCCAAGATTTGATTACCTTTAGGACACGTGTTCTGTCATCGTTGTTGAGCCGTATGAGGAGGGTTCATATTTGGGCCGCATGAAGATCGTCATGACTGAGCTGCATGAAAGGTTTCATGACCGAGCCGCATGAATTGTCTCTATACTCAAACCGCATGAAGGTTGTCATGACCGAGCTGCATGAATATGTTCATGACCGAGCCGCATGGGAGTCTTTATGGTCGAGCCGCATGAGAGTCTTCATGGCCGAGCTGCATGGGTTTCTTCATGGCCGAGCCGCATGGGGGACCTTTATGGTTGAACCGCATAGGTTTTTCTGTACTGGCCGCATGAACTCATCTTATTCTGGCCGCATAAGCTTGCCTCGAAACTTGGTAGACAGCGCCACTTTGAAGATTTTCCTTATTCCCGAAACTTGGCAGACAGCGCCACTCATTATGACAACTTTATGTCAGGTCTGTCATCTGTCAGCTGTCAGTCGTCAGAGCATTAAATGCGTCGTTGGGTACAGCTATTTTGAATACCACGTGGCCTTTCTCTCTGAGCCGTATGAGTTTACTCGAACTGCCTATGTGCTTGAGCCGTATGGGACTCATGGGCCCTCTGAGCCGCATGAGGCTTTTTGGCCGCATGGACCATTTTCTCCTCATTTTTCATGCTTCTACAAGACCTCCTTCAAAGTTTTTAATTTGTAAAATTGAAATACTTTGAATAAGAAGCATGATTATGCGAGAGCCGCAGGGATATATTCTGTCCTAGCCGCATGGAACTTTCCAGCCGCATGATTATCTCGGCCGCATAACTCCCTGAATCGCATAGGCTGTTTTAGCCGCATGAGCTCCTTGCCATGTCTTCCTGCCACGTGTGCAAATCTTTTGTAAACCTTCTGTATTTAATGCTCTTGATTTGCTGTCAGATCTTAAGAGCCGCTTTTTGGTCCAGGATCCCAAGAGTCAGGCTATTATTCTGTCGTCTTTTGCCTCGATGACCGAAGAGTCGGTCATTGTGTTGCACGCGGATCGAGGCGTTCCTTCCTTGTCTATAAATAGGAACACTTTCGTTCTGGGAAATCTTCTTTTCTCTCTCTCGTCTTCGATCTTCTGCTGCTCTAACTCCTTTCTCTCCCAAGCACCCATGGCTCCCAAGAAGGCTGCTGCGTCTAAGGCTGCGAAGGGCAAGACGGTCGCTTCTGCGGCGGCTGCGACGACGAACGTGGCCACTCCTCCGCCAGCCGCTGTTCCCTCTGTTCATCCCGACGTTCATCCGCCCATTGCTGGTAAGGACATTGCTTTAGAACCCTAACTGCCATGGCTCTGCTGCATAACTTATGCACAAGCCGCATGTATAAGGTTCGTCGTTATGACCGCATAAGCACTTCGCCCAGAAGGCCGCATGGGCTTGTCATACTCGATCTGAACCGCATATATACTCTCGGTTTGGGCCGCATGAGCGTAGTTCACTTTTGAACCGCATAAGCTCATCTGTTCGTTGCCGTATAAGTCTGTCTGTTCAGGGCCGCATGAGTTCGTGCGGACTTTGAACCGCATAATCTCACCTGAATCCGAACCGCAAAAGCTTTATAAGCTCATCTGACTTGATTTGTATGGACTCGTCTGACTCGGAGCCGCATAAGGCTATGATGAACCGAACCGCATGGACTCATCTGGTTCTGAGCCGCATGAGGCTGTGACGACCCGAGCCGCATAGACTCAATTAATCTTTCAAATGCTCCTTTGTTTCGACTATCTTCTAATCTTATTTCTTTCGTCTCTTTCTTCAGTGAATCTGCCAATAAATCCTGCGGGGAAACTTTTGGTTGGCTCGAATCAACTTGCTTCGGATGTGCGACGTGACGATTTAGTTCGTCAAGTGTCAGAGCAGCTCCTTGTTAATGAGCCCTTAGAGCGACTGAATGTTATCAGGATTCAATCTTTCCAATTCCTTAGCGACATGATGAGCTCCGGGGAGCCAAACGGGAAGTATCTGAGGCCGGTCTTCCTTTTTGGGGATGCATTGATCATAAAAAACTTTCGTGTGCTGGATGTCTCTGAGAGTTGGGATTTTAATCTGGACGGGATGCCGATTCATATCCCCATTATGAAGCGTCATTTCCCTCTTGCGTGGTTCAACATGATCTTATTGGATAGGCAGATGACAGACTCCCTCACTCCAACCAGACCAGGGATGTTTGTTGGTAACATCCGTTACAACAAAACTACTGGGTCAGTACGCGCGATCAAGGATCCGGCCAGTCGATCCGTGATGGGTTAGCTCCGAGTACCTTTATCAACACACCCGGTCCTAACTTCTCATTCTCTCAGGCTGATACCTTCCTGAGCCAGCTTGCTCGCAAAGGGTCCTATCTTGTTGGCAGATTGGTACTGCCGAGCTGGTTATACCCCATTCCCCCGTGGACTAACCTGACCTCGTAGATTCTGCGGAACTACGGGGAATTTTTACGAGAAGTCAATCTTTATGATGCTATCCGGGGTACCAGCCACGGGTTGCCCATTAATAAGCCGTTATTCATGGCCCTTCTGGAGATGTATAATCATCGGACAGGAACTTTCTTCACACCTGTAGGGGAGTTGGGGCTCGCTCTTCATGAGATGTATGCTGTCTCCAAGCTCCCCTGGGGAGACGAGCCCTTCGAAGCGTACACTCCGACGAATGAGGAGTTCCAGGATTTAGATCGACGATTCCCAGGCTTTGTCACTGTGTATCAAGAACTGTTATGTCACTATAGTACCTGTCACCAAACGGCTATCAAGAAAAATGATAGCTCGGAAGGGGACACTCTCCATACCAACTCCTGGGTCTCCTATCTTTTTAAATTTAGTGCTGCTGGTTGAGTTACTTCCCGAGGTCGTCAAACTCCTAGGGAAGTAGAAGGCTTGGTGTCGACCGCTAGGAGGTCGAAGTCTATGAGTGACAAGTTTGGGAACCAAATTGACTCCTTCAGCTACTTTTGTTGTGGTACTCGACGGCTGTCAGAGAAGGCACTCTTGGCGGGCTTTTTAATGGTGTGGCTGTACAATTATGTGGTCTCAGGAGGGGCAAGTTTCATCGAGAGGATCGGCCGTCACTTTATTCTTCCTGCCGTAAAGCTGGCCTTTGGGGTCAGGCTGGCTCTTCTTCCCGTAATGGTGTGCAGCATTCATCATGGTCTTCGCACCTTCTCGTCCAAGGTCGTCGCTCGTGACGTGGTGACGAACTTTGAACGTGTAGAGCTGCCTTATCACTACCTGCTGGGGTGGCTGCTGTTGTATTATCGGTCTTTGATGAGGCCTGGGACGGAAGACGGCGTTACGGACGACGACGCTTTTCTTTTCAGACACCGTCATCAGCCTTGGGAATATAGTACCATGCCGGCGTATCGGAGGATACTGGCGAGGGCGGACGGATATGATTTCTTCGTGTCCGTTCCCCGTTTTACCGACCAGGAAGTGAGGAATGTCCATGTTGATGGCGTTGGATCTCCTCATTTCTTACCTGAGAAGATGTGTTTCTGGTTGCGCAATATTCGCCCGGCGCATTTAGTTTATCGCATCCATAATACCGTGTACCTGGAGCCCTACTTGCCCAGTAGGTTTGCCCGTCAATTTGGGTACAGTCAACTATTCCTCGGGCGTCCCAGTTCCAGCATAGGATTTGAGGGTAGCATCCTTGATGGGATTAGGGCATGGAGCTACTGTGACACTTGTCATACTCGAACTAGTTTCTCCGTTCCTGCAGCAAACGTGCTGGGGGAAATCTTGCATATGGCGACCTCATACCATGTTACGGTAAACCAGCCTCCTTTTAATTTTGACCCGAGGACTAGCTACATCGTGGGCACTCGTTTGGCGGAGAAGGCTACGGTGCCGAAGGCGAAGAAGAAAGGAGCAAATAGGGTTCCCATGCCTGATTTTGAGTCCTTTGACACAGCTGAGGGAGGCAACGAGCGGGATGACGAGGACTCTCTCTCTTCTGGTAGCAGAGCGGCGACGGATCAACCGCCCATCATGGCGGGTGAGATGATGACGGATCAACCGTCGGTCGTATTAGATGAGGTGGTAGATCAGTTGCCGCCTGTACCAGAGGTGGTAAGAGTAGAACTACCGCCTGCCGTGCCTGGCCCCTCGCGTAAGAGAGGCAGGCATGAGTCTACTGACGGGGGAGTAGCCTTTTCCATAAAGAGAGCTGCGGTCAGACCTCATAGGCTACTTATCACGGAGAGGGGTGAAAATGCTGACGCTGCTCCGGAGGTACGACTATGTTGGAGCTATCTCCTTGTTGTGGCTTTCTTTTTTCTTGAAGATATGACCTAACCATTTTTTCTTTGTAGGCGTCTGACGAACCAGGCTCTCCTGAACCGTCTGCTGCCCCTGGAGTTGATCCGGCCCTTGCTGCTTTGATTAGCGACATGTGTGCCACGGTCCTTTCTGCGGAGGCTCTCTCAGCGGCGGCTGGGGGCTCCTAGGTTGCTGAGGCCTCGGCCCGGGGTGACGAAGGTTTCCTCGAGCCTGTCTCCGAGATCGCTGAACTTCAGCAAGACGACGCCGATCTCGTTGCATCCCCTCCCGAGGGTGCAGGGGCAGAGGAGTCTATTATATCCGACTCGGAGGCCGCTGGTGGAGAGGTCGTGGTGGCCTTAGGCGAACCTCAGCCTCCACACTCTTCTGCTGGTAAGATAAGCCAAATATTGACTAGTGAGGGGGCTTATTTGCTCTATCAATATATCTTCCAGGTCAAATCGATTCATGGTTGTCTTGGCCCTACAGGTCCTGACCCTTTACTTTCCACAGCGGATGTTCTTGGGGAAGGCTCGGCCTGCCGTGATCCGGGGGAAAGGAGCGTTTCCTCTCCTTCTCCGACTCATGTCGAGGAGCCTCCTGCCAGCTCCGGGCAGATAGGAGGGGAGCTTGTTCCAGGAGCAATGGTCTCTGTCTCATCCTCTGCTGCTCACACGGCTTCAGAGACTGACTTTTCGGCCCTGCCGAGCATTCAGGTTCTGTGGGCTGCTGAAGAGGAGTTGACCATTGTTCAGGCGTCCTTCCGTACAGAGTTTGTTTCCCTAGTAGCAGGGGCGGCAGATTCTGTCGCGTCCTCTTCAGTGCTCCCAGCTACACTTCCGTTGACGTCGGCTTCTTCGGAGGCTCTGGACGAGGTGTCGCAGGATGTGGTCGAGAGCTTCTACCGCCATTTAAAGAGGGGTGTAGATGCTGCCGTAGAACGGGGGACCCCTTTCTCTCTGTCCCTGCGGTGTGCTCGGGGTCAGATTAAAACTTTGAAGACTCTTCCTGGCGGGGTGGGGTTGGCTGCTCTCTTGGAGCCCAAGTTGGCAGAGGCTGATCAGCTCGTGACCCGATTGATGGTGTTACGGCAGGCTGATTTGCCTGCTGTGATTGAAC
This sequence comes from Iris pallida, assembly GCA_029216955.1. NCBI lineage: Eukaryota > Viridiplantae > Streptophyta > Magnoliopsida > Asparagales > Iridaceae > Iris > Iris pallida. Next base: position 2,287,121 of record JANAVB010010400.1, read on the forward strand.
GGGAGCGAGGCTTCCTTAGTGCCGCTCGGGATAGGATAAAGCTCGCTCGAGACACCGCCGGGCCGGTTGTGAAGTGGGACCTTGACAAGCTTTCCGCTTCGTACGACAGGCTGGGTTGTCGAAGTCACACTTGTAGGGCTCGGGAGGAGGCTACTTCTCATGGAATAGCTGACACGAAGGAGCGGATTCTCGCACTTCAGAAGGAATTGGCCTTCCTGGAGTCAGAGCTGAGGGCTGCTCATGCAGAACAGGAGTCAATTGTTCAGAAGGCCGAGAAGGTTTCCCAATCTTCTGTTAACCTGGAGCGGGCTTTCAAGAAATTTGAGGACAACTGGCAAGCTCACGCTCATCTGGAGGACGAGGTGGCGCTGACCCAAGAGGCGGAGCGTCGAGCTAGACAGAGGTTTGAGCGGTCGGTTGCCTTGTTGACGGACCGTCTCACGACACTATGTGCCCCGGAGCAGTGATCGATTTTCTGTTTTCTTTTGCTCTTTTTTCTTTTTTTTGTCAAGATATGATCCCAGATGATGTAGTACTTTGAATTTTGAATAAATGAGCATGTTTCGACTCATCTTCTCTTTCTTGTACTTGTGGTGTTTGTGGAATTGGACTTGCTGGGGGATTATTTGTGGACCTGTTACCCTAGGCGTACCTTGGTTTTGGGTACGGATAACAAGTTTGGTCAGGATATCCGAAACAGCCATGGCAAAGTGGTCATGGGTGCGCTCGGTATTGGAAAAAGGGGAATGTCGTAGAGCGGCTGGGCTCCTGGGGCATGACGAGATGGTGGATTTATGCTAAGAAACTTAGCAGAGGATATTTGTGGGCCTATTATCCTTGGCATACCCCGGTTTAGGATACGCATAATAGGATAAAAGGAAACCAACATACTTACTCAGAGGTAATGAGGACATGGTAAGTACGGAGGTGTTACCGTGGGGTCTTCCTGCTCAGAGGTAATGAGGATATGGTAGGAGTGGACTCAACGGAGGATATTTATGGTCAACAGAGGACATTTGTGGTCAACATAGGACATTTGTGGTCAATAGAGGACATTTGTGGTCAACAGAGGACATTTGTGGTCAACAAAGGACATTTGTGGACCTATTACCCTTGGCGTACTCCGGTTGTGGGTACAGATAATAGGTCGAAAGGGGATCATCATACTTTCTCAGAGGTAATGAGGACATGGCAAGTATGAAGGTTTCTTCGACGGAGCCTTCCCATTCAGAGGTAATGAGGATATGACAGGAGTGGGCTCAATGAAGGAGGGCACATAGAATGACTCAGAGGTAATAAGGACATGGAAGTTCTATGTAAGGGGTGATTTGTTTTTGGCGGAAGTGGAACGACTCAGAGGTAATGAGGACATGGCCGTTTTGGAAATTTGTGGATCGATTATCCTTTTTTGTGCACTGAAAGTACGGGTATTGGATCATGGGGGAGGATCTCCTCCAGGAAGGAAGTTCAGAGGTATGATTATACATAACTTTCTATCTGAAAGAGTGACTGGAATGTGAGTTCAGAGGCACCAGCGGGTACATGACTCGAGAATCTGGAGAATGGTGAGCGTGAGTTCAGCGGTACCAGCGGGTACATGACTCGAAAATCTGAAAAACTATGAGGGTGAGTTCAGTGGTACCAGCCGGTACGTGACTCAATAATCTGGAGAATGTTGTTTAGACATAATATTTCTTCAGGAACTTGCGGTTGACGGGCAACATGAGCAAGTCTCCGTTTTGCTTAGCGAGGCGGTAAGCACCATTGGAGAACACGGCCTCGATGACAAATGGACCTTTCCATTTTGGCTGGAACTTGCCGGCGGTCTTGTGAGTCATGACCATTGGCCTCCGGACTGCCAGAACAAGATTGCCCACTTGGAATGTTCTGATTTTGACCTTCTTGTTGAAGGCTCCTGAGATGCGTGCTTTGTATAGCTCGATCCTTTGTTGAGCTAGGAGGCACTTTTCATCTAAGGCCTCCAACTCTTGTAGTCGACGTCGGTAGTTGTCATTTGTCGTCAATTGATAAATGAGGGCGATGCGGAGTGAGGGTATTTGAGTCTCTAATGGGAGAACTGCCTCACTCCCATATACTAGAGAGAATGGTGTGTTCCCGGTAGCTGTTCAGACTGTAGTACGGTACGCCCATAAACACTCGCCAAGCTTCTCGTTCCAGCCGCGTTTGTTGGAGGAGACAAACTTCTTGAGGAGTTTGATGATTATTTTGTTGAATACCTCTGCCAACCCGTTCGCTGCCGGGTTGTACGGCGTCGAAGCAATATTCTGAACACGGTGCTTATCGCAAAACCGATAGAAAGCGTGGCTTACAAACTGCGGACCATTATCATGGATGATCCTTCGGGGCAGTCCAAAGCGGTAGATGACGTGATGCTTAAGGAAGCTGATCACGTTTGAAGTCTTGACTTCTACGAGTGGGAAAACTTCTGCCCATTTGGAGAAGTAATCAGTGATCGCAAGTATGAAGCGATGTCCTCATGAGGAAGATGGGGTGATTGGACCAATGATATCCATTCCCCATGCTTCTAATGGCCAGAACGCCACTGTCGGATATAGAAATTCGGATGGTTGGTGAATTAAGTCCGCGTGGACTTGGCAAGCTTTGTATTTTCTAGCATAATCTATCGCATCTGCCACCATCGTGGGCCAATAGTAGCCCTTTCGTAGAAGACGGTCTTGCAATTTAGGACCGGGCTGGTGGGCCCTGCAGACACCGTCATGAGCTTCTCGTATGGCTTCTTTGGCTTCTGCGTTTGACAGACACCGAAGAAGTAATCCGTCATAGGAGCGGTGATACAGCATTTTTGTCTCTTTATCGTAGAAGAATCTGAGAGAACGCCATCTGATGGAAGTGGCTTCCTTTGGGTTCTCGGGCAGGATGTCATAGACGACGAAGTCGATAAATGATTGTCTCCAATCTGGGGCATCATCGATCGTCTGGACAGAATAACTCGCCACGAATTGCACATTGTTCTTGGGACAGACCAGTTTGTGGCCTATCACATCCACTGATTGGCGATCATAATTCGGAACTGCTAGGGAAGCGGTAAGACCAGCTAGGGCATCAGCTTCGATATTTCGGAGTCTGGGGATATATTCGATGAAGAACCCCTCGAACGACGAGATGATGTCAATCGCTATTTGGTGATAAGGGATCATATCTTCGTGGCGGACCTCGTATGAGCCCCGGATCTGATTGACGATTAGTTGGGAATCGCCGTATGCTTCAAGGTATTCTACCCCCAGCTCTCTTGCAAGTTGGAGGCCAATGACCAGAGCATTGTACTTGGCCACATTGTTAGAGCAGGGCTCTGTGAGGGAATAAGCACGGTTAATCACCAATTCGGAAGGGGAGACCAGCACTACCCCGACTCCGACGACTATATTGCCTTTAGGTCCGGTCCTCGAAGCATCGTCGAAGAACATTCGCCATATATCATCGTGAGAGGTTGTATGCGAGTCGGCGACCTCATCTGAGATCTCTTCATATATTCTGGAGGACTCCGAGCCTGGGTGGGCTGCTAAGAAGTCTGCCAAGGCTTGACCTTTGACTGCCTTTTGTGGGACGAAGATCATATGATAAGGGGACAGCAATATTGCCCATGTAGCAAGGCGAGAGCTGAGTGCCCCTGGTTTAGTCATGAGGACCCTGAGAGGGTTGACTCGTAAGATCACGTGTATTGTTTGTCTGGTGCTCTGGCCCAATCATCATTCGGCTGAGGTAATATATGGCTTGCTCATGGCCTGCGTCGTTGTTTTGTGCCAGCAGAGCCCCGAGGGAATGTTCCATTGCTCGTACATAGAGCAGGAATGGTTTTCCAGAAACCGGGGCCACCAGGACTGGAGGGTTCGATAAATATTCTTTGATGCTGTCGAAGGCGCGCTGGCATTCTTCATTCCATACGAATGAGACGCCTTTCTTCATGAGATGGGTGAATGGTCGACATCGCCCGGAGAGGTTGGAAATGAACCTCCTGATGTAAGCTAGCCTCCCTTGAAGGCCTCTGAGTTCGCGGAGATTTCTCTGGCGTGAAACAGGGCTCGGAGCTCCTTGACCTCTCTTCTTGCTTCCCTGGCATCATCTACAGCGGTGGGAGCCGTTATATCGGGAGGATTGTTTCACGGGTTCGGTGCCGCTGAGTTCGAGTCCGCATTGACTGCGGGACCCGTGCTTGTTTGGCTAGGTGTTCCTCCTTGCAGAGTTGGAAGAGCCGCCTTGATTTCATCTACAGACTTGACCAAGGCCTGTAGTATGGCCTCCAGAGTGTCGATGCACTGGCGATCACTGGAACCACTTTAATTACTGTCCGTCATGAACATCGTCCTTATATGGTGAGAAACGGAAGGGACGGTGGAGGACGTATCCTCCGAGTCATACCCATGTACCGAGAAGTCATCGGGATATATGGGAATATTCTCTTCTGGTTCGAACTCGGAGGGAATAGTACCCCCGACATCAGAACTTGCTTCATCTTGAGAGTCGTGGACGTCCTCGGGGATGCCAGCCTCGGCTGTATCTGATGGAAGAGTTGTCTCCCCTGGCTCGTCTTCTTGGAATATCGAATTGTTGTGGAGGCTCGGAGAGGTGCTACCCCCGACTTCAGAGCTTGCTTCATCTTGAGAGTCGTGGACGTCCTCGGGGATGCCAGCCTCAACTGTATCTGATGGGAGAGTTGTCTTCCCTGGCTCGTCTTCTTGGAATATCGGATTGTTGTGGAGGCTTGGAGAGGTGCTACCTCCAGCCCCAGCAACCCCCTGGGTTATGGACGACGAGCCTCCCACTGTAGCAGATTTCGTCTTAGAGCGAGTACCTTGGAAAACTCCGGTGGTGGGCACCCGCTTAGACGACAGTCTTTTAGTCGCAGTGGTTGAGGTCTTCGGGCTGGAAACAATCGTCTTCTTCCCCCTTCCATCAGCGGGGACTTTTCCGAGCAGAGTTGCAGGAGACGACGGGTAGTGCCTCATCTTCTGAAGATGGCTGTTGCAGTCTTTGAAAGACAGACTGCCGATCTTCTTGTATCGTCGTGCCATTGCAGCAGCAGTTGACGATGATTTGGGTGCAGTGACGTCCGTGGAAGGACTCTTTGCATCCCGATGCATCTTTTCTTTCCTTGCATTTGTGGAGGATGGCCTCATGCAGGTCAGATGGGTCTGGACCGACCATGTTTGCTCTCGAGATTTTGGAAGAATTTTGTGAACCTCTCTGTCCGTCTTCCACCGGGGTCTGGACTCGAGTGGTTCTGTACAACTTTCCATCCGAGACCCGCGTAATAATTAGCAGGACGCCCTGATAGTTAGAGGTTGGGGCAGCTGACTGGGCTTGGTGGGCCCGCGCTGCCCTATACTTCTTCCTTTTAGCACTCGCGGGTGCGTAATAGGACGAGTCCAAGTTGAATATCACAGAGTCTGGCTTATCATCCAGAGAGTCATCAGGGTCAGGATCGTATGAGAGACGGTCGAAGACTGATTGAGAGAAGCGTGGAACAGCCGCTATGCAGCTAGGATTGGGAACCATGCAGGCTGTCTGCATACGGCTGTCTTTAGCTGTCAGATGGGTTATCCTTGTGCGACTAGGAGTCACGACCATACAGGCTGGCCGCATACGGTTGGCAATTGTGGCCGTATGGATTTTCTGCAAGCGATTGACTTTAGTAGCCGCATAAGCTTCGTCCATGCAGTTGGCAACTGTAGCCGCATAAGCTATGCGGCTGACGGATGTGGCCGCGTGAGTTTTCTTTCTGCGGTTTGCGGATGTAACCGCATAGGCTTTCTCCATGCGGCTAGAACCCTTATGCGGCTCGGATCGCATAGAGTTCCTTTTTGCCCCTGCAAGTCCAGCATCATAATATTTTCTTCTGCCGGACTTGGGGACAACAGAGTCGTCTATGATCTGAAGTGGGGCCGCAGGAGAGTCTTCTCTGTCGTCTTGAGTAACAGAGGGTATCTCTGCAAGAGCTTCAGTAGGAACGAAGGATCGGGGTCTCCACTCCTTGCGGGCCTTCTTTGTGCGGGCTCGCTTCTGGACCGGGCCAACGCTCTTGTCGGAAAGCATTTCTTCGAACGCCTGTTGGTCGAACCGGGCGACCATCTTCTGTTGCGTGGAGCCAAGCTTGACTGCATCCGATTGCGTCACCAACTCCTCAGCCGTGGAGAAGTTATTCCCCAGCAGAGTCACCATCGTGTTTGCCATAAAATATAAAAGAGCAGAACAGTTTTATGTGAGGACTGGACTTTTACTTCACGTTACAAACTCGCTTGTACAAATAAAGCCTAGGGACGAAAACCTAGGTACAACAATCTAAGTATAATTATTTATTTTTGATTCTGGGGGTAACGATAGAGGCTCGGGAAGGCGACGGCAGCCCTACCTTGCTCCTTGGACGATCGGTATGCAGCCTTGGCTCCTGTGACGAGATGGTTGGCGTTGATAAAGAAATGCTCTTCTTGCTATCCTCGTATTGCTCTTCTGACTTCTCTCTCTCTGGATTGATCTCTGTGTATTTTCTCTCTGATTATTGGGGGGAAGTGTCTCTCTGTATGTGCGTATCTCTCCCTGTCAGTCTATATCTCTTTTCCGTAAGGGAATGGCACCCTGCTATTTATAATAGTGGGGAGCATCATTAGGGTTTGCAATGATTGCCCACTCTCAAAGTGGCGGCGGCCTGATAAGTAATCAATCGGGGCCATTAATCTTGAGCGTGAAGGATCTGGGCCATTAATGAGGATTATGCCAAATCATGTCAGTCATTAATGTTGATTGCAATAAATCCCCATCATGATGATTTGCTGATATCTGTAAATCTGAATGAATCAATTTAATTCATTCTCTTGCCACGTATCCCAAATCATTGGGATCTGACCCAAGATTTGATTACCTTTAGGACACGTGTTCTGTCATCGTTGTTGAGCCGCATGAGGAGGGTTCATATTTGGGCCGCATGAAGGTCGTCATGACTGAGCCGCATGAAAGGTTTCATGACCGAGCCGCATGAATAGTCTCTATACTCGAACCGCATGAAGGTTGTCATGACCGAGCCGCATGAATATGTTCATGACCGAGCCGCATGGGAGTCTTCATGGTCGAGCCGCATGAGAGTCTTCATGGCCGAGCTGCATAGGTTTCTTCATGGCCGAGCCGCATGGGGGACCTTTATGGTTGAACCGCATAGGTTTTTCTGTACTGGCCGCATGAACTCATCTTATTCTGGCCGCATAAGCTTGCCTCGAAACTTGGTAGACAGCACCACTTTGAAGATTTTCTTTATTCTCGAAACTTGGCAGACAGCGCCACTCATTATGACAACTTTATGTCAGGTCTGTCATCTGTCAGCTGTCAGTCGTCAGAGCATTAAATGTGTCGTTGGGTACAGCTATTTTGAATACCACGTGGCCTTTCTCTCTGAGCCGCATGAGTTTACTCGAACTGCCTATGTGCTTGAGCCGTATGGGACTCATGGGCCCTCCGAGCCGCATGAGGCTTTTTGGCCGCATAGACCATTTTTCTCCTCATTTTTCATGCTTCTACAGCTATTTCTTAACAACTAAAAACAAGTCTTTGCACGATCATGGACAACTTGTCGACAAGGTAAGCGTTTTCCCGTACGGCAACCCGAGGCCACGGGACCGTTGCGGGCAAAAGGAAACAAATAATTAGCTGTGCTGGGCACGGGTTAGACGAGGACTTGCAGCGGGGCTCGCTACTCACGCTGAAAGGACCCCGTCTAACAAAAGCTAGAGGAGTCCACGATGGCTCTGGGAGCCAGTGACCAACCACGAAATATTGCACTTGGTATAAGAATGATAACAATTGACAGGGAAGAACATGGTAAGTTTCATAAGACGCGGTGCGGTCCGCCATGGGTAAGTTCAATGTAAATTTTATTTTGCTTGTCATATGCTTGTTTGAAATTCATTAGGATGGTTAGAAACATTCATACTCTAAGTCATATAAACTCTTCAACCAAATGAGAGCTTGGAACTTAAATAGCCACGCACCAGTACAAAGTGTAATGTACTGATCCTCGCTCTCCATGCAGGTACCCCGAATCACGAAGGGCGTGCCACTTGAAACTCAAGGCGACGTGAACCCTTTTGAAGCCTCGTCCGCGTGTGAAGGCTTGCTTTCTGAAATCCTTTTGAAGACTCCACACTCAGTACAAAGAAGAATAGATGGCGGCTCGGCTTCCCTCAATCCCAGGTGGAAAGCGTAATAGTTTTTGCTTGTAAAAAGGGATGTAATGTAGGGAACGACTATCTCATCGGCGTTCGTTTTGTAAGTCGAGTCATGTTGTAGCCCGTGCGGCAATGAATGTAATAAAGTCAGTGTAAATGAAGTTTTATTATCAATGAAAAGTCTACTTCTATTTCAATTGTGTCAATCAATTTTTCTGCGTACTCTAACTTGACGTTGTGTTTCGGATAACCTTATGACTATGCCTTGTGCGATCGCAACTTAGGTTCGCATGGCATCACGCCCGGGGGACGACTATCGATTCTACGGAATCGGGGCATGACATTTGAGGCCCGATTCGATGTACAAATCAAGTTGTAACAGAAGCAGCTTGATACTCTCCAGCAGATCGTTCAGACGGTGGTGGCCAACAACAACTCCGCGATAACACATGCCGTAACCGAGCCTGCGACCAGACAAAGGGAAGTCGATCCGGAGGCACCCGAGCCTACACATGCAGCACCGAGAAGTTCCAAATTCGACGTGTCAAAATTCACAAAGAGCTGCCGTACTTCCTTCAATGGCACGGAAGATCCCTCCTTGGCGATCGACTGGTTGGAGGAACTGGAAGATAAGTTCGAGCTTCTGGGCATCGAAGAGTCCAAGAAAGTCGCATGCGCTCAACTTCTACTCCGGTCGAATGCGCACGACTGGTGGGCCGTGCAAAAGCGAGCGATCAGACGTGACGACGAGACAGCGATAATTTCTTGGGCCACCTTCCGTGAGGTGTTCGAGATCGAGTACCTTTCCGAAGCCGTTCGACAAGAGAAGAAAAATAAATTTATGCAGCTAAGGTAAGGGAATATGACGGTGTGACAGTATACAGCAGAGTTCAACAAGTTAGCCAAGTTTGCTGGAGAATTCCTGCCCTCCCTGGCGAGTCGTGCTCGACGGTTCGAAGTGGGTCTACGACCATCCATCTATGCCACGTGTCCGTTCCACAATACAAAACGATGGGGGAGTCTCTCAACCACGCCCTCCGCCTTGAACGCCAATAACCTCCAGGTGCTGTCGGCGCTGTGCATACCTACAATCACAAACGCCCTAGCCACGCGGGAGGAAACAACGTGACCAAGCGTCCAAACAATGGGCACCAGGACGAACATCAGGTGCGGAACCAGGGACCTCACTGCACAAAATGCAACCAGAACGAACATCTCGCCGTCGACTGTGAAGTTCAAAATGGCGGATGTTTCATTTACGAAAAAAGATGTCACTTTTATAGAGATTGCCCGAAGCGTAGAAGAAACAACTTGGACGTGCCTCAGCATCCACAGTACCGTCCGGAAAATCAAGTTCCGGCGCCTCGAGCACCTCAACCCGCACCGCAAAATGTCCAAGACCGTCGCCCCAATTCCCAGGGCCGCATCTATGCCATGACTCGAGATGAAGTGCTTGCGTCAGATACGGTCGTAACAGGTATACTTAGTTTCAATAATGTGGCTGCTCGTGTACTATTTGATTCAGGTGTTTCCCATAGTTTTATATCGGCGGACTTTACCGCCGAGCACAAATTTTTGATAATATTATTAGATCTCGACCTTAGCATAAGCACACCTTCCGGCACACCGATACTCACTAATTTAGCCCGCGCCGATGGGATTATCTGTATCGGCGGTCAAAAGATCGGTCTTAACGTGATAGTCCTAGATATGAAGGACTTTGATATCATTATGGGAATGGATTGGCTCGGGCCGTGCAGCACAACCATAGACTGCACCAGAAAGACGGTCACCTTCCGCATACCAGGAGTGCCTGAATTCTGCTTTTCGTGTGGTGAGGCGTCGTCGACTTGCATGCTGATTTCAGCAATTTCTATTCGGAGGATGCTGCATTCTGGGTGCGAAGGCTATTTGGCGTCCGTCCCAGACATGCGACAGGATGGTACAAATGCAGGTCAGACCGACGTTGTGGCAGAATTCCCCGATGTGTTCCCGGACGAGCTACCCGGCATGCCCCCCGACCGAGAAATCAAGTTCAGCATCGATACATTTCCCGATACTCGATCGATTTCCATAGCCCCGTACAGAATGGCTCTCGCCGAGCTGAAGGAACTCAAGGTCTAGTTACAGGAGTTACTCGATAAAGGGTTTATTCGGCCTAGTGTTTCACCGTGGGGAGCGCCCGTGTTGTTCGTGAAGAAGAAGGATGGGTCCATGCGTCTGTGCGTCGATTACCGAGAGCTGAACAAGGCCACCATCCGGAACAAGTACCCATTGCCCCGCATAGATGACTTATTCGATCTACTGTAAGGCGCCTCGATATTTTCGAAGATTGATCTCCGCTCGGGCTATCATCAACTCAAGATCAAGTCAGACGACGTGCAAAAGTCAACCTTTCGCACTCGGTACGGCCACTACGAGTTCCTGGTGATGCCATTCGGCCTAACGAACGCCCCTGCCACCTTTATGGATCTGATGAATCGGGTATTTCGACCCTTTCTTGATAAATTTGTGGTAGTCTTTATTGACGATATTTTTGTCTACTCGAAGGATAGGGCGCAACATGCAAAACATCTATGGGCCATGCTCCAGACACTTCAAGAAAATGAGTTGTACGCGAAGCAGAGTAATTACGAATTTTGGCTAAGCAGCGTATCCTTTCTTTGTCACATCATTTCATCCAAAGGTATTGCAGTCGACCCGAAAAAAGTGGAAGCTGTTGCTGATTGGAAGCGACCTGCATCTGCTAGTGAGATTCGAAGCTTTCTTGGATTGGTGGGATACTATCGACGCTTCGTGAAGGACTTCGCGAAGATAGCATTGCCACTGACTCGCCTCACTCAAAAGGGAGTCGTGTATGAGTGGTCGGATGACTGTGAAGCTTTATTCCAGGAGCTAAAATAGCGACTAATTTCGGCACCTATACTCGCACTTCCGGATGGACCAGAGGGTTTTCAGATATTCAGCGATGCTTCAGGCCAGGGCTTGGGATGTGTGCTCATACAGCGAAATAAGGTGATATCCTTCGCCTCCAGACAATTAAAGCCGCACGAGAAGGACTATCCTACACATGACTTAGAGTTAGCGGCGATTGTGTTTGCGTTGAAATTGTGGCGCCACTATCTATATGGCGTGGCGTACGCAATCTATACCGACCATAAAAGCCTCAAGTATCTCTTCACCCAGAAGGAATTGAACTTACGACAGAGGCGCTGGCTCGAACTGATCAAAGACTATGACTTGACGATTGACTACACTCCGGGCAAAGGAAATGTGGTGGCGGACACTCTGAGTCGAAAATATCTTGCCTCGCTATCCATCAACCGCAGACTACTACAAGATCTAGAAGAAATGGGCATCGATCTTTGGGTTTGATTCAGGGATATACGGTTGGCGCAGCTGCAGTTAGAGCCGAGTTTGCTGGAAAAGATTATGGCCGCTCAGAAGGATGATCCGTACCTGAAGAAAATGCGCGAGCGAATTTCGATAAGTAGTGCAACCGACTTTGCGGAAGATAAGACCGGCGTGCTGAGAATGAATGGCCGACTATGTGTTCCGGATGATTCAGAACTACGAAAGAAGATAATATCGGAGGTGTATTATACGAAATATACCTTGCATCCAGGCAGTACCAAGATGTATAAGGAACTCCTCACGACCTTCTGGTGGCACGGGATGAAGAGAGATGTGGCACTCTTCGTGTCACAATGCATGGCCTGTCAGCTGGTGAAAGCTGACCATCAGCGATCGGGCGGGGAGTTGCAGAACCTTGCTATTCCAGAGTGGAAATGGGATCATGTCATGATGGACTTTATTGTTGGCCTGCCGAAGACACCATGGAAGAGCGACGCCATCTGGGTCATCGTCGATCGACTAACCAAGTCAGCGCACTTTATTGCCATTAAAGTTACTTGGAGCGTTGATCGTCTGGCGCATATTTATCTTGACGAGATAGTACGGCTGCACGGAATTCCAGTATCCATTGTCTCTGATCGGGATTCATGGTTCATATCGCGGTTCTGGAGTAGCCTTCAGTCGATGCTGGGTACCAAGTTGTAGTTCAGCTCAGCTTACCATCCTCAGACCGACGGCCAAACAGAGCGCGTTAATCAGATTCTCGAAGACATACTACGACTCTGCACAATTGACTTCAAATCAAGCTGGGACGTCCACCTACCACTGGCGGAATTTGCATACAATAATAGCTACCAGTCCAGCATCCAAATGGCGCCGTATAAAGCTTTGTACGACCGGAAGTGCAGATCGCCCATTTGTTAGGATGAAGTCGGGAAACGGCAGATACTCCGCTCGGAGCTGGTGGAACAGACTGTGGAAAAGGTCAAGCTAATTCGGGAAAGACTGAAGATTGCACAGAGTCGGCAAAAGAGCTATGCCGACACCCATCGAAGACCGCTTGAGTTCCGGGTGGGCGATCATATGTTCCTGAAGGTGTCGCCCATGCGAGGAGTTACTCGGTTCGGCACGAAGGGAAAGCTGAGTCAGAGATTCGTTGGGCCGTTCGAAATACTCGAACGAGTCGCCCCAGTGGCATATAAAATTGCCCTACCGCCGGCGCTTGAAGGTGTACACAATGTCTTCCACGTCTCCCAGCTGCAGAAGTACGTGCATGACCCTAGCCATGTGGTGGATTTTGGCCAGCTGGAGCTAAATTTCGACTTATCCTACGTTGAAGAGCCAGTTCAAATCTTAGAACGCAAGGATAAGCTGCTGCGAAATCGGGCGATCCCTCTCGTTCGCGTACTCTGGAGGAACCATGCGGCAGAAGAGTCGACATGGGAACTCGAGTCAGAGATGAAGGAAAAGTTTCCTTCATTGTTTTCATAGAGGTAGGTTCTGTTCTTAAGTTTTGAGGATGAAACTTTTTCTTAGTTGGTTATGGTGTAGAGCCCCGTCCCTACATCGTGCCCCGTTGTTCGTCCACGGGGTGCGCGAGAAAGGAACACTGTCGCTATCAACTCGGTCGGGATCGATCGAATCGATCGAACGGGAACGGTTGAATTAAGATCCATTTCCCGTTATGGAATGGCTTCTTCGGAACCAAGTCCCATATTTAGCGGGCTGCGCCTCAAGGATTGACTCTGCGGCTGAGTCGGGAGAGACCTCTCGTTGCTCTATTTTTTACGTCGCTTGCGTTGGTTTTGGCTTTGTTTTCTGAATACGTTTTCGTGAATATTTTCGATGGTTTTCGTGGCTTACATTTCGAACTTCGCATTCATATCGAATTTCCTTGAATAACACAGTGTTCTAATCGGTTGCTTGTGCGATTTCAGGTGATCGCGTAGGCAACGTCTAGCGCAGCCAACCAGATTCTCGCCTCAAGTAAATACTAAAGTGAGTGGCTGACCCTTCTTCCCTTGACCCTCTTCTCTAATACATTATCTATACTAGACATGTGCTATGCTAGAGGTAATACAACGACATGAATGATATTCCGATGAACGGTCACACGACGTCCCATAAACACGAACTATACAGATGCTTGTCATATAATATTATCGTGCTTGCAATTATCAAATCATATAGAACCGTGCTAAGGAAGGATGAATCGATTTAATGAATGTCGCAACGATACTATAAGATGTGCCTTGAAATAACAAATTAACTTAGCACGGTCATGGACAACTTGTCGACAAGGGCGATTATTTCTTCGAACGGTATCCCGAAGCCACGGGACCGTTCCGGCCTAGGAAGAAACACGGATAGCTATGCCGAATGCATGCCACGATAGGCAGTGGCTTTCAACGGGGCTCGCTACCTGCGTTGAAGGACCTCTGTCTACCAAGCTATATGTCCAGGATGGCTTGTCGTGCCAGTGACCTTCACGAATGCACTCTATTACATTTTATTATTATCAACATGACAGGGAAGAACATGGTAAGTTTACGCTACGACGGTGCGCTCTGCCGGGGGTAAGATCTATCGTCATTATACGGTTGTGCCTTCAAATATAAGTTTGAATTGAGTAGGATGGCTAGCAACTTCATTAAATATTTGTAAGCACGCTCACTTGAATTCTTCAACAAATAAGAGCACGGGATTTAAATTGCCATGTACTAGCACAAAGTGTAAAGTGCTGACCCTCGCTCTCAACAGGTACTCGGGACCAGGATAGCGTGCGAAGGAACTGAAGGCGACGCTCCTTTATTTTGAAGCCTTGCTAGTGCGAAGGCTAACTCTGCAACATTTTGAAGACTCCAACCCAACCGCATCATGAGTCACAAACTCTCGCCGATCCCAGGTCTTAGAGAGTCGTTTTGATGTTTGTAAAAAGGGATGTAAATGTATGGAATGACTATCTCATCGATGTCGGTTGTAAGCCGAGAGGCCCCTTTTGTAATCGAGTCTGTAACCAAACTTATTATCAATGAAAAATGCAAGTTTCCTTTTCTATATGAATGTGTTCAATTTCTCTGCGCACTCTTATATATGCTGTTGTATCGGATAACCTTATGAACCGCCTTGTGCAAGCGCAACTTAGGCTTGCACGACATCACGCCCGGGGGACGATTATCGATTCTACCGAATCGGGGCGTGACACTACTACCTAGTATAGGTTAGCATATCAAATCCAAAAATTTGACCTTTCATGATTTTTAAATCTAATTTACTTAAAATTAGCATGCATGCTGAATATTGACTCTAATTGAGTGTATATATAAGTAAATGGGTTTGATTACGAAGGTAGCGTCAAGTTTCTAGTACTTCGTGAATTGTCGGAATATGTTTTGTAGCAAGAATCACTAAGTTTGGTAATGTATGTTCTCAATTAAGAATTTTTTATTTATTGTTAATCACTATCTAAATAACAAGATATTTGATATATACAATCTCTTGAATATACTCCCTCTTGTATGGTTGTATCATTTAATGTTGTGTAAATTGTGATCTTTGACTTGTCTTGAGTTTTCTAGACTTGTGTAGTAACTCCGGACCAGTAGTAATTGCTAGAATTGCTAATCGCTGAATTAATGTCGCGCATTGGTAAGAAAACTCTCATTTATTACTTGTTTATATATATATATATATATATATATATATATATATATATATATATATATTGTAAACCCCCTAAATTTTTTACTATGATTTTATAATTTTATTGATTTAATTGGTATTGATTTGTTTTCGAATTTGAACGTCGCGTGCGATTTTGCGAGATGGTATACTTTTGTATACATAAATGCTTAAATATAAGATTTCTACATATGAAAAAAAGTATCTTTTTATAACAATATAGAGTAAATACTTTTGATCGCATCATTATTGGCAACCTATTTATTAAAGTAATTTCTATGCTTTACGAAGATACCCTTTTGCGATATAAGAAATAAAATTTTATATATGTTGTAGCTTCCAAGACTGGTAAAAATTATTTTGTTCACGTACAAAAATGTTTATTATGATTTTTGAAAATTATTTTACTATTTAGGAAAAAATATTTATAAAGTCTTGTTGATTTAATATTTAATTAATTATGATGAATTAAGTTAGAAAAGATTTAATATGACTTCATTTTAAATAAGGATTTTGGATTATCTAGATTCGAACTTAATTAAATTTGATTCATGTATACCTCAGCGTTCGAAAACTAAATTATTTACTTACAAAAAGTTATCTGAATATTTAATAGTTAATTTTGAAATTATTATTACTATTTTTTATTAGTTATTATAAATACACTTTGAAAATTTTATTAATATTTAACTAGTTATTATCATTTAAATTAAGGTTTAATCTATTGATTTTATACTCGAATAGTTTAAAATGTAAGATAAGCTTATATAAATATAAATTTGATTTTTGATTGCTCAAATTAATTTAAACTTGATTTAAACTAAGAGTGAGATATCAAAAGGGGTTTTAAATATTCTAAGTCCATATCCATTTAGGAGACTCCACCTCCTTTATAAGGAGTCTACATACGCTCTCCATTCACAATTAGTCCATAAATTTCTCCACAAATATACGTGCGTGCATCGTGTCCATGTTCTCCGTCCAATTCTTATTCTATCTTTTACAAATATATTATCCACCTCTCCGTGTCGACCCTACACAATCAAATTCCTAATCCAAACCTATTCTAACCATGTCCACCATCATTTCTTCCCCGCCTACCCGACCAAATGTCACACCCTCATCCCTACCACCGGCCTGCTGCCAATAACCCGATCGCCAGCCAACTTCCACGACAACCCTACAACCACCATGACAAAACTGTCGCAACCACCCTCCGTCCTCGACCCTATGGCCGCTACCCTTTCTGCCACCACAACACTCGTCTCTTCCCGGACCGATCATCTCCCCCATCGCCATAATCCGATCAACACTAGCACCCGACCCTCGACTTCATCTTCCTCGTCACCAATAGTATCACCACCGATGCGACCACCGTGGTGAATCGCTCCACCACACAAGCTCCTCCACTATCACCCTGTCCCCAGCCCGGACAGCACACTACCACCGTTACCACCCTAGCCTAACATCACCCTTACTGACACCGCCACTAGACTCGGCTTCCCCAAACCACAGTAAGGACCACCACCACCATCACCCTCAAAATGAGCCAACACAACCAAAACTCCACAACCACATACCTTCGTTACCACGAACCGCAGCGCCAGTCACCGCCGAGCCGACCATGCCCCATACCGCCGACCCTTTATGTCTCCTCCACGCGTGAACGCATCCCCCGACCCGTCTCCGCCTCCGACCGGCTCGACCGCATCCGCTGCCTGATGCGCGCGGCGAGCACCGCCAACGGCCACCTAGAAACCCCGCTTCCCCGCGACGCCTGCTGCTGGGCCGCCCCTCCGTGCCGACGACCTTCGAGCAGGGGAACAACCCCGCTATATCCCCTAAACGCCGGTCATCCCCTTCGTCCTTCGTTTTCCTGAGTGCCGCCACAAGCTCCGACCTCGCCCTCCCTCTGCTGTTCCCCAGCGTCCGTCGTACGATCGCCCGGACTTCACCGGCCGCACGTGCCGTCCTGGACTTCGTCGGCCGTCGAACCTCCGCAGCCTCTCTTCCTCGGACTCCCCTTCACCTCTGCGGCCTCACTCACACTTTCCTATCTTCTCCTTTCTTATTGTTTTCTTCTTGTACAAATAAAGATGTGTTGTTAACTCCTCAAAAAGGAGAAGGCAGCAGAGACATCTGCTGTACTTTCTAACTAATAGTTTATTATATTTTTGTTATTATTATTATTGTTATTATTATTAGTATTATTATTAATCACCATCATTATTACTAATTTAATTTACTAATTTAATGTATGTATATACTGTTATTATTTTAATTATTAATATTTTGTGAATTATAGTGGTATACCAATACATTTTTTATTATATTAGGGCTATATCCATTGGTTTTACTAACATTTCTAATATTGTTATATTACTAAATTAGATTCTTGAATTTTTTTTCAATACGATTTTACTACAGTATTCTAGCTATTTTCAACATAATTTGGCCTTAAAAATATATTATTATATAGTTCTTAATCAAAATATAAGTTTGAGCCTAAAAATATTTTGGACTAATAAAATGTACTTTTCAAAATTGTTATATATAAATTATTCTCAAGTAGTTACGTAAAATTTTAGGTATAATATTTTCTCTCAAGTATGGTATGATAATTATTTGTAAAATAGAATATGTTTTATTCCATAAATTCCATCATTTTCGATTCTCGACCATCATATTCCTACTCTCTCCGAATTTAGAATTCTTTATGTCGTTCCTAACTAAATTGATTATTCTGGAACCAATAGAAAAGTCCGTGCCACCATCAGAGGCCTCTTGCGTAGTTGTAACACCGAAGTCGATTCTGTGCCACCTTGATCATCGTACCACACCAGGCATCATACCAGGCAAGTATAGCTTGCTATATTTGCTGTCATATTATTTATTTTCAGTATTTATTTACTTTGTTAGTTTCCTTTGTTATAAACTGTGCGTCGAAGCCATACTTGGGTGCAAGCGACTCTATTAGTCGTTACTTTATTTTATGCATGTTGACTTAGTTTTAACGGACTACCTTCTTGTTGGGGGATATCCTTATATCTCCTTGGGCCATGACACTCACACTACACGGTTTGAGATATTTTGTTAGGGGCACGACTTATGGACTGGCCATCTCTATTGTCGTGTGACGGATAGATCGTAACTGCTATGATTAAGGTATAGAGACTCGAGCAGTTACAAAACTGGGCGGATCATGGATATGACTTGGTCAGTGTAGAAAATATTGGAGGAGGACAGTCATTAGTGCGTATGAGAAGCCAAACAGATAAACCATAGTTTTCGAAAGGAACTATGGCGTGATATATTTGCAGATACCCTCTGACGTTTTGGACGTTACGGCCGAATACGTATCACTGGATGCCAGTTACGTACTTATAGCCTAATCCCACCCGTGTGCAATGAAAGTGGTCCTCTAAATTGCACATTAGACGGTTAGAATTCTCTTTGCATATTTGTATCTAGGATAGTCTTTTGTATATTATTTTATTATTCTAACAGTTCATATTAGCATGTTCTTCATGTATATTGTTACATCCCTCTAAGGACCTAGTGATTTTTTCAGGTGTGTTTGTGATTTTCGTAGGTGCACCAGCCAAGAATATAGTTTACAATCTACCTTCATGATGCTAGCTTTTGGATCGTCTTTCGCTTCGCTCGACTCTTCCATCGTCACTATGTATTTCTCTCTTTTTGTTGGTAGTGGATTTGTCTCCGCCCAATGTTTTGTACAAATGACATTTATAAGTTGATTTTATGATATATTGGTTTGTGGATGAGATTAATTTCATGGTTACTGCATTTTACAGCTTATGTATACATACGAGGTTTCCGTATATTGGAGTATGCTTCGTATGTATACAGCTGGCATGCCTACGTACTTGGTCCTAAGTATTTTGGGACTGGGGTGTTACATATACATAACTGCGTGTGATTCCGATGTTGAGAGTTGCTCCACCGAAGGGGTTGGCGTACTCGAGATATACATTGCGTAGTACCGATGTTGAGGGTTGCTCCACCGAAGGGGTCGACGGACCCAGGGTTTTATTATTTTATATTATGCTTTTTATGAATTTTTCTGGATTAGTAAATACAAATGAGACTCTGCCAAAATTTTCAATAACTTCGGGAGTTAGCCAAGTTAGAGAATTCCTAGATTAGGAAAACCTAATTGAATAACCTAAGTTTATATCTAGTTTCCTAGTCAACAAGATATTACCATATAGCGTGTTGTCTTTGACACACAAGATGGTAAAATAAGTTGAACAATTCCTTGCCAATGATTATTACCATATGGCGTGTTGTTCCGACACACGAGATGGTAATAAGTTGGATAATCTCTTGCCAACAAGATATTACCGTATGTCGTATTGTCTTTGACATACGAGCTGGTAATCAAGTTGGAACCAGATAAAGTTGATCAGTAGTCCCGCATCTGTAAGGCCTTGCGATGTCGGGGGTGAGGCCTAGCTCACCAACAGAGAACAGTCCAGTAAATTTCAGGAATAAAACCAAAATTTTAAAAGTTAATGCATACAAGTTTCCCACAAGATGTGGGGGGTCGAATCTAAGGCACTGTACCCAATCCAGACACCACCTGGTCCCGAGTAAATGGGATTATTGTCGAGAAAATAGAGAATGATCGTGATCCAAATGTGTTCTCTAAACTGCATCATCATATAGAAAACTTGACTATGATTGTGGTAGTGAATTTAGGTTGTTGTGATTGTGACGGTAGTCATTATTTATGAATTATTAGGATTTAGTCATAAGACGAACACTGAGGAAATTCACTAGAACGAGATGTAGTCAGAGTCATATTTTAAGTTAACTTTATAATCCCTCTGAATTAATTTCTCAATTTCTTTACTTTGAATTTCGAGAATCCGATCATTTCAAAGATTCTCAATTTATTTATTTTATTTTATTTTCTCGTACTTGATTGAGGGCTTGCATGTCGTTTGACGATCTAGTATTGTTCACTAGATTTGTAGACCAAGGAGCTACCATTGTACATTGGAGGGAAGCTGGAGAACAAGAACGAGATGGGACGATTAGAGGTAATTATATTAAAAATAGATTTTTTATTATCATCAATTCAGGTATATAAATATATAATTATATTGGATTAATAGTTGTATTGGGTAGAATAATCCATCTCAAATTTATAGTTTCAGAATATCCTTTGAATAATATTAATTTTATTTTGTAAGTTATGACCTGAAATAAACCTATCCTAGAACCTTACGGGCGACAATCGCGAATATGGGTACTGGAGTAATCGTATGTCGCATAGCCTGGGGATGTTGTTACGTACTCGGCTCACCGTATTCTGGGAGCGTGGCTTGACAATAGGTATTCGACCCCATTGGATAGTTTCGAACTAAATCAAAACGGAATCGAGTTAAAACTCGACAACAAAATTGACGAAAAAACTGTCTCAAAATGAAACATAATAATATTTCCCGACCCTATTTTGGAAGGCAAAATCCTTCCAACCCAAATCGAATATACAGAATCTACTTGAACTGGTTTTTAGAAAACCTAAACAGCATGGAAACCCCATTATTATTGTTATATATAGTTGACTATATATCTGTATAAATCAGTGGGAAAATCAAGAAAAAACACGAAAAACAGTTTTGAAAACCTTAAAAATCTTTGATCGACGTGCGTCCCGTCAAACCGAACAACTTGGTCACAACCCGTGAGCATTGAAAGATGTGTATGGATGTTGCGGACACGTGGACTTCGACGGAAATCGAATTAGTTGCGTGTGCGCGACGAATTTGAGATGTATCCGTCGAAAATTACCGTATCGACCTATTTACAAATTAGCCAATTACTTCATGTACTTCATCATCTCGAGACTAAACTTGCGCCAACAGGACCGTATCATTTTTATGGTCCTCTATGCCATGTTTGATCCGATTCTGAGAAGGTCGACAGGAATGTTGTTTTAGCGGGCCTGCGACCCGATCCGACGGGCAAATTTGTGTACGGCCCACCGAAATCCAACTTTGGACATACGGTTGAGTTCGTATCGTCAAACCAAACCCGTAGACATATATTTTGACAACTTTAAAGACCGTAGTTACTGGCACACTTTTTAATGCAAAGTGGGTACAACAGCGAATATCGTTTTGACCTAAAATTACCGTTTTGCCCCTGTATCCAGAATTAGACTTATGGACAGGCTATCCTAAGTAATTTGACTATTCTAAAAATATTGGTAATATCTGTTTCAGCCCTCAAAGACTGTTATGAGAGTTTGACTTTTGTGGCTAGTCGATTGACTGGATAGTGTTGGTTCTACGTGCTACCACCAGGCAAGTATATCTTATCTTTCTTTACAGTTTATTTACATGCTTATATTGTTCTTCTTTGTTACATGTCATTACTAGTTTCTTTCATTGATTGGTGATATGTGTTCCTTCATATTATGCATATTAGTTTAGTTGTCTCGTTTATATCGTCATTGTTCACAGTTTGATATTATAGTTCATACCGGATCTGTTCTCACATGTACCTTAATTGAGTCATATCGTATCGTAGAACGACTGCATCATAACTGAACTTCTATTTCCAGTTCATTTGTTCTCAACCTGCGAGTCCATACTAGGGGCGAGGGTTGACCGTTTGAAATCACCTGCGAGTCCACACTAGGGACGAGGGTGATTGCCTTGAACTAACCTGCGACTCCACACTAGGGGCGATGGTGAGTGATTTATTCCAAACCTGCGAGTCCACAATAGGGGCGAGGGTTTGGTTATCCGTTGATCTCTTGTTCACCTGTTTTCTTCTAGCAGTTTATTTTTGTGTAGTTGTTCACATATTCGTGTATCGTTATTGCTTAGTCTTTTCCTGCTTATACCCTAGATTTTTTCATGCATAATAAACTGTTAGATAGACATATTTTTATGTATTTTGCTAGTCCCCTGAGGACATGATGATCTATTCAGGTATTTGCTAAGCGGCTGCATAGGGTAGATGGGTAGTTGATGATTGTGCCTGCAAGAATCAAGTATCAATAGTGGTACTTATTCATTCTTCCTTATTTATATTTATTTCTATGACTATCTGCTGATATAGCCCAGTTTTGTAAGCTCTATTATTATTCTTGACCTTGATCGAACATGTGTGGTACAGGGCGGCTGACTGTGTTGCATATTGTTTATTCTTATTATATTACTCCCTTAGTAGATTGAGATATAGTTTTGACTAGCCATGATTAGATCTATTATCATAGTCTAGACAGCTTATACGTATTCGAGTTGGGCTGGAGTCCACTTGATACGTAGATGGCTTGCGCACACACTCGCATCCCGAAAAGCGGGTACGGGTTATGACAAGTTTTTGTGGTGGTCCATACAGGTCAGAACATATCGTTTTGGTTACATTACTGTACCGAGCTAGCCTGCGTAAGGATTAAACTTGATAGGAATCTCAATCCACAACTGTTTTGAAAACTCTCATTGAATTCAATTATCTCATTTGGCCTTCCTATTTGTATTTACTTATTCTTCCTTGCCATCACTATCCTTGTTCCTCGTACCTCCTTCTTCCGGAGTGACGAACACTCATGATTTGGGGATGTTTTTTGGTTATCCGAAGTTAGAAAAATGGTTAGAAAAAAGTGTCTCTTAGGTAATTGCCGAAATAGTTGTTCGTTATGATTTTGATTGCCTTGAGGAGGAGTATGATGAATGTTATAAGCCATAGATATATTGTAGTATTGAATTTTTATGCAGGATAACAACAAACAGACAAAGTTATGACATTTTTTGTTTGATAGAATAGTGCAAGTGAAGTGGGTACACATCCTTACAAACTAATTTATTTGTGATAAAATAATGGTTAGGAGTACTGATAAAGTTATTATTTTTTGTCGATAAATCATTGACACCTGTAGATTTGAATAAGTGTATAAAAGATGATTAATGAGGTTCTAGTTTAAACAAATTTGACTAGGAAGATGTGGGTGTGAATTTTATTGAAGACTGAACTTATGGATTCTATAGAGAAGTATTTACGATTATGAGCAACAAAAAAAATGATGATGAACGAAAATTTTGTGATTGATGTGATCAAAGGTGGGTAGAAATTATGGTTGATTATATATCAAAAAAATTAATTAAAGGAATATGCGCTATGATATATAGAGGATAAATATTGGAGAAATTTAAGGAGATTATACATGATATATAATTTTGAGGAGATTGGATTCGATTTAAACTTGAGGCGATTTCTGTTAGATGTTATAATCTTGAGTATGGTATGATCTTAAGTTTATAATAGAGGGGTTGTATCGAAGGTGGGTAGACCTTCTGAGGAAGCGATTTTATTTTGGGTGGTCATTTTTTTAAAATAATGATAAGGTTTACTATAATTTGTTGGGAAAAATAAACATATATATATTTCAGAGTACATGTTAAATTTAAATTATATGACCTTGGAAGATATGGTGTCACCATATAGGAAAGAATCACATAATAGTAGTAATTCATGGATAGTGGTATCAATATGTGTTGATAGCATTATAATTATTTATCAACTGACTAGTCGTAATTCACATAATAGAGTAGTATATTCGAGGATCCATGTTGATTGCTAGTGTCCAAGGAGATTTACTAGTTAGCTTGGAGTGCCATCTTCATTTTTGATCATTTCTTTAAATTCGAGGACGAATTTATTTTTAAGGTGGGTAGATTTGTAACCCCTCTTCCCGAAGTTTTGAAACTATTATTTATTTATTTATTTGAATTTAAATGGTAAATTTTTGGATTTTTATAAATATTTAATTAATTAATTATTATTATAGAAGGCCTTATTCATGGTTAAGTTTTGAAGTGCCAGACGACTAGCAATCATGGCACGGATAGTGCAGTTGCGTGCCTTGACTAGTATTTTAGTAATGATAGAAAAGGTCGAGCCATAAGTGTGTCCCAACTAGGAAAACAAGACCAAGTTGTGACATGACCCCTATAAATAATTTTATTATTTATTATTAAGATTATTGATTTTTAGAAGATCAGGTTGAACCAAACTAGCTCGGATTTCACCTGAACCCAACCCAAAGCCCAGGTAGTCATGTAGCGCTACCAACGACATCCATGTAGTTTATATATATATATATATATATATATATATATATATATATATATATATATATATATATATATATATATATATATAAAAAAATATATATATATATATATATATATATATATATATATATATAGCTTATTCTTATAATCTCATAAATAATTTATATAAATTGTATATTAAATATAATAAACACATTATTTGCTATTTAAATTTATACTTACCTGAGATGAGTATCATTTTCATAAAATGATATTTTGGGATTTATTTAGGCTGTATATAAATATATATAAGTATATTCATAGCATAAGAAAATTGGGCTTTATATATATACAACAATATAATTTTATTTATATATATTTTAGTATATAGAATTAAGAATTTTGTATATCAATTATTGATTATATTTAGAATATTTTATTGCTTATATTTGGCTTTATGGTGTATCTTTACATATATTTACATATGTATATATACAGATATAATTATAAAAAGATAAAGAAAAAGAATAAAAGAAATAAAAGAAAAGGAAAAGGAAAAGGAAAAGGGAAAAAAACTATCCCAGCCCAGCCAAACCCAAGCTTGCACAAAACTAACCCCCCTAAACCGCGTACATATAGAACGACGGAGAGAGAGAGAGAGAGAGAGAGAAAGGGGAAAACTCAAAAACCCTAAACTCCAACCTAGCCAACTTCTCGCATAACCCCTTGCCACCCTTCCCAATACCTGGCGCGCCACCCAGCCTCGCTGGAGCGCCGCCCAGGGTCGACCGCATGTGAAACAGGGCAGCAGTAATGTAATAACCTACTCCGCGCTAGCGGAACGTCGACTCAAACGGTGCAAGTGCAACGACTCGAACCCCGTATTGCTTGACAAAATAACTCGCTTAAGACAGAGGCAACAAACTTAGACTTTCAAAGGCGTGCTCGGAGTCTCGCTCGGCCGATGCGATCATCGCTAAGGTGGGTGGCTCCAATGAACCTGTCTTTGTTTAGCCTAGACACATAATAATACGGACAATATTTTTAGATCGCAAGGCGATAACTCCATGCATACTAATAAAATGATTCAACTAACCTACCTAAAGGAATAATCCCATTTTGTATGCTTGTGTAGAACATAGAATATTACTTGAACCTCGTACCACAAGTCCACGCTCGTGCCAAGGCACCGCTTGCTCTTGAGTAGAATTGTCTATGCGCTAACTTATGAACGAAATGCTTGTCACTTAGATCGTACTACAACTTGAAGCACAAAACAATGAATGGTTCACTAAAATAAGGCAAGAAGACTATCAACATAGTCGTTCCGAGCAGAGTATAGAAACATCGAAAGGCATCGGCATAGTTGGGTTGCCAAGACGGTTCCCGTACAGGAAGCTGCATAATGAATGAATGAACGAATGAACGAATAAGCGAATGAATGAATCAATGAAAAAATGAATGAATAAGTGAACGAATGAATAAACAAGTGAAAGAAAGAAAAGATAGGAATGAATGAATAAAAGAAAGCAAGATAAGAAGAGAATAATGATTAGCGACAGGTATGACGGGGACGTACAACGGGGCTCGCTACCCGCGCTGCATGGATGTCGCTGCCAACCTAGTCGGTAATCGACTATGGATCAAAGATAGCCTACGGCTCAAAGACAGTCCATTAAGTTAAAAATGATAAGACAATACGAAATGGTCGCAGATAACTCGGTGCACGAGGTAAAAAAATGAATAAGTATTCCAAGGCAACGATCAACGACATCGTGGCCGGCCTAGGCAGAATCATGGCTTACGGCCGGCTTGGGTGCGAGCTCGGCCACCCAAGAGGCGTAAGTCAGGTATTGCATGGCCTATCAGTGTATACCAGCCATTACCGGCTGATAGGGAACCAAATACCAAGATAGATGGTCCAAAATGGCTTATGGTGCCAACGACCGATGCATATAGATTAAGTTGTCTCGATTGTGGCAATCCGCGTGCGAGACCTTGCATTGAAACAAGTAATCTGAGTAAGATGAACATGCTAAGTTACTAAATGAAACATATCTAAACAATATTTGAGTACAACATATATTGACAACTTGAGTAAGCTGAACAACTGAGTAACTGAATAAACATTGAACAAAGCTTGATCATAACATATCTTGACAAAACTAGAATACTTCGTAGAACCTGAGGCAGGAACACGCCCTTAACACTTTGGAATACTTATGCAAATTTTGTTAAGTCGTTGTGTATAAATTATTGGCTAACTTTGTTTACCTTGGACAAGAAAGATCGTATGGTAAGTTGTGCATGTTATTCATATGCGACACTTGATATCGGTTACATGAGATAGGCTTTAAAATATATGCCATGAAACTGATCCTAAGGCAAGATTAGTAAGACAATCAAATGATAGGTGCACAAAAGTAAAATGAACTGTTTGGTAGTGATAACGAGTGGACGAGCAAGCCTCCCCACCAGTGCATAACAATGTACTGATAACCACATAGATTGCTTGCAGACTGCGGAAGAACCTCGACGGGTGCGGAGACTTTACTCGAACGTGCTGTGGCGCGGAGCTAACTCTGAAGCCTTGGAGCATTACAGAGGAACTGAAGCACCATATACATGACATAATATGTTGGAACATCGCCATGTATCATCCCATATTGTAAGCCGCTTGGCACGCCTTTTATGTTTTGAGAGAGAGAAAGCTTGAGCAATTTGTAATCTCAGTCTAGCGTCGCTTGTAATACTTCTTGTATATCAATAAAGACTATTGACTTTTTTCAATTTGTGTTCATTTACTTTCTGCTGTAAATGGGGATACTCTGTGCGACTCTGTGGCCTAGCTTCAATCGGCCGTTTCTGGACATGGCCTTGCACGAGCACAACCTAGGCTCGTTCGTCATCATGCCTTAGCGAGGACGATCGCTCCTCCGAGAGCGGGGCATGACAGATTGGTATCAGAGCACGGCTATACGTCATTGGACTTCATTTTGATTCTCTCAGTTCTGAAAGCTCGATCGTGGACAAAAGAAGTGTGCGCTCTCTCTCGTTATTCCTTGGGATGTTCCAAAAAATAAGTCTAATAATTTCAAAAGCTTGTACAAGTATTTGGTTAAAACAGAATCGATATGCGAAGGCATTTGTGCCAAACTGTATCGGACTTAAGTTGGAAGGAAAACCATGCTAAAGTTAGCAAGTTGTGTGCATGCCTGAATGACCTTACGCTAATACTTGCGAACAAATGTACGAGACCAAAGTATAGTTCGAATGGGACGGCTATGCACACAGCCTTTTGGCTAAGTTGTGCCGATTATTGTGCACCTCGACCTTCTGGTGCGAACGAGTTGGCGAGCGAGATTGATGATCGCCCGGACAAGAATAAGTTAGACTTATAGTCTATATCAATAGAGACGTTATCGAACCAACTCTAAGACAAACATGGGGAATGGTTCTTAGATTTTAAGGGACGGGCGAACGTCTATTCGAACGTGTCAATTGTGAATCGAATGATCTTTTCGAGGATTTGTAGAATGACTTGACCCTGAGTGGTGTATGCAATAGTCTCGAAGAAGAATAAGAGTGAGTATTGACGATTAGTCGAGTGGCTCGAACACTGAGTGGTGTATGGACCATCTTGAAAAATGATTCAAATGAAATTAAGGATTTACAGGTAGCAACGAGTGTATCAGCAAGCGATGTTATCGCGCAAAGCCTTAGAATGAGTAACGCTTAAATGATCATAATTTCGAGAGTCTCAAACGAGATATCGTTCGGATGATTTTTGAATGTGTAGTACAAATTACAAAATAGTTGAATAGAGATTCGGAACGATAAAACGAATGGATGTCTTGGTCGAGAAAACTTGGTAGATCATACGTGCAATTTCGGAATAGTCGAATAGAGTGAAACTTGTGTTGAGGTAAAATCCTCATAGACGGGATCGATGATAGCATGATTGGAAGATACCGTGTATGAATGTTGGTTTAAATATACGAAGAATGACTAAGGATTTAGAATAGATGTTGTTCAATGACTTGAGTTGGCATGGAACAATGCAAATTGAGGAATTAAGTTGCACAACTCGAATTTTGTTACAAAGGAAGATCGTCGGATTATATACATCATCGATGGTATTGAGGTATATCAAAGATCGATGTACAATAACTCAGGGGTACTCTGATTTGATGAATGATGGTCGTGTTAAAAGTTAATATTTCGATGGATGCTATGTTTACGATTTTGATAGAAATGAATGTTTGGAAGAAAGGGAAGTGACTTGATTGTTCGGTAATGACCACAATGACGACGATCTTGTCTTACGTGAGTGCAACTCCAGCCTCGCACATGCGTCATATAGGATTTGGGATGTTCATTTCGCGTGAGCGTTGGCATGGTGATTCATGTCCAGCGGAAATGACGAACTCGAAAGATCAGGGCGTAGCAATATGGATTGCTTCGACTTGTGGTTTGAAGCGAAAGTGAGTTCGAGGATTGTTCGAACTTGTGATTAAAGATTAAGTAAACTTGAGATTTGAGTAGACCTAATTTATGTATCGAAAATGAATTAGTTTAGACTTAATACAAGAGTTACGTTCCGATGAGGATGATTATCCCGCGGAAATGTTGGCAAGATGATTCATGTCCACCGTAGATTATCAGACTTACGTGAGATTGGGATGTGACATATTGTTATGCTAGACAACCTTGTGATCGACTACGTGAATTGGATAGGATGAATAGGTAAATTATATCAAATATATTTGAAGATATAGACTATACAAATTGATAGTTTTGATGTACAATAGGATTTGGTTGAGAAGAACCTATTGTAATATGACTTTGCTGAATGAACTCGGACCTCGTGTGAAGAATGTCTTGATGCGAATATGATGAAAACGGCTCGATGTTTAGAAATTTGGGTGAAACGAGCTTGGGTAGAGTATTCCGTACGAACGAACAATAGGATTGAGACGAACGTCGTGCAACGACTTTGCACGATGAACCAAGAACTTGACTTGTAACTATGACCTTGTGAGATGACCTAGAGGATAGGTGGACAACCTTATGCCGAGTGATTGAACCTGTGTGACCGACTTTAGAGTATCGCTCGGACGGACGATAAATCTGAGGCAACAAGACTTATAGTTAGGATATGGAAATGGAGTGTGTACCGCAACAATGATAT
This sequence comes from Iris pallida, assembly GCA_029216955.1. Classification (NCBI taxonomy): domain Eukaryota; kingdom Viridiplantae; phylum Streptophyta; class Magnoliopsida; order Asparagales; family Iridaceae; genus Iris; species Iris pallida. Next base: position 2,316,631 of record JANAVB010010400.1, read on the forward strand.
CAGCCCCAAAACGAAGTGAATGATAGAAATCGGTGATGAGCAAGAAAAGTTGAGATAACCAATGTGAATCATTGATAGGAAGACATACTTGATGATAGTAAAATGTTTGATTTTAGATCAGACAAGAATTACTTGAACCTTGGTCAACTCCGGTAGGAAGAAATCGTATTGATTTCGTAGACAAGAACGCCTGAGAAATGAATCGGGTCATCTCGAGGATCGAGATAGACGATAGTGAAACAAACTGGAGTTCGGTTTTAATCGAGTTAGTACAACGATCTACAATTCAAAACTATCACGAGTAGCTTGTCCGACTTCGCTATCGCTAAGCTTGGTTGAAATGTATATATTCGAGGGACGCCTTGAATATGTGCACGATCCAAACTCAGCAATATGATGAACTCGAATACAGCTACAAGTGGATATCTTGAGATGCGCATGGATGAACGGATGAATGAGTTAGCCTCAGCCTATGACCTCATGTTTGATGAATTATGACATACCTCCTGTGACCATTATAGTCCCGTGATAGGGCACAATAGCGACCAAGTCATAGAAACACAACGATTGAGTGAGTACCGTCAACTCGAATAAGTAGTAAAGGCATTCGATAAAATTGGCCAAAATGCATGCGACATAAAATTAGAATGATACATGAACATAGTTCGATGCCATCAAATGATAGAGTCGTTCGATAGGAATTGCCTAAGATGCGCACATGGTATGGATTAAGAAACAGTAGGATGACTTGCACCCAGGAAGTCTCGAGGACGAGACTTATTCTGAGTGGTGTATTATGTAATGACTCGCTCCGCCCTAGCGGAACGTCGACTCAAATGGCGCAAGTACAACAACTCGAACCTTTTCTTATTCGGCAAAATAAAACGTTTAAGGCAGAGACAATGGACTTGGCCCTTCAGGATAATCCAGACTTAGACTTTCAAAGGCACGCTAGGAGTCTCGCTCGGCCAATATAATCATCGCTAAGATGGGTGGCTCCGATGAATCCGTCTTTACTTAGCCTAGACATATAATAATACGAATAATATTGTTAGATCGCTAGGCGATAACTCCCCGCATGCTAATAAAATGACTCAACGAACCAAGCTAAGGAAATAATCTCATCTTGTATGTTTGTGTAGAACATGGAATGTTACTTGAACCTCGTATCACAAGTCCACGCTCGTGCCAAGGCACAGCTTGCTCTTGAGTAGAATTGTCTATGCGTTAACTTATGAACGAAATACTTGTCACTTAGATCGTACTACAACTTGAAGCACAAAACAATGAATGGTTCATTAAAATCATGCAGAAAGACTATTAACATAGTCATTCCAAGCAGAGTATAGAAACATCGAAAGGCTTCGGCATAGTTGGATTGCCAAGGTGGTTCCTGTACAGGGAGTTGTATATGAATGAATGAACGAATAAACGAATAAGCGAATGAATGAATCAATGAATAAATGAATGAATAAGTGAACAAATGAATGAATAAGTGAAAGAAAGAAAAGATAATAATGAATGAATAAAAGAAAGATAAGAAGAGAAGAATGATTAGTGACAAGTATGACGGGGACGTGCAACGGGACTCGCTACCCGCGCTGTACGGATGTCGCCGCCAACCTAGTCGGTATTCGACTATGGCTCAAAGATGGTATGGCTCAAAGATAGTCCGTTAAGTTAAAAATGATAAGATAATACGAAATGGTTGCGAACAACTTGGTGCACGAGGGAAATAAATAAATAAGCATTCCAAGGCAACGATCAACGATATCGTGGCCAGCCTAGGCAGAATCATGGCTTACGGACGGCTTGGGTGCAGGCTTGGCCACCCAAGAGGCGTAAGTCGGGTATTGCATGGCATATCAGGGTGTACCAGCCATCACTGCTGATAAGGAACCACGATACCAAGATGGATAGTCCAAAATGGCTTATGGTGCCAACGACCAGTGCATATAAATTAAGTTGGCTCGATTACGGCAATCCGCGTGCGAGACCTTGCATTGAAACAAGTAATCTAAGTAAGATGAACATGCTAAGTTACTAAATGAAACATATTTGAACAACGTTTGAGTACAACACATACTGACAACTTGAGTAAAATGAACAACTGAGTAACTGAATGAACATTGAACAAAGCTTGATCATAACATATCTTGACAAAACTAGAATACTTCGTAGAACCTGAGGCAGGAATACGCCCTTGACACTTTGGAATACTTATGCAAATTTTGTTAAGTCGTTGTGTATAAATTTTTGGCTAACTTGGTTTACCTTGGACAGGAAAGATCGTATGGTAAGTTGTGCATGGTATTCATATGCGACACTTGATATCGGTCACACGAGATCGGCTTTAAACTATATGCCATGAAACTGATCCTAAGGCAAGATTAGTAAGACAATTAAATGATAGGTGCACATAAGTAAAATGAACGTGTTTGGTAATGATAGCGAGTGGGCGAGCAAGCCTCCCCACCAGTGCATAACAATATACTGATAACCACATAGATTTTTTGCAGACTGCAGAAGAACCTCGACGGGTGCGGAGACTTGACTCGAACGTGCTAAGGCGCAGAGCTAACTTTGAAGCCTTGGTGCATTACAGAGGAACTAAAGCACCATATACAGGACATAATGTGTTGGGACATTTGTTTTACTTAACAAAAATGCCTTGAGGATTGGCTTTTGAAAATAAAACGAGAAAAAGTACAAGAAGTACAAATTTGATTCTAGAAAAGTATTGCTGTAGAAGTCTGATCTGTAAATGATCACTTTGTTCCTTGGACCATACGATGATGATGAAGATTGCTGCTTGAAGATGGACAACTTGGAAGAACTAAGTCACCAGAAAGGTATCGACGCACTTGGGCACTGATGGCGAGGCCGAATGCTTTCCTGCTTTGCTTCACTCTGTTCTGAAAGAAAGGTTGGAGAAGAATGCTCTAGAAAATCAAAAAATCTCTGAGTTCTAATCTCTCTGTCTTTTCTCCTGTCTCTGTGTGTCTCTGTGTGTGTTATATGAGAAAATAAGTCTATTTATAGACTTGGGCTCTTGTGCGTAAAAACTCAGCAAAAGTTCCGTTTTTACGCTAACAACTGCCACCCATGACCGAAGTCATCCTCTATATATGTTGACACGTGTCCCATCATTTCAGTAAGAATCGGATGCACGTACACACGTTCTTCGAGATGTGTGGCATGAAAGCCATGTAGGCAGACCACGTTCTCAACTGATGAAGAAGAATAGGGCATAAAACAACCCCAATGTACTCTGAGCGTAAAGTAGTGGACTAGGCGTAAAACAGCCCTGTCATAGATTTCCCGCGTAAAGTGGTTATCAAATAACCTTGAGCGTAAAGTAGCCCAAATAGACTTTACGCACACGTCGACTTTCGAACGTAAAAACTCATATAATCTCCGTGCATAAAAGAAGCCATAGTGTGAGCGTAAAGTAGCTCAGTCTACATACTAAACGACAACATTGGTCTTTGTATAAAATAAATCCCTTCGAAATCTGTGGTATATGCCATCATCAATATCTTCATGTCAGACTTTGCATTAAATGCGAGACTTTGACAGCTTTGTCCAGCGTAAAAGGAGGGTTAGCCTATCTTAGGCGTAAAACCATTGTCTTGATCCTGGCTGCTTTAGGCGTAAAAGCGATTAGCCTTGTCTTGGGCGTAAAGTATTTAACCTCCCTGCGGCGTAAAGTAGATCAATTTGAGTAGAAAGATCTATCACTTTGACTCATTCTGTGAAGCACTTTTTACGCTCCTACAAGACCTCCTTTAAAGTTTTCGAATGTCTTCATAATTCGAAACACTTTGAACAGCAGCGTAAAAGTTGAGATTTGACCAGTCAGCGTAAAATTTGGGATACGCAACAGTCATCCGCATAAAAGTGGGGATATCCAACAGTCGGCGTAAAATATCATTAAATAGTGTCGGTCAACATTTAACCGTCACAATGAATTTTCTTCTCGAGACTTTCGAACGCCTTTTCACTTTCCCGAGTTTGCATTAATAATGAACAGTTTCCAATGAGGAACATGGAGAGTTGATTTAATTGTATAAATGAGGAGAAATTCTTCACTCTTGTCATTCATCTCTATAGTGACATGGTGCCAAAGAAGGAGAACAATGAAGAGGCTTCGAGCTCAAGGATTGACTTTGAACGAGCACGCAACTTTGTAGAGTGCTTTGGATTAACTCCAGCAGTCTTCAGTCGCATCGATGGTGGTCCCCCGACTGCATATGAGGGCTCAGGAGATGCAAAAGCGTTTTTAAATCTGATACGTCGCTCTGGGATTCGCAACATGCGCGAGTTAGGTGCCTCCCTTCGTCAACCCAACGAAGGAGAGAAAATGATATTCCATGTATTGCGACTCCCTTATATATAGGGGTCCACTTTCCCCCTTTTTATAAATAAAATTTTGATGTTGATCTTATCTGTTGATGTACAAAATTGTTTAATCACTCCTTTTGACCGCTTCTATGGTTGTTAATTCCCAAGAAACAAACCAACACGTGGCATCTGTCTTGTGGTTACGAGAGCCTTTTAATAGGATCTTTTCCCGAAATAGACTCACACCAACAGTTTCTTCAGTCTTTATAAATAGCCGAGAATGTTTCATATATTTTCATTCTCATTCCTCTGAAGATAAATTTTTGCAATATCGTTTTCCAACAAATGATAATGGCGATGCTTTCCAACAGCGTTCCTTTGTACGCCCAGTCATCAGACGTAGATTCAACCACTATTAGAGCCAAACCATTTGGCTTAAGTGGTAAGTCCGATCGTAAGCAATTATCTGCCTTCGAATTTTTTGTTGAAAACAGCTGCTCATGAGCGTAAATTCTTGACGAGCGTAAAAAAACTTTGCTAATGAAGTGCACATGAAGCAATGGCGTAGAAGCCTTGTTGAATGGTGGTACACCTGAGATACTGGCATAAAATCACTGTCTTGCTGAGGCACTAGCGTAAAAACCTTGCTGAATAGTGGTACACCTGAAGCACTGGCATAAAAGCCTTGCTGAATAGTGATACACCTGAGGCACTGGCGCAAAAGCCTTACTGAATAGTGATACACCTGAAGCGCTGGCGTAAAAACCTTGTCATCTATTTTTAGTTAGCGTTTAAAATGCATCTGATGATACTTCTGTTTAAAACACTTCTTCTTTGTTATTTTCTGCAGAAGTTTGGCTGAAGAGCTTTTCCAGAACCGGCATTGGTGACTTTGACGCTGTGAAGAGCGTTCTTCTGACATCAACATCAGGGAGCTCATGCGCTTTTGATGCGCAAATCAGACAACTCAAAACTCTTCATGAGATATAAGGGTCTTCCTCTGTTGGTAGGAAGAGCCTTTATACACGGAGAGTTGGATGGTATAGTCAACTCTATCCCAAGAAATCGGGTAGTAGAGTTCCTTTCACGGTAGGACTAGGAATTGTATCCCAATGTTGGATACATTCCTATCTCCTTTGAGAGGCCGCCACTCCTCCACCAGTTGTATTGGCAGCAACACGTCTTCGGGCTGCCATACTCTGGGATTCTCCTCTCGTCTGAGAGAGAAGACCAGAGTTTGATTCCTACTGTTCTGGTCGCCACAGAGGCTCAGACAGCAAGGAATTGACACCAATAACGAATCCGACGAAGAAGATCCAAAAAAGAAATAGATCTCCATTAGGCTATCGTTGTGTGTATAGAATGAAAATACAAGAATGTAATTGATTTCCATTATAACTTGTAAGAAAGTCTAAGAAATGTAATAGACTTTTTTGATGATATGGGAATGGAAATGATAAGTATTCTATGCTCAATAATTTGTATCTATCTGGATGTGATATGGACATGATAGATAATGAAATCTTGTTTTCTATTTTTAGAGTATACAATACTATCAGAGGTAATATGGACATGACAGTATGTAAGAACTCAAAGAAAAGTAGATTAATATCTATGCACAGGTCAGATGGAAATGATAGATAAGGAAAGTAAGTGGATTTAATATTCATTTAGAGGTCATGAAGACATGATAAATAACAAATCCCACTTTTTAATCAATTGATAAAATAGAAGATTTAAAATCCCTCTCCCAGGAGACAAGAAACCAGCTTAACCAAACCTTGGTAGCTGGGGAATAAGGAGACAGATGTCATGAGCATATAGGTCCATGTCAATGTATGAATGAATCAACATAACTTTCGGGAAAAGAAAACATTGATTCAATTCCATAATTAAATGAATGAACCTGATAGAATGGACGGATAGACCTTTTCGGGAATGAAAGGTTGTTTTCAAAGACCGGTTCATCAACAGATCTCTCCTATAAATAGGCGAAAACTCTTTGTAACATTTCATTCTTATTTCCACTCCTCTATTGGAAATGTCTTCCAAGGATATGCAGCAAAAGAATGAAGTCTCCAGGAAAGTTGAGGACGTCGTTGAGACGCACTCCGCTGAGCCAATTGTGACAGGGATAACCGAAGTAGACGAAAGCTCTTCTACTCCCAAGCCACCATAAGATATCTTTGCTTTCTTAGTAGAGCCAAGAAGAACTCCTGAAGAAGAGGCACCGAGGATGGTTGCTTGCAGATTTTTCATGAACTCAGGCAATGATACCTTCGAAGCATTGGCTGATTATGTATTTAATAAGGGAGGCAGTGGTCCTTAAAATTTTATTCAGAACAAAAATAAATAAAGGAATTTTATTTTTATCAGCCTTCTTCTTTATACATAGTATTTCTTGAGGAATTTGCCGTTGATAGGCATCATGAGTAGATCTCCATTAGGCTTTGATAACCGATAGGCACCATTAGAAAATACGGTCTCAATAACATAAGGACCCTCCCATTTTGCTTGGAATTTCCTTTTGCTTTTGTGAGTCATCACCATCGGTCTTCGAACAGCCAATACTAGTTCGCCAACCTTAAACACCCTCTTTTTAACTTTACGATTGAAAGTTTGAGATATACAAGCTTGATATAGCTCAATATGTTGTTGTGCTTGAAGACGCCTCTCATCCAATCCTTCAAGTTCTTGGAGTCGTAAGCGATCATTATTCTCTATAGTTAGCTCATTAGCAATGGCTATCCGTAGAGATAGAATTTGGATTTCCAAGAGAAGAACAGCCTCACATCCATAAACCAATAAAAATGGTGTAAAACCAGTAGGAGTTCGGACTGTTGTTCGATAAGCCCATAAATATTCCCCAAGTTTCTCATTCCAATCACGTTTATTAGAAGAGACAAACTTTTTGAGAAGTTTAATGATCGTCTTATTGAAAGCTTCAGCTAAACCATTAGCAGCTGGATTATAAGTCGTAGAAGCCAAATTTTGAATTCGATTGTTATCACAGAACCGATAAAATGTCTGACTGGTGAATTGTGGGCCATTGTCATAAATTATTCGTCGAAGAATCCCGAAGCGATAAATGACATGATGTTTGATGAAGTTGATCACATTAGATGTTTTTACTTCAACAAGAGGAACTACTTCTGCCTACTTAGAAAAGTAATCGGTTATAGCTAATATGAACCGATGTCCTTTAACAGAAGGAGGGTTAATAGGACCAATGACATCCATACCCCAAGCTTCGAAGGGCCAAGAAGCTGCTGTAGGATGTAGAAATTCAGATGGTTGATGAATAAAATCAGCATGAATCTGACATGCTTTACATCTTCTGGCATAGTCTACAGCATCTGCTATCATAGAAGGCCAATAATACCCCATTCTTCGAATATGGTCTTGTAATTTAGGACCTGGTTGATGAGCACCACAAACACCATCATGATCCTCTCGTAGTATTTGTTTGGCTTCACTTTCTGAGAGATAATACCGTAAGAGTCTGTCATATGATCGACGATATAACATATGTAAAGACGAATCATAATAAAATCGAAATGGTCGTCTCTTAATTGATGCAGCTTCTTTTGGATCTTCAGGCAAAATTGCATGAACCGCATAGTCAATGAATGGAGTTCTCCAATCCCTCTGTTGGGAACTAGCCTTTGTAGTATAACTTTATTCAACATACAGATTATTCTTGATACAGCACAGATCTCGGTCCAACAAAGTAATTGTATTTTGCCTTCGGATTGGAACAGCTAAATCTGCAGCTAGACTAGCAAGAGCATCAGCCTCAACGTTCTGAGAACGTGGTACAAATTCAATGAAGAATACTTTGAATGAAAGGACCAACTCGACTACCACTTGATGATAAGGGATGAGATCAAGGTTTCTGACCTCATAAGTCCTTCTAACTTGATTAACAATCAATTGAGAATCTCCATAAGCTTCTAGAAACTCAATATCCAACTGTTTTGCTACTTGGAGACCAATCAATAGAGCATTATATTCTACTACATTGTTGGAACATGGCTCATTGAGAGAATAGGCACGGTATATGACCATTTTGTCAGAAGAAACCAAGACGATTCCTACCCCAGAGACAATATTGCCTTTAGGTCCTACTCGTGATGCTCCATCAAAATATAATTGCCATATATCATTCTTCAAAATCATGTTACAATCCACGACTTCATCTGGAATGTCCTCATATAACTTGATATTTCTGGTATAGGGTGAGCAGCTAAGAAATCAGCTAATGCTTGACCCTTTACTGATTTTTGAGGTACATAAATCATATCATAAGGAGTGAGCAACATCGCCCAAGTTGCTAATCTAGAATTAAGAATGCTCGGCTTTCTCATCAATACCCGAATAGGATTTATTCTGGAGATGACATGAATAGTTTGTCCTGTCACATAATGTCTTATCTTTTGTACGGAAAAAACTAAAGCCAGACATTCCTTTTCTACAGGAGTATACCTGTGTTCAGCTCTAACCATCATTCGGCTAAGATAATAAATCGCCTGTTCATGACCCATATCACTTTTCTGTGCGAGAAGAGCACCAAGTGAATGATCCAAGGCTCGAACATATAGCAAAAATGGTTTTTCTACCACTGGAGGCACCAGGACAGGTGGGTTTATAAGGTATTGTTTAATATCATTGAAGGCTTCTTGACACGCTTCATCCCAGACAAAAGATACACCTTTCTTTAACAGACGGGAGAAAGATTGACATCTTCCAGAGAGATTAGATATAAATCTCCTGATATAAGCAATGCGGCCCTGAAAACCACGGAGCTCTTTCAGATTGCGAGGAGGACGCATTTCGAGGATTGCTTTAACTTTATCAGGGTCAACATGGATACCCTGAGAAGTAATAACAAATCCTAAAAACTTGCCACTAGAAACCTCTAAGAAAGACTTGGTAGGGTTCATTTTCAATTGATGTTGACGCATCAATTCAAATACTGTCTTTAAGTCTTGAATATGATCATCTTTTGATCGACTTTTAACAACGATGTCATCTACGTAACATTCAACTGTCTTCCGGAGATGCTCTTGAAAGATGTTGCTCATAGCCCGTTGATATGTAGCACCGGCATTTTTAAGACCAAACGGCATAACCGTATAACAGTAAACTCCGAGGGGTGTTCGAAAAGAAGTATGTTTCTCATCTTCTGGATGTATCTTGATCTGATTATATCCTGAGAATCCATCCATGAAAGACATACGTTCGAAACCTCATGTATTGTCTATCATGACATCAGTAATAGGAAGTAGAAATTCGTCCTTTGGACAAGCCGTATTAAGATCTCGATAATCTACACAAACTCAGACTTTTTCGTTCTTTTTCATAATAGAAACAATGTTGGCAACCCAATCCGGGTGTTGCTCTTCACGCACAAATCCACATGTGATCAACTTTTTGACTTCTGCTTCGATTGCATCCATCATATCTGGTCTAAAGCACCGTTGCTGTTGTTTTACAGGCTTGGTGTTAGGCAAAATGTTGAGCTTATGAGTAGCAACTTTAGGATCTAGACCCGGCATATCCTCATAACTCCATGCAAAGATGTCAATATATTCTTTGATCAGTTTTATCAACTCTTCCTTTTCATCGTCATAAAGGCTCTTACTGATGAATATTAGTTTGGACGTAGTTCTATCTCCGACATCAATCTGGACAACCTCATCCTCTGTAGGTGGCTATCGCTGTTCAAAACGAAGTTCCCATTGAGTGTCCATTTGTTGGGCCCAAGGGTCATTTTCAAATGGCTCTGATTCATCATCAATTTGAACCATGTAAGCTGAAAATACCTGCTCAAATTCATCAAATAAGGAATGAGATATATTCGATTCGATGAATTGGTTTTCTTCTGAATCAGATGATTGTGAGGAATTAGAAGAGAATTCTTCTTGTATATCGTCATTAAACATATGGGACGGGTCATATCCCAATCCATGACGAGTCTTCTGGTAAAACGGATCACCACATAAAGGGAGTCGTCTACCTTTGCCCTGATTGAGACCTTGCATAGTCTTCAAATCATATCCCATATTCTGAATGATCTTGATGGATTGTTGACTATATTTGTCAATTCGGAATCTTCCTTTATCTTTATCTTTCAGATCGTCTGTCTGAGCAACAGGTATATTTCTAGCCAAGCCAAAAACAATTTGGCGCTTGTTTTTCTTATCAGACCAAACCACGAAATAAGACTCTTCATGACGTCTATAAGTTACACAAGCTTGTGATTGGGTAACTACCGGAAGTAGATAAGTTGAAGATGTTAAGAACTTTTGAGCATAAGGTCCAGCATCAACCTGAAGAGGAAAGGAATTTTCTTTATAGTTGATGTATAAAGTTTCTTCTGGTTCTATGTCGCCTTTAGATTGATGACTTTGATTATCAGAAGATAAAGTCATTCTTTCAATAAACTTGGCAGCCATATACTCGGAAAGGAAATCTTCATTGATATCAAAAAGTTACATCATTTACGATTTGACTGCTACACTTCGGATTAATCATCAGTGGACCATTATCCGTCATCTGCGTAGATTTGCCAAGATTGACAATCAATGGTGGTTCTGGATCATTCGTACAAGAAGTACGCCCTTTGACCTTAATAAAAACAGGTTGAACTTGGCTTTTAGTAGGGACATTTACTGATTCCTCAGATGAAGCTTGAGTTCTCCTTTAACCTTGATTACGAAAGGTTGATCATTGACAAATTGGGATTGGATTCGTCCCTTGACCATGATCTTCAAAGGTTGTTCTTCTGGCGGATCTTTATTAATAGACTGATCTTCAATAAAAGATTGATCTTCAGCTATGTCTGATATCTCTTTCACATGTTCTTGTTTATAAAGCCTTGAATCAGAAAAATAGGCTTCGACACCCTTGAAGGGATTGATATCAGCAAATTCAGTCTTTACAACTCCTTGAGAATCTACATACTTGAAGCATTGGTGGAGAGTTGAAGGCATAATGTTTTGTTCATGAATCCATTGTCTTTCAAGAAGAATATTGTAGGATACATCTGAGCTGATAACATAGAAGGTTACCATAGTTCGCAGATCGCCAATCTGAATCTTCAGACGAATCTTCCCCAGTGGTTTACTCTTGCCAGAGTTAAAACCAACTATCGTAGTACTAGTGTAAGTCAGGTCACTAGTAGGAATCCTCAGGGGTCTTAGCATACTTTGAAGGATTATGCTAATTGACGACCCAGGATCGATGTAAATCCTGTCAATTTCAGTAGATCCAATATACCCAGTGTAGCACAGAGGTCTGTCATGTTTGTTATGCTTCAACAGCATATCTTCTTGTGTAAAGGTGATATTGGGAATTGCTTCCATCACACTATGACATTGCGGACATGACACTGGAGTATTATCAGGACTCTTGAGTTGAGCCAAGCATGAATCTGCCTGAAGTAGAGCTTCACTCAAAGTCTCCCTGCTTTCTCTAGAAAGACGAAGCAGTTCAAATATGGATAGTCTAGCTGGAGTATTGGCTAACTGAGCTAGAATATCAAACTTATAAGGTTTCATCACCACCCCCTGACTGGAAGCAGACTTCAATGGAACGTCAAAGCGTACTGCTTTCTGTTTTCCCTTTTCAACCACCGAGGGTTTAGCAGGAACAGGAGAAGGTTGAGCTGGTAGTGTTTCCACTACATCTTCTACTTCTTTGGAAGATCGCTCATAATCTTTGTGGTACTCCTTCCCGGATCTTGTACCTGTAAAATTTTCTTCTTCAGGCTCAAGAGAAGGAAGTACCATATTACAGGATTTAGTCTTCCTCCCTTTAGCCTTTTTCTTGTAAGGTTTGTTGTGAGGAATTTCAGAACCTAATCCAACAGTGGATTTTTGATTTTGAATTTGTAAAGGAATTCGTATTCCTTTATCATAATTCAAACCTTCTGCCTTCTGAAAGTCATAACCCATTTTCTTCATGAGAAGGACAGATTGCTGACTGTATAGATGAATGGACAGTAGACTTTTAACAAATGGTTCCACATAGGAAGAAAAAGAGATCTCTGTATCCACAAAAGAATGAGGAATAGATGTCTCTGTAACTGCAGGAGGAGAAGGATTCAGGATACGAGGAAAAATTCCTGTAGGAGCTTTTTCGTAAGCAGCGAAGACTTGTTGTGCCCGGTTGAAAGGGACACTATTCATAGCTAACCACTGTTGATGAGTAAGCTTGAGTTTGGTAGGAGGAGCTAGACTTGGAGGACATATGTTCAATCCTCTTAGTCTATCTTCCAAAGGAGTACCATCCCATAGATAATCTGAATCGTCGGGATCTGGAATGACATGAGAAATCATGTTGCAAGTTTTGACTTTCTTGCCTTTTTTGGATTTTGAAGTTTTACTTTCATTTTCCAATTCAGGTACTAAGTCAGGATGTACCCACATAATTTCACTATTTTTTAAGGTAAGAGGCAGCAATCCGTCATTTTCTTCTCTAGGAGGCAGGATATTCACAATCTTCATCTTCGCCTTCGGGATTGGGATGATTCCATCTGCTACTTGCTGTGGAGGAAAATCCCTGAATTGAAGAGAAACCATATTGGTTGTCACCGTATGGTCATCATTAGTTAAGGCGATAGCACCGCCATTTATCAGCTCTTGGATTTTCTTCTTTAGGACATAGCAAGCACTGGTAGGATGATTAATGTATCTATGATAGATACAATATTTGGGATTGTCAGTCAGATTTACCTCATTAGGCCTCTTTGGCTCTGGAATCTGATGTTTGCCACTCTTCACCAGACATTGAAATATCCCTGGGATATCACTCTCATCAAAAGAGTATTCTTCCTTTGGCCTGGAAGATTCCTGACTATTCGGCGTCATTTTATTCTTGGAAAGATTAACCATGAGGGTATCTTTTCCTTTCACATTACGATTACCGGGGTTATTACCCGGATTACTTTTCTTTCCTCTATCATCTGAGGCAAAAATCAACCCATGTTCACGAGCCAACCTACCATTGGTCTCGACAAAAACTGCTGCTATGATGAACGAAGCCCAATATGTGAATTGAGAACCCGTAAAAACAGCAATAGATGGTCGCATATTCATCTTGCATGTATCAATGAGTGCTGAATCTGGCATACCAGGAGGCATCTTTAAAGTCGCCTGTCAGAAACGTTCAATGAACGTCCGAGTATCTTCTTTCTCCTTTTGCTTGATTTCTATCAAGGAGGACATGTTCATGTCTATACCTCCTTCATAGAAGCGGGAGAGAAACATTGCCTTAAATGCGTCGAAAGACGAAATGCAATTATCGGGTAAACTTTGATACCAATCATAAGCCAAACCCGTCAAGCAACCAATGGACATTCGAGTGAGAAGAGCATCATTTTTCTGCATATGTACAATTATAATATTAAAATAATTGATATATTGACTAGAAGAAGCCCTCCCATCAAATAATACCATGGATTGTGGCTTGACTTTTGGTAGAAAGGGTACATCATTCCAATGAGGAGGATAAGGTTGCTTAATCCCTAACCTCTGGAGTTGATCCTTGTGCCTCAAGACTTCAAACTGTGCTTTAAGTTTATGCACTGCTTGAATGGTTACGGAAGCACATTTGATTGAATAGTTGTTGGATGTACCGTAATCCCCACCGGAGATGGTACATCTTCTGGAATAATAGGATCTGGAGATGCAGAATTTTGATTAACAGCAGGCTCCTGAACATTCAAAGGTATATCAGCCCCTTGACTATCTTGAGTTTGTGCCGCTACTGGTACTAGTGCTATTACTGTCGGCTGAGCAGTTTGCTGATTCAATATTATCTGATGCATGTTTTGCACCATGTTAAGCATGTCTTTCAGTGATTGCTCAACGGCAGTGAGACGCTGTTCTGTATTAACAGATGAGGTCTCTGGTTCATCTCCAACAGCGTAGGATTCAACCTCTCTTGAAGTTATAGAAGGATCAGTATAGAAGTATGAATCGACACTGTCAGTCTCGGACTCAAAAGATTGAGTACCCCCAGCTTCTGAATTAGAAGTCTGCATTTGTCTTTGTCTTCTTGATCGAGTGTTCTGATATACTCCTTCAAAAGAATCAAGAAGTCTGTTGAACTGTTGCTGACCTGGGGTTTGGGACGTATTTCATCTTGGTCGTCGTCCTCTGTTAGTATGAGATGCCATGTTCACTGACACATATGACAACTCATGTTCTTGGTCTTCAGTTTGTTGTTGAGACACATTAAAACTCAATCGATCAAAAACTGACCGTTTTGAAGCCGAACAACAACAATTGATTACAACCTGGTGATAATCACAATAATGTTTTTCTTGGGGAAATGTTACCGGAGATTGTCTATTCTTATGCTTTTGCATTAGCAATTCACGTAAGTCAGAAGGAGGGGAGGGAGTAGTCTTCTTTATTACATTTGGAGTAGAAAAACGTTTAGTCCCCTGTGTATAAAGAAGATTACTGGCTGTATTTGCAGAACCAAATTGTACATTTTTACGCGTTTGGAGTTGTGTGCATAAATCTTGAGATTTTTTAGCACGAAGGACTCCATTTTCATTGCGTGTAATTTATAGATTTGGTACTTTGCGTAGAGCAGTATAAGAAGGCTGTTGGTGTAGAACTGAAGCTTTACCACCAATATTTTTATGCTGCACACGTTTAGGTACATTCACATTAGATGTAAAAACATCATTGCAAATTTTATCTACACTGTCAAAGACATGAGATTTACCTTTACGCGTAGAGCATAAAAATTGGTTATCTACCACATCACAGACGGGAGATTTTGTTTTACGCGAGGAGCATAATTTATTTGAGCCTACCACGTCACCGACGGGAGACTGATTCTTACACCCAGAAGCACAATCGTTAGAGTCTGCCCCATTACAAATGGGAGACTCATCTTTATGTACTGAGCATAAAAGTTGGTTTTTACCCACTGAGCGTAAAACTTGGTTCTTACGCAATGGACGTGAAACCTGATTATCTTCACCGTTACAAATGGGAGATAAATTGTCACACTTTGAGTGCAATTCTGAAGTACGGACTGCCTCATTACAAATGGGAGTCCCTACGACAGGAGTGGGAAGAATTCCCTTGCCAGTAGCAGCAACAGAGAGATCAGAAGCTATTTTGGATTTAGGAATCCAAACTTTTCGTACTTTGCGAGATTTTTGAACATTGGAGTAGCGAGAACCACCCCCAGTTTGGAGCATCCCTTCATAAGCTGTCTGTTCGAAGTGTATAACCAAAGTCTTTTTTGTCGATCCAATCGACACATCATCGTATTGAGCAATTGCCTCCTCGTCAGAGGAGAAGGTCGTCCCCAGCAGAGTCGCCATTTTGTTTCTCTTAACAAAAATGCCTTGAGGATTGGCTTTTGAAAATAAAACGAGAAAAAGTACAAGAAGTACAAATTTGATTCTGGGAAAGTATTGCTGTAGAAGTCTGATCTGTAAATGATCACTTTGTTCCTTGGACCATACGATGATGATGAAGATCGCTGCTTGAAGATGAACAACTTGGAAGAACTAAGTCACCAGAAAGGTATCGACGCACTTGGGCACTGATGGCGAGGCCGAATGCTTTCCTGCTTTGCTTCACTCTGTTCTGAAAGAAAGGTTGGAGAAGAATGCTCTAGAGAATCAAAAAATCTCTGAGTTCTAATCTCTCTGTCTTTTCTCCTGTCTCTGTGTGTCTATGTGTGTGTTATATGAGAAAATAAGTCTATTTATAGACTTGGGCTCTTGTGCGTAAAAACTCAGCAAAAGTTTCGTCTTTACGCTAACAACTGCCACCCATGACCGAAGTCATCCTCTGTATATGTTGACACGTGTCCTATCATTTCAGTAAGAATAGGATGCACGTACACACGTTCTTCGAGATGTGTGGCATGAAAGCCATGTAGGCAGACCACGTTCTCAACTGATGAAGAAGAATAGGGCGTAAAACAACCCTAATGTACTCTGAGCGTAAAGTAGTGGACTAGGCGTAAAACAGCCCAGTCATAGATTTCCCGCGTAAAGTGGTTATCAAATAACCTTGAGCGTAAAGTAGCCCAAATAGACTTTACGCACACGTCGACTTTCGAGCGTAAAAACTCATATAATCTCCGTGCGTAAAAGAAGCCATAGTGTGAGCGTAAAGTAGCTCAGTCCACATACTAAACGACAACATTGGTCTCTGTATAAAACAAATCCCTTCAAAATCTGTGGTATATGCCATCATCAATATCTTCATGTCAGACATTGCATTAAATGCGAGACTTTGACAGCTTTGTCCAGCGAAAAAGGAGGGTTAGCCTATCTTAGGCGTAAAACTATTGTCTTGACCCTGGCTGCTATAGGCGTAAAAGCGATTAGCCTTGTCTTGGGCGTAAAGTATTTAACCTCCCTGCGGCATAAAGTAGATCAATTTGAGTAGAATGATCTATCACTTTGACTCATTCTGTGAAGCACTTTTTACGTTCCTACAACATTGCCATGTATCATCCCATGTTGTAAGCCGCTTGGCACGTCTTTTATGTTTCGAGAGAGAGAGAGCTTGTGCGGTTTGTAATCTTGGCCTAGCGCCGCTTGTAATACTTCTTGAATATCAATAAAGACTATTGAATTGTTTCAATTTGTGTTCATTTACATTCCGCTGTAAATGGGGACACTCTGTGCGACTCTGTGGCCTAGCTTCAATCGGTCGTTTCTGGACTTGGCCTTGCACGAGCGCAACCTAGGCTCGTGCGGCATCACGCCTTAGCAAGGACGATCGCTCCTTCGGGAGCGGGGCGTGACAAGTAATAGCGCAGTAGTAGCAGTTACGATAACTACTTCACATGTAATTTCCTCCTTCGTTTCATCATCGTTTTCCAAACCAATTTATGATTTGAGAACACAACTTATAGGTCTTCGACCCCATTGGATAGTTTTGAACTAAATCAAAACGGAAGCGAGTTAAAACTCGACGCCAAAATTGGTAAAAAAACTGTCTCAAAACGAAATAGAATAATATTGCCCAACCTTGTTTTGGAAGGAGAAATCCTTCCAACCCAAATCGAATTTATAGAATCTACTTGAACAGGTTTTTAGACAGCCTAAACACCATAGAAACCCCATTATTACTGTTATTTGCAGTTGACTATATATCTGTTTAAATCAGTGTGGAAATCAAGAAAAAAAAATGAAAAACATTTTCAAAAACCTTGAAAATCTCCGATACGACATGTGTTCCGTCAAACCATGCAACTTGGTCGCAACCCAAGAGCATTGAAAGGTGCGTATGGATGTTGCGGATGTGTGGGCTTCATCGGAACTTGAATTGGTTGCGTGTGCGCGACGAATTCAAGACGTATTCGTCAAAAATTACCGTATCGGCCTATTTGTAAATTAGCAAATTGCTTCATGTACGTTCGTCAAATCGAGATGAAACTTGCGCCAAAAGGACCGTGTAATTTTTTTGGTCCTCTATGCCAAGTTTGGTCCGATTCTGAGAAGGTCGACCAGAACTCTGTTTAGGCGGGCCTGCAACCCGATCCGACGGGCAAATTTGTGCACGGCCCACCGGAATCCAAATTTGGACATACTGTTGGGTTCGTATCGTCAAACCAGTCCTGTAGACATATAATTTGACAACTTTAGAGATCGTAGGTGTAGGTCCTAAAAATCAAGTTGCACCCATCAACAAAGTCATGAAAATCAAATAAAACATCCTTCAAGTGAACTGCACAGAAGACAGATTACACACCAATTCGATTACGCAGGCTGAACTGCGCACTCGTCCAAGTGCGCAAGCTGACGTGGCATCGTCATCATTACCTGACAGAGAATCAGATCTTCTGACAGCTGACAGCACGAAGAACGAGAAAACTGTTCGTTTATCGTGCAGCACAACACTCGAGGACAGCTGTACATGCAGCGCAATCTGCCTGCAGCGCAATCCAGTCCAGCGCCGTCCATCCTAGCACAATCCGAAGCCAGCGCAATTCAAGTGGCGCACTCCATCAACTAACAAAGTACACGTGGCCTTCATGCCATCAATGACTCATTACGTGGTAACCGTCTGTACACGATCATGCGCATTTCAATCAAATAATGCCATGTGTCGAATACAGTTGGCCCACGATCAAACAACTGCCAGCGCAGTCTGATGTCTGTGAGGTCCAATACAGCGCAATCCAACTTCCGCAGTCCAGAATAACTAAAAAGTAGTTATTTCCAGAACTCTATAAATAGAGTTTTAAGTCCTTCATAGGGGGGATCATACACGCATACAAAGATCAGAGATCATCACCAGAGATCAGGAGTTCTTGCCAAAGTGCTGCTACAATCTTCAGAGGCTACCATCTTCAAAGTTCACATCGTCCAAGGGATAAAGCGATCTTCATTCAGATCGGATTCCTATAGTTGTACTTTCCCAGAATTCTTGTAATCTTCTTTACAAAGTTTGTTGAGGAAGTGGCAACTCAATGTGACGAGGAAGTGACAACTCAATGTGACAAGGAAGTGACAACTCAATGTGACGTTGCGTCTATCGGAAAGACGCAGAAGATGCTGGTTGTGAAGGTCAACCAGACGGCCTACGAAGCCATGATCAACTCGAGGACCACCCCTCGCACTGCCACAACTTCTGCAATGAGCAAAGTGCACCCAGTATGGGTCCCCAAGACTGCTGTGCAGTCTGTTGATTCTGGCACCAAGACTGATGCGCAGTCTAAAGTCTCTGCTGCTAAGACTGTTGCACAGTCTCTTGTCTTTGCTATTACACAATATGCCTCTACTACTCATGCGTAGTCTGCTGTTGCCAGTGCACAAACCACTTCATATGCTGCTCTGTCAAAGTGCAAGACTCTTGTTCCTCTGGCACAGTTGGCTGCCACTCTGCCTGCGCAGTCCACTATTCCAGCAACCAGAGTACAACTCAAGTACTCGGGCAACAAGATTTCTGCTGCGCAATCGGCCAGTGCGCCATCCACCACTCCAGTCCATACATAAACTGTGCCTGCGCAATCCAAGAGAGATAGCCCTTTGGCTAATCTCTCATCTTCTCACAACAAGAGGAAAAGCTCTGCTCCTCTTCTCAGCCACCCTGTTGCTCCTGCACAATCCACTGGGGGTAGTCTTTTGGCTATTCCTCCTCTCAAAAACAAAAGAAAAGGCCCGTTGGTCTTTTCTCAAACTTCCTCGTCCCATGACTTGGAATACAACAGAGGGAAACGCTCTTTAGCTAACCCTTCTTTCCAAAACAAAAAAAGGCCCTTTGGTCTTTTCTCAGTCTTCCTCGGTTTTTACCATAGAAGATCAATCTGAACGTGCTCCGGCACCAGTCAGAACAAGAACCCTTTCTCACAAGGATTCTTCTTCCCTCCTTGCCAAAGGGAAGTGTACTGATCAGAGAGGAATTTTGCCTACTCCGGTAGCAGAGTTCCAAGATCTCCCAACTCTCAAGATATCTCGTTCAAGACAGGGAAAATTGCTGGTGTCTCAGACAGAAACCCCTGGGGGTGAGTTTGCTGATAGAACTTATCTCAACAGGCCAACTTCGGTGAAACGCAAACAGCCAATGCCGAAGACCAACCATCATCAGAAGCAAACTTCCATGATCAAAAATCCAGACACCTATGCCAATGAAATGAGCACTTCCCTATACACTCAGGGGACAAAACATTTGAAGAACCGGAACCATGTTCCGAATGTTATCAAAGAACACATCCCTCGAACTTCTGCTCGTCCCGTTGCTGTTCCCGACCTCCGAGAACACCTCAAGCAAAAACGAGACAACATCCCAACATCTCCAGTGCAACCACTTAGACACCATTGCAATCATAAAGTGGTCATCAAGTGTTGTTGTCAGACAACCAGACGATCTGTCTTCGATTGTCTGAACTTTTCAAACTCTGAACCTATGTCGGAAGATGAAGACGAGGTTTTGTACGCTTCTGTCAACATGACTTCCAGAGACACTGGGGGTAGGAAGTGCTCCAAGCACGGCAAGCCTCACAAGCCAAGTCAGCGGTATTTGGATCTACTCCAAGAATCTTCTGAAGGAGTATTCCAACACACCCGATCCCGAAGCCGAGACACAATCGGTCAAAGGAATCTTCAAGATCCTTCCAGTTATCTCCTTCCTTCTCATTCAGGAGATGATTCTTTCTCCGACTACGATGCATACAGTGAAAGCTCAGAACAGACAGTGTCCTCCACTGTACCCAGAGAAGTGATAGCTTATGTTGTCAATGAAGACCCAGATGCTTCCAGTTCAGCTAGTTAAGAACAACGAATAGCTGTATTAGAAGATAAGCTGAAGACCATGGCTGAAATGGTCGCAAGTATACATTCCATCATAGTGGCTCAGCACACAGTGCCACCGACTGTACCTCCTACAAATCCTGAAATCATAGCATCGTTGGTGCCTGTCAATGCAGGGCTGGGGGTAGCATCTACTCAAGTACCTCCTGTACAGATCCAACCTGCACCCAGTCTGTCAAGCTTCTGCGCACTCAATTCAAGGCCTTCAAGGAGAAGGACAGCTTACAGAGGTTGGGAATCGAGCAACCTTACCCAGATGAATAGAAGGAAGTCCCATTTCCTCCTAAGTACAAAATCCCAACAATCTCGCTATTTGATGGCAGCACTTCTCCTAGTCAGTTCATTAACCATTTTGAGGTTATGACTGTCCAACTTCAACCAAATGACGCTCTTCTTACCAGAGTATTCATTGGCTGTTTAGCCGACATAGCATACGATTGGTACAGAAGCTTGCCCGATGGTTGTATCACTTCCTTCTCTGGCTTAAAGCAAATCTTCTTGGAACGATTCTATGAGGGGATTAATGACATGACTATGTCAGCCCTCAATAAAATCAAACAAAGGCACAATGAAACTGCTGAGAGTTTTATTGAAAGGTTTCGACGGAAAGCTTTGAAAATGCCTCCTGGAACTCCAATCGCTGTCACCATAGACACGTGCAAGGCAAATCTGTTGCCTATCATCAGCATGTGGACAGGATCTACTCAGTTCCAAGACTGGCCATCTTTCATTGTCAACGCTAAACCAGCTGAAGTTAGCGCTGATAAATTCAAGCAGCTAGGGGTACAAATGTCTAACCCCGACCGGGATGAACATCAGACATCGGGTGGTGGCAATCGCCAGAACAACCGCAAGGAAAAAGAAACTTTGAATATCAATTTGAATAAAAACAAAGAATCTCTGGCGATCAACGTAGCTCCTCCTACGTCCACTCCTACTCTTCAGCACCTCCACCAAGGGAACCTCGTCCAAAAGTAGAGTACTCTTTTGACGAGAATGACACAGTGAGCATCTTTGATTGCTTGATCAAAAGCAATAAACTCCAGCTCCCAGATCCCAAGAAGCCTAATGAAGTCGGTAAGACTGATCATCCCAAGTACTGTGTTTATCACAGGTTCATTGGGCATCCCACTCGAGCATGTTATGTGCTCAAAGGCAAAATTCAGGAGCTGGTCAACGCTGGTGTTGTCACTCTACAGCAAGACGAGAAGACCGTTACCGCAAATATGGTCTCAGTTCAATTCGGTGACTTTCTGCCCCAGATGGTTCAACACGGTGTCATTCCTATCTCCAAAGCTACTATTGAGATCGAGAATCTCCTTCCTCCACGAAGTGAAGGTCTCGTCCCCTTGTCTCTTGACAAGGGCGAGATTATGTGGATCCATCCAGATCTTGCTTCAGAGTTTGAACTTCCCTCTTCCTCCAAGAAGAAAGATCGCTCCAAAGGCAAGACAAAGATTTGCAATATGGTGTCTTTTGACCCCATAGTTGACGAGGAAATCCTGCTGGGCACCAGATGAGGGAAAGCCTATCTAAAGAATTACCCCGAAGCTCAAGAGAATCCTGCTTCTTCTTCTGAGCCTGCTCCAGTGCAGCCTGCTTCTACTGAGGATATTCCTACTTCATCCTCACCGGTTGTAGAGTCTACTCCTTCCAAGCTGACGGTATCCGACAAAGGCAAACAGCAAGTCCGCTTCGACAAACCATTGAAGAAGTCATCTCCTTCCGAACTTGAAAAGTCTTACAACTTTGATATTTTGGCTCAGCTAGCCAATACACCGTCCCGGCTGTCCATCTTTGATCTATTGCGCCTCTTCAAGCTGAAACCTGTTTAGCCCTTCTGAAGAAGCCGAAAGCAGAACCAGTCTCTTGCCTCCATTGTCATAGTGTACTGGAGTTAATTCCAAATATAACTTTTACACAGGATGACATGTTGATGGAAGACAACAGGCATGACATGCCTCTTTACTATACAGGATATGTCGACTCGATGAAAGTCGATCGTATTCTGATAGATCCTGGATCTGCTTTCAGCATTATGCCGAAGACAATGTTGGATGCATTGAAGATCCCAGTACATAGTCTCTCCAGTACAATCACCACCATCCTTGGGTTCAATCAGGGAAGGAGTGAGCCTCTGGAAAAGATTCGCTTAAAACTCCAAATAGGCAATCTTCGCACAAAGGTGACATTCTACATCATTGACAATCATGGTTGTTCTTACAATGCATTGTTGGGGAGACCATTTCTGCATGAGCATAACATTGTCCCTTCGACTCTCCATCAATGTTTCAAATATGTCGATGACAATGGAGAAGTACAAAAGGAGGTTGCTGATCTCTATCCTTTCAAAGGCGTCAAAGCATACTGCAACGTTGCTCGTATGTACAAGGATGAATTCATGAAGGTTGTCCTGTCTCTGGACACTGAAGAAGAGCAAGAAGCAGTGCCTAATGACACCCTCATTATTTCTGTCAAAGGACGTGTTTCTCGTCCTCAGTCTTCCAAGCCACTGGCTATTCACTTGCCAGTCCAGAAGCAACCAACTAATGATGATCAAGATCAAAGGGAGCTCACCTCTTCTGAGCCACTTGTTATTGACTTATGTCATAACAAGGACAAAAGGGAGCTCACCTCCTCTGAGCCGCTTGTTATCGACCTTCGTCATAACAAAGCCAATCCTCCTCCTCGTTCTTCTTTCTTCCCTCTTGTAATCAATCTGACCAAGCCTGCTAAGGCTAAAGGTCCTGCTGTAAATACAAATGTACAAATCAATGAAAAAGCATCTACTTTCCAGTATACTGATGTCATTTATCATGCTAAGTGCTATTTGGATATGTTAGATAGCTTTCAGTCATTTACAATGGGAGTTGTACAATCTCTTCAAACAGAAGTCTCATTCGAACACCCAAAAGATTCATATCGTATTGTTCCTGCTCGTAAGAAAGGCGAGAGTCCAATACTTTTTAGTAAAGGACCGGAACAACAATTCAGCTATACGGATGATAGCAAAAGTAATGATACGGGGCATCTTCAACTTCGTCGTTATAGTCAACAATTAAAAGACATCATCCGAAAGATGGGTTATGACTTCAAGAGTGGCCTCAACTACGGTAAAGGTAGAAGAACTCCTATCCGTACGATTGTTCCGAAAGAAAAGTCAGAGATGTACTACAGTAGGACCAAAAGAGGTCTCGGATATGCTTTTCCCCCAGTATTATCCCCAGCAGGCTCTGAATTTGATAGAGAGGAGTGTTCTAACTCTTCTGATTCCAGATCATGGAATTCTGACACTAGTATCGGTCAAGTTCATCGATTGACTGTATCTTCTAACATGGTCTCCGTCGAACTTCCAGAAGGTTATGACGAAAATATTGAAGAAAATACTGAAACAGATCCTTGGGCTCAACGAATGGATACCCAATGGGAACTCCGATTCGCACAAAGAGAACCTCCTACTGAAGATCAATTACTTCAAGTTGATGTAGGAGAGAGCGGATTACCTCGTCCAATATTCATCAACAAGAACCTCCCAGAAGCAGATAAGCAAGAATTAATTCTTCTGATTAAAGAATACATTGATGTCTTTGTTTGGAGTTATAAAGACATGCCAGGTATAGATCCCAAAGTTGCTACTTACAAATTGAACATCTTGCCGAATGCAAAACTGATCAAACAGCAACAACGTCACTTCAAGCCAGAAATGATGGATGCAATCGATGATGAAGTCAAGAAGCTCATCGCTTGTGGCTTTATTCGAGAAGAGCAACATCCTGATTGGGTAGCCAATGTCGTCCCAGTTCTGAAGAAAACTGGCAAAGTTTGAGTCTGTATTGACTTTCGGGATCTTAATGAAGCATGTCCAAAAGATGAATTTCCTCTTCCTATCACGGACGTCATGATTGACAACACCTGTGGGTTCGAACGAATATCTTTCATGGACGGATTCTTCGGATACAATCAGATTCGGATAAATCCTGAAGATGAAAAGCATACTTCTTTCCGTACTCCTCGCGGAGTCTACTGCTATACTGTCATGCCATTTGGTCTTAAGAACGCTGGTGCAACATACCAACGAGCCATGAGTACCATTTTTCGAGATCATCTGCGCAAGACTATCGAATGCTACATCGACGATATCACCGTCAAAAGTCGTCTAAAGGAAGATCACATCCAAGACTTGAGAACTATCTTCAACCTCATGCGCCAACATCAACTCAAAATGAATCCCATCAACGCAAATTTCTCGGCTTCGTTATTACCTCTAAGGGTATACACGTGGATCCCAAGAAGATCAAAGCCATTCAAGAGATGCGTCCTCCACGCAATCTAAAAGAGCTACGAGGATTCCAAGGTCGACTTGCGTATATCAGGAGATTCATTTCGAATCTGTCTGGTCGCTGCAGACCATTTACTCAACTAATAAAGAATGCTGTATCTTTCATTTGGATCGAAGAACGCCAACGAGCATTTGACGACATCAAGCGGTATCTCATGAACCCACCAGTCTTGGTGCCACCAATCTCTGGCATACCATTCTTAATGTATGTCCGTGCTATGGACCATTCATTGGGTGATTTACTTGCCCAAAAGAACAAAAAAGGCCACGAATAAGCTATCTATTATCTCAGTCGTACTATGATTGGTGCTGAACATCGTTATAGTCCGGTCGAAAAAGAATGCCGAGCTCTTATGTTTGTTGTTCAAAAGACTCGGCATTACATCAATGGCCAAACTATTCATTTCATATCCCGAGTTAATCCTCTTCGGATATTGATGAAGAAGCCTAGCACACTCAATTCTCGGCTGGCTATATGGGCCATTCTGCTAGCCCAATATGACATGGTATATGTTCCTCAAAAGTCTGTCAAAGGTCAAGCACTTGCAGATTTCTTAGCAGCTCATCCTGTTCCAGAGACGTCCAAACTCTATGACGAAATTCCAGACGAAACTTTAGAGTCTAATACAATCTCCGAAGAATTTCCTATTTGGCGACTATTCTTTGACGGTGCATCCAGGATTGGACCCAATGGTGCCATTGTCGCATGAGTTAGAGTTGTCCTTGTTTCTCCAGACGGGTCAGCTATCCAAAGAGCATACTCCCTAGATGAGCCTTGCTCCAACAACATGGCTGAGTACAATGCTCTACTCATTGGCCTTCAGCTAGCCAAACAACTTGACGTTGAGTATCTTGAAGTCTATGGTGACTCTAAGCTGGTTGTTAATCAGGTTAGAAGGACTTATGAAGTTCGCCATCAGGATCTAGTACCTTACTTTGAAGTGGCAATCAACATGGCTACATCATTCAAAGCCTTCTTCATTGAATATGTACGATGAGCTTGCAATACCGAGGCAGATGCTTTGGCTAATCTTGCAGCAGTCTTAGCCATCCCTATCAAAAGACAACAGGTGGTGATCATCTCTAATCGAAAATTGTTCTGCGTCGAAAACAATCGTAATATTGAGTTCAGTAATCTTACTGAAGTCAATGTCATCAGTGAAGATTACAGAACTCCCTTCATCGATTTCGTGGTCTATGACATACTCCCTGAAGATCCCAAGGAGGCTACGCGTATTCGTCGGCGGTCTCTGCGATTCTACTATAATCAGACTACTAAAACTCTCTATCAGCGAACTTATGACGGCCTACTCTTACGCTGTCTTGCTGGTGATAAAGCAAAGCAAGTATTACATGAAGCTCATGACGGTGTCTGTGGAGCACATTAACCCGGTCCTAAGCTACTGGATCACATCCGACGCACGGGTTACTACTGGCCCTCTATGGTATCTGATGCCATCGAATATGTAAGGAAGTGTCGAGCTTGTCAAATCCACACAGATTTTATTCATCAACCATCAGAATTCCTTCATCCTACTGCTGCTTCCTGGCCTTTTGAAGCTTGGGGCATGGACATCATCGGTCCCATCAATCCTCCTTCTTCTAGGGGACATCGGTTCATACTGGCAATAACCGACTACTTCTCCAAATGGGTTGAAGCTATACTATTGGCTGAAGTCAAGACCAGTAGCGTCATCAACTTCGTCAAGTACCATATAATCTATCGATTCGGTGTACCTCGACGAATCATCCACGACAATGGACCTTAGTTCATCAGTCAAAAGTTCACAAGGTTCTGTGACGATCACCGGATTGACAATGTCGCTTCGACAGCCTATAATCCTGCTGCTAATGGCTTAGCTGAAGCTTTCAACAAGACTATCATCAAGCACCTTAAGAAGTTTGTATCTACTAACAAACGAAACTGGAGTGAAAAGCTTGGAGAAAGTCTTTGGGCCTATTGTACTACGGTCCGCAACCCTACAGGCTATACACCCTTCTCTTTAGTATACGGCTGTGAAGCAGTTCTACCTCTGGAACTTTAAATTCTGTCTTTGAGGATTGCTATCACCAATGAACTCACGACAGAGAACAACGATCTTCTTCGACTTCAAGAATTAGAAGCGCTCGATGAGAAGCGGCTATTGGCTCAACAGCATATTGAGTTATACCAAGCCCGCATCTCAAAGACTTTCAACCGCAAAGTTAATGTCAGAGCATTTCAGAAAGAAGAGCTTGTTTTGGCCGTCAGACGTCCTATGACTATGACTCACTCGAGCAAAGGCAAGTTCGATGCGAAGTGGGAAGGTCCATATATTGTAAGCAAAGTCTTCTCAAATAGAGCCTATCAACTCACAGAGCTAGACGGTCGAGTTGTAATGATGCCCATCAATGGCAAATTCCTCAAGAAATATTATGTATAAATGTAACAGACAGTAATTGTAATTGTCAGACAAGTTCATAAATAAAATTCAGTTTTATTTCATCTTGAATGATAGTATATAATATCAAGGAAGGTTACTATCATCCTTCTCAAAATTGGGACACGGGCCACTACCATCCTTATCAAAGACATGATCAGCAAAAGAGTCGAGAACATTCTTGCTGGAACCCACCAGGAACTTGCAAGCAGCCATTCTCATAGCTTCTTCTTCTTCTTCTTCTTCTTCTTCAGTCTTCCCTGGTTCAAGAAGGAAGTCCAAGATATCCTTTGGCGGTTTAGGAGCAGATGAACCTTCGCCTACTGCCATCTGCTTTGGTTGAGCCGGTTCGACTGGACGTTCTTCAGTACCCGCTTCCACTTTCGAGGCATTCTCAGGCTTCCTGGATGCATCTCCAGACGACATCTTTATGTCGACAAGTGAAAGTGACCATCTCATCTGATTTTCTGTTCTATTTATAGACAGAGCGTCGTAAGACTATGAAGCGACACATTCATTTAACGGTTCACCCGTTCATCATCTGACGGCTTGCCCGTTCAAAAATATTCATTTGACGGTTCATCCATTTATTTAATCCATCTGACAGTTCACCCGTTCATCATCCGACGGTTCATCCGTTTATCACACTCATCTGACGGTTTACCCGTTCATTCATCACATTCACCTGACGGTTTGTTCGTTCACATATCCATCCGACGGTTCACCCGTTCATCTAAAACATCACCTAACGGTTTGTCCCTTCATACATCCACTTGACGGTTCGCCCGTTCATCATCCGACGGTTCATCCGTTCATTTAATTCATTTGACGGTCCATCCGTTCATCCCGACAATTCATTTCGTTTATTTGTTTTGACGAATCATCCAGTTCGTTCTTATCAGCAACTTGTCATCTTTGATTAAGTTCTCTATTGAAATAATGATATTCAATAAATTATATTTGCCACGTCCATATTACCTCTGAGCAGATATAATTGAATATGATTATTTTCCAGAATCAAGAAATATATCATGTCTTGCACCTCTGAATATATTTTCTATCGCTATTATTTATATCTGAGTAAGATATACAACAAATAATAGAGCCACAAAAATGTCTTTTTTATTGATCAAAGATGAAAGATGTTACAAAGACACATATCATGAAAAACAAGAAGATACAAAAGATCTTTCTACTCAGCGATGGTGTCATCAAATAGGTCATCTGCTGCTTCAAAATCTGTAGTCGCTCTTCACGAGATTCCATCACTCGTTTCCTAGCTTCTTCCATCCCAGATTTATCATCGAAGGTTGGTAGGGTTACTAGTCTGCGAGTAACTTCAGCTTGGTGAGCTGCAGCATATTCATCTCTCTCTCGAGTCAGAACACCAAGTTGTTGAATTGTAGCTTGATGTTGAGTAGCTTCATCCTCCAGAGTTAATTGAGCAAGTCTCAATTCTTCATGAAGATGGGCAATTTTCGCTTGCAATTAGCAACTCTCCTTTCTTTCTCTTCAGCAACAGATGCCACTGTTTCTACTTTAGAATTGTACTCAGCAGACTTGCCAATGAAAGTATCCAAGAGAATTTGGAAGTTAACTTTCTCAACAGTGGCCTCTTGAGACATCCGTTCAAATTCAGCTTTCACCAGAGGCTCTACCTCTCCTTTTCTTAGCTCTTTGTAGCTCTTAACTAAAATCTCCAGCTCATCTAATATATGATCAAGAAAAGTAGCCTGAGCTTCATTCCCTTGGCTGCGGATGTCATTTATCAAGTAAGAGGTTGGACCTCTGACTGTAGAAAAAGGAGCCTCTTCCTTCTCTATCACACTATCTATTAAGGGTCCCAAAGAGTTAAAGAAGAAGTTGGTGAAAGAGCTGATGACAAATTGGTTGGTGGCAAAAGCTCCAGGAGTAGCAGCGACTCCTGATGATGAAGCAGTAGGACGTTCAGCCACTTAGACGGGAGGCTCTTTAAATAAGGGAGCTAAAGTAGAGCTGGTTGCTCCTTCCGGTTGTTCCTCTGCAAAAAGAGATAAACTTTATCATTTGGTCTGTCATTTGCAGCTATTGAAAAGATCAAAAGTGAAAGCAGTCTTACCGTGGCTTGGTGCAATGATGATTCAGCCATCTGCTGGCCTAGATTCCAATCTAGCAGAAGTAGCCTCAGACATTACTGCCTGGCTACTGCCTACCTCAGAGCCACCTGACAAATGACGACTGCTGCTAGCTATCGTCGTTACAGGTACTATATCCGTGCACACTGGAGGAGCTGGAGAAGATTCGATTTTTGTATGGATCAAAGATAGAGATGTCAGCTGTTAATCTATGAAAAGAAGATTGATAATTTCATTTTATACCTTTGGGATCAACAGTGGGAGTTTCCTCTAGGGCCACTTCCTCATCCGCAGCCTTTTCGGGAGATACCTGGACCTAAACATCCTTTTCAGGATCCAGGGTGTCATCAGCAGCTTTGGGAGATATATGGACTTTAATGTCCTTTTCAGGATTCTGTGTATCATCAACAGCCTCTGATGATGTACTCTCCTCACTTTCATTATCCTCAGGAGCTTCTTTGCTGGCAGTTGCAGCGGCATGATCAACGTCGTCTTGCAGACCGAAGTCGCAATCATTTAATGCCTCGATCATTAGACGATCCTCCTCTTCACGAAGTATTCCTGGCGTAGCAGGAAGCTGAGTCGTTTCTACCACCGGTGAAGGAGATCGTAAAACTTTATCTTCTCTAGGTTCTGCAGCTTCCTTCCTTTGTTCAGCCTCTTCCCTCTGCTCAGTCTCCCCTCTCCGCTCTGGACTAAGCTCAGAGACAGGAGTAGGAGATGACATAGTAATCCCAGTAGCAGCATTCACCACCACTGAGGACAGGATCACCTTCTTTCTCTTTCTAATTGCCAGCTTCTTTCTATGAAGAGGCCTTTCTGGGCTCTCCATATCTACTACGTCAACCGGCTTTGAAATAGAAGTCGGCATGGTTGCCTCTTCTCGTTGGATTAACTCGAACATCTGCCGAGATTGTGATCTAGTAGTAACTTTCTCGGGTTGATCCAAGATAAGTTTCTTCATTGTAGCTGGGGAAGAAGGTTCTTCAATCCTTCTTTTCCTCTCTCTGGCCGAAGATTTAACAACTTTCAGAGAAATTCTCAGTGGTTGATTTACTTCCTCAGGGAAGTTTGCTTCCCTGGAAGCTTCCAATGGATCATCTACCGGTTTATGTTGCTCATCATTTGTTGGAGCTAATGTAGCAGTGGCTTCTTTCTTCAGACGTGTCGCTGTTGCGAAGCTATCAATAAGACTAAAGTTCTCAGCAAATGTATTCGCTACTGTATAAAAGAGCAAATATGTGTATAGCATTCTAGGGCCATTATCATTCTTGTTTGGCATCGAGAACACTGTCCTAGTGTCTCGAGCGTTGTAGTAGGCCCATGCTCTGGCACCGTCAATCAGGTACCCCTTTTCTTGTAGGCAAGTTATAGCGTTGCCCACATGGAACTGGTCGTAACCAAATTGACGAGCGAAGCGACTCGGTAAATATAGTTCCAGATAGCACTCCTCCTCAAATCTGTATACCAAATGCGATGGTCTGATCGCCTTCAGCCATTCAAAAGCTGTTCGACCCAGCGGTTGCCTCCCAAGGTTAACCATATTTGTTGCCATAAATTCATAACCAGCTGGAGGGGCAAAACTATAAAAATTCTACCCCTTGCCAAGGTTCAGGGTACGTCTGCAGTCCTTCAGGCTAATGTACACCCACTTGCTCCGGGAGAATCTCCGAAGAAAGCTACCACCGACTGCTCCCATGTCGCGGTTCTTCAAAGACGGATGGTGTAGAAGCAACCACCCAAATAGATAGGTGTAGGGCAACTCCAGTCTAGGGAAGTTCCCCTTCTCACCCCTCCATTTGATCATGGAGTTGACATACAGACGAAGACTTGTATTTATTCTACAGGTCATCGCTGATAGCAAATCCATCTGGTAGCCGAAGACTAACCGGACGGAAGCGAAGAGTACGCCGCGGTGGAAGCGGTCTACGACGCTTGCTCCGGGTACAACAAACCGACGGAGCCAGTATGTCAAAAATCCTGCCAGCTGAGCTTATCTAGACATGGACCTGTAGCCCATTCTTATAAAGCTTTCAACAAAATCTCCGGGCTTGAGCGGAGGGTATTGGTGTTCATCAGTAACTCTGATATCCATTCTTTTATTCTCTTCCATCAGTTTTATTACTTCACTGTGGCTGAGGGATTGGAAGAAAGTTGGGTTGCATGACTCATGATCTTTGGTCTTTTTTTCAACGATATGGTTAAGAAAAAGATACGGCAACCACTTCGATGAATAACATGTGCCAGAAGAGCCGCTCTTGTAGTACAGGGAGCATATGTTGTAATGACACAATAGTTCATCAAAGACAGCCACCATTTCTGGATTTTCCCGACGTAGTCGATCTAACTCGTCGTTTGTGGGAACATACTCCTCATGAGGAAAGTCTCCCGTTGGTAGGCATGAGATATACTTCATCTCATGGAGGGCCAATCCCATCTCCCCGCAGGGCATCATGAACGTCCCTGTCCTATAGTTATACCTCTCTGCCAGGGCTAGAAACAGATGAGGGTTCGGGTGGAAGCCATACACGGTAGCATATACCGTATTACAAAGTTCGATCTGTTTAAGTTTTTCTTCAAACTGAGCCAATGCCCAGTTGGCTATGCAGTTCTACCTCCTGTTCTCCGGGTTCACCAAACCGGTCAGCCGGATGTCTTGGTCCGGGTATCTGCCCTCTGCCTTTGTATACTCATTAGCATAAATTGGTGTCCTCACCGACAGCAGCAAAGACGAGTTCTCTGGAGGGATACAGCCTGGCTTCAACCCTCTGAGTAAAGTGCTGTGTCGCTCAGAAGAGCTATAAAACATGTCTCTATTGTTCGGGCCTTTCTTGACACAGATCTTTCCTGTCCGTGCATGTTGAAGGGGAGTAATGTCCCAGTCCATCCTCCTAGGATGGCTTACATGAGCATATCGTGCTAGAGGGAGGCATCTAGCAATTTCTGGTAACAGGATCAATTTCTCCTTCCTTTGGAAAGTTCTCTGCTCGACACGGGGCCTTGGATGAGAACTTTTGTTGATGGCTTCGCCGAATAAGAACATGGGTTTCTTGTAGGTAATGGCATCAGCAGACTGCAGGGGCTGTCTATTAATCAAACTTAACAAAGTCTCGTTGTCCTGAGCTATCAAGATAGATTGGCGGGATGATGGAAGGGCATATTGTGGGAAGAGAATATGGGATAAGTCTTTTTTGAATTACGGCTCAGCTAAAGTTCCTATGAAGACTTCATAATTCGGGTCCTCTCTGATGTTAACTGCATCAAACAGAAATTAACAGAATTCATGACAAGTAAAATCAAAGATTCTGTCAGCAGATTGCGCAAGCATCTGATTGTGCAAGCATCAGATTGCGCAACCATCAGATTGTGCAATAGTAGCTTCTATGCGCAAACTATCAAGTGGCGCAAACTATCCAGTGGCGCCAACTCATCCTCTTTCGCAAGTCATCAGATTGTACTGAATAACTTATGCAAAGTATCAGTTTGCGCTGGATAGCCATGCGCAAATCAGCAGACTGCGCTGACTTTTGCCAGCACGTTCTAACCGATTGCGCAAGAAAATAATCTTCATAAAAATAAAGATTATTGGTTTTGTGCAACTGAAACCCTGAACAGGGCAGCTCAATGTAACCAAATCTCTAAAAAGAGATCGGTTTGAAGGTGCAGCAATGTCGAAGAACCCTAAAAAGGGTTTTCGATCAGGATGTCTACCTTGTAGTGCTGGGTGAGCCACCTCATGACGTAAGGGGCACGACGCGGCACGAGTTGAGGACTCGACGGGGGCCTTCCCTTTCTCGGCGGCGGAGCGCTTTGGGGCCATAGAGATCGACGGAAAGAAGAAGAAGAATCAGGAAAGCTCAGGAAGTTTTCTCTTTTGAAAGTTCGAAAGCAAGTAAAGAATAATAGTGAGAGAACGTAGAACTGTTCATAGTTTTTCAGAATGAACAGACTCCTCAAATTGTGCCGGATAAACATGAGCTAATTCCTCCGATTACGCAGACAGGTCATCATATGTACAACTTGATTTTCAAAATCAAAATTCAAAGTATTTCGAAGCTTTGACTATTTTCAAACTTCGAAAACTTTGAAGGGGGTCTTGTAGATCCTAAAAATCAAGTTGCACCCATCAACAAAGTCATGAAAATCAAATTAAACATTCTTCAAGTGAACTGCACAGAAGACAGATTGCGTAACAATTCGATTGCGCAGGCTGAACTGCGCACTCATCCAAGTGCGCTAGCTGACGTGGCATCGTCATCATTACCTGACAGAGAATCAGATCTTCTGACAGCTGACAGCACGAAGAACGAGGAAACTATTCGTTTATCGTACAGCACAGTACTCGAGGATAGCTGTACATGTAGCGCAATCTACCTGCAGCGCAATCCAGCCCAGCGCCGTCCATCCTAGCGCAATCCGAAGCCAGCGCAATTCAAGTAGCGCACTCCATCAACTGACAAAGTACACGTGGCCTTCATGCCATCAATAACTCATTACGTGGTAACCGTCTGTAGACGATCATACGCATTTCAATCAAATAATGCCATGTGTCCAATACAGTTGGCCCATGATCAAACAACTGCCAGCGCAGTCTGATGTTTGCGCGGTCCAATGCAGCGCAATCCAACTTGCACAGTCCAGAATAACTAAAAAGTAGTTATTTCCAGAACTCTATAAATAGAGTTTCAAGTCCTTCCTAGGGGGATCATACACGCATACAGAGATTAGAGATCATCACCAGAGATCAGGAGTTCTTGCCAAAGTGCTGCTGCAATCTTCAGAGGCTACCGTCTTCAAAGTTCACATCGTCCAAGGGATAAAGCGATTGTCATTCAGATCGGATTCCTATAGTTGTACTTTCCCAGAATTTTTATAATCTTCTTTACAAAGTTTGTTGAAATAAAGATCAACTTTTGTTTTTGCAAACAGTAGGTACTGGCACGCTTTCCATTGTAAAGCGGATCCAACAACGTATATCTTTTTGACCTGAAATTATCGTTTTGCCCCTGTGTCCAGAATTGGACTTATGGATAGGCTATCCTAGCTAATTTGACTATTCTAAAAATGTTAGTAATATCTGTTTCAGCCCCCGGAGACTGTTGTGAGAGTTTGACTTTTATGGCTCGTCGATTGACTTGAGTGTTGGTTCTACGTGCTACCACCAGGCAACTATACCTTGCCTTTTTTTACAGTTTATTTATATGCTTATATTCTTCTTCTTTGTTACATGTCGCTACTAGTTTCTTTCGTTGATTGGTGATATGTGTTCCTTCATATTATGCATATTAGTTTAGTTGTCTCGTTCATATCGTCATTGCTCACGGTTTGATATTGTAGTTCATACCAAATTTGTTATCACATGTACCTTGACTGAGTCGTATCGTATCATAGAATGAGTGCATCATTACTAAACTACTAATCCTATTTTGTTTATTCTCAACTTGCGAGTCCACACTAGGGCGATGGTTGACTCTTTAAAATTACCTGCGAGTCCACACTAGGGGCGAGGGTGATTGTCTTGAACTAACCTGCGAGTCGACACTAGGATCAAAGGTTAGTGATTTGTTCCAAACCTGTGATTCCACACTAGGAGCGACGGTTTGGTTGTCTATTGATCTCTTGTTCACCTGTTTTCTTTCAGCAGTTCATTTTTGCGTAGTTGTTCACATATTCGTGTATCGTTATTGCTTAGTCTTTTCCTGCTTATATCCTAGATTTTTTTCATGCATGATAAATTGTTAGATAGGCACGTTTTATGTATCTTGTTAGTCCCTTGAGGACCTGATGATCTCTTCAGGTATTTGTTGAGTGGCTGCATAGAGTAGATGGGTAGTTGATGTTTGCGTATGCAGGAATCAGGTATCAATAGTGGTACTTATTCATTCTTCCTAATTTATATTTATTTCCATGGCTTTTTGCTGATATAGCCTAGTTTTGTAAGCTTTGTTATTATTCTTGAGCTTGATCAAACATGTGTGGTACAGGGCGCCCGACTATATTGTATATTGTTTATTCTTATTATGTTACTTTTTTAGTAGATTGAGATATAGTTTTGATTGTCCATGATTAGACCTATTATCATAGTCTAGACAGCTTATACATATTTGAGTTGGGCTGAAGTCCACTTGATAGGTAGCTGGCTTGCGCACACACTCGCATCCCAAAAAGCGGGTGCAGGTCGTGACATAAATTCAGCTAAGTCAAAGAGTCATCAATGCCTCGAAAGACTCAGCAAGACTGACAAAAGAAGACGTACCACGTAGCAGATGCTCCCCTCAGCACCATGAACTCCATGCCGATGCGCCCAATAGAGCACAGACAGATGCGCCCACATAAACTCGTCACTCATCAAAGCATTTAATACGAAATGATAGAAATGATGATAGCACGCGTCTTAAAGTCTGAGCAGTCATCTTTTACTGAAGACGAAGATACGCGATCAGGTTACGACTGTGCCCTACCACATGGCCAACTGATCACTCGTATGCGCCTCCATAGCCATGCGCCCAAAACTCTGTATGCGTCTCAAAAGCCATGCGTGTAACGACTTGCTCCGCCCTAGCGGAACGCCGACTCAAACGGCACAAGCGCAACGACTCTAACCAGTCTTACTCGACAAAATAACTCGCTTAAGGCAAAGGCAATTGACTTGGCCCTTCAGGAGAATCCAGACTTAGACTTTTAAAGGCGCGCTCAGAGTTTCGTTCGGCCGATGCGATCATCGCTAAGGTGGGTGGCTCTGATGAACCTGTCTTTGCTTAGCCTAGACACGTAATAATACGGGTACTATTACTAGAATCGCTAGGCGATAACATCGTGCATGCTAACAAATGACTCAACACACCTAGCAAAGGGAATAATCCCATCTTGTATGCTTGTATAGAACATGGAAAAGAACTTAGAAAATATACGAACTCTCGTACCGCACTCCATGCTCGTATAAATGCACAACTTACACTTTGTGTAGATTTACTTATACGTCCAATTATGAACGAAATGCTTGTCACTAGAATCATACCACAACTTGAAACATGAAACAATAAATGGTTCACAACAATGAAGCAGGAAGACTATAGACATAGTCGTTCCGAGTAGAATATGGAAACATTGAAAGGCTTCGGGATCGATGGGTCGCCAAGGCGGTTACCACACAGGGAGTTGCATAATGTATGAAAGAACGAATGAACGAGTAAGTAAATAAAGGAATCAGTGAAATGAACGAATGAATATATGAATGAATGAATACATGAATGAATTAATGAACGAATGAACAAGTGAAAGAAAGAAAAAAAAAGAAAAAAAATGAATGAAAGAAAGGAAAGGAATGGTTAGCGACAGGTATGACAGGGACGTACAACAGGGCTCGCTACCCGTGCTGTACGGAAGCCGCCGCCATCCTGGTCGATAATACATTATGGCTCTAGACAGCCTGATAATTTAATTCATTGACTCAAGACAGTCCGACAAGATAATTGGCTCATGACAGCCCGACAAGTTAAAATAAAAATAAGAATACGAAATGGTCGCGGACAACTTGTGCACGAGTGACGGAACAAATGATTCCAAGGCAACGATCACGACAACGTGGCCGACCTAGGCGGAATCATGACTTACGGGTGGCTTGTGTGCAGGCTCGTGCACACAAGAGACGTAAGGCCAGGTATTGCGTGGACTATCAAGGTTACCAGCAATCACGCTTGATAGATGCGAATACAAAGAGGAACATGTCCAAATGGTTTGTGGTGCTAGCGACCGATGCATATAAATTAAGTTGGCTCGATTGTGGCAATCTGCGTGCGAGACCTTGCATTAAAACAAGTAAATATGACTAGCTGAACATGCTATGTTACTGAATGAAACAAATCTAAACAACAGTTGAGTGTAACATATCCTGACAACTTGAGTAAGCTGAAAAACTGTGGAACTGAACGAAGTGCCTTCCAAACAGGCTTGAATATAATACAACAAATGAACTATAGTACTTCATACAAATGAGTTAGAAACACGCCTACAACGCGCTACTACCTTAGGCAGGAACACCCTTGACACTTTTGGATACTTATGTAAACCTGTCAATTTGTAATGCATAATATGTTGGCTAACTTGGCTTAATTTGGACAGGGGCGATCATACGATAAGTATGGTAAGTTGCACATTTTTTTACTTATTCAACACTTGAAAACGATAACGCGGGATAGGCTTTGAACGTTATGCCATAAAATTGATCCTAAGGCAAGAATAGTAAGACAATAAATGATAGATGGAGCACAAAAGTAAAATAAATTTGTTTGGTAATGATAACAAGTGGGTGAGCTAGCCTTCCTACTAGTGCATAACAATGTATTGATAACCACATAGTCTACTTGCAGGGTATGGAAGAACCACGTCGGGTGCGGAGACTTCTCCCAAACGTGCTGAGGTGCGGAGCTAACTCTGGAGCCTTGGAGCATTACAAAGGAATAAAAACACCATATACGGGACATAATGTATCAGAACATCGCCATGAATCATTCCATCTTGTAAGCCACCTGACACGCCTTTTATGTTTCAAGAGAGAGAGCTTAAGTGAATTGTATCTCGGCATAAGCCGCTTGTACTACTTCTTGGATATCAATAAAGACTATTGAGTTTGTTTCAATTTGTGTTCATTTACTTTCCGTTGCAAATGGGGACACTCTGTGCGACTCTGTGGCCTAGCTTTAATTGGTCGTTTCTGGACTTGGCCTTACACGAGCACAACCTAGGCTCGTGCAGCATCACGCATTAGCGAGGATGATCGCTCGTTCGGGAGCGGGGCGTGACAGATTGGTATCAAAGCACGGCTTTACTTCCTTGGATTTCATTTCGATTCTCATAGTTTTGAAAGCTCGATCGTGGACAAAAGAAGTATACGCTCTCTCTCGTTGACTCTTGGGATGTTCCATACAATAAGTCTAATATTTGTAAAAAGCTCGTATAAGTATTCGATTGGATGGGATCGACGTGCAAAGGCCTTTGTGCCAAACTATGACGGCCTTGAGTTGAAAGGAACCAATGCTAAAAGTTAGCAAATGTTATGCATACCTAAATAACTTTATGCTGACGATAGAGAATGAGTATACGAGACCAAAGTATTGTCCGAACGGGTCAGCTATGCACATAGCCTTTGGCTAAGTTGTGCTGAGTATCGTGCACCTAGACCTTCTGGTGCAAACGAGTTACGAGCGAGATTGATTATCGCTCGGACGAGAATAGGTGACTTAGAACGCATGTCGATAAAGACGCAATCAGACTAACGATAAGGCGAACACGAGAATGATCCTTAGATTTTAAGGACGGACGAACGTTTGTCGATTGTAGATTGAATGATCACTTCGATGACTTATAGAATGACTTGACCCCGAGCGGTGTATACGATAGACGGAAAGAGGAATAAGAATGAGTTTCGATGACTAGTCAGGTGGCTCGAATCCTGAGTGGTGTATGGACCGTCTAGTGAACTGTTCAACCAAAATTTATAGACTTACAGGTAGTAGTGAGTATATCCGCAAGCGACGATTATCGTGCAAAGTCTTAGAACGAGTAATGCTTAGATGGTCGTAATTTCGAGAGTCTCAAACGACATATCGCTTGGACGATTTGTGAATGTGTAGTAAAAATTATGAAATGGTTGAATAGAGATTTGGAATGATAAAACGAATGGTTGTCTTGGTCGAGAAAACTTGGTGGATCGTAAGTGTGATTTCAGGAATTGTCGAATTGAGTAAAAACTTGAGTTGGAATAAAGTACTCATAGACAGGATCAATGACAACACGATTGGAAGATAGCATACATGAATGTTGGTTTGAACATACGAGAATGACTAAGGATTTAGAATAGATGTTGCTCAACGACTTGAGATAGCTTGAAACAATGTGAATTGAGGGATTAAGTTCCATGACTCAGATTTCGTTGCAAAAGGAAGATCATCAGGTTATGTACGTCATCGATGGTATTAAGGCGTATTAAAGATCGATGTACGATAACTCGGGGGTACTCTGATTCGATGAATGATGATCATATAAAATGATAGAGTTTTGATGGATATTGTACTTGGGATTTTAATAGAAATGAATGTTTGGATGAAAGGGAAGTGACTTGATTGTTCGATGATAACCACAACGACAACGATCTTGTCTTGCATGAGCGCAACTCCAGCCTCGCACATGCGTCATGTCGAATTTGGGATGATCATTCTGCATGAGCGTTGGCATAGTGATTCATGTCCAGTGGGAATGATCGAACTCGAAATATCATGATATGGCAATTTTGATTGCTTCGACTTGTGGTTTGAAGCGAAGGTGAATTCGAGGATTGTTCGGACTTGTGATTGGCGATTAAGAAAACTTGAGGATTGAGTAGACCCAATCTACGTATCGAGAATGAATTAGTCTACACCTAATGCAATAGTTATGTCCCGATGAGGACGATTATTCTGCAGAAACGTTGGCATGGTGATTCATGTCCGCCGTGGATAATCAAGCTTGCGAGAGATTGGGGTATAACAAATCGCTTGGCTAGACGACCTTGTGATCGACTACGTAAATTGGATATGATGGATAGGTGAATTTTATCAAACAAAATTGAAGAGATAGACTATGACAATTGCTAGTTTGAGCATATGATATTGGCATACCGATGATTTGGTTAAGGACAACCTATTATAGCATGACTTTGCTTAACGAACTCGGACCTTGTGCGTAGAGTGTCTTAATGTAAATAGGATAAATACTGCTCGATGTTTAGAAATTTGGATGAAACGAGCTTGGGTAGAAGTATCCCGTACCAACGAACAAATAGTTTGACCATAGGATTGGGACGAACGTCGTGCCACGATTTTGCACAATGAACCAAGAACTTGACTTGTAACTATGACCTTGTGAATTGACCTAGCGGATAGGTGGACAACTCTATGCCGAGTGATTGAACCTGTGTGATCGACTTTAGAGTATCGTTTGGACGGACGATAAATTTGGGGCAACACGACTTAGAGTTAGGATATGGAACTTGGAGTGTACGTTAACGACAATAATACCCGTCCCAAATGAAGTGAATGAATGAAATCGATGTTAAACAAGTAAAGTTGGGATAACAAATTGAATCGTTACTCGGAAGACGTACTTAATGATAGTGCAATACTTGGTCTTGAATCGAGCAAAATTATACTTGAACTTTGGTCGACTTCGCTAGAAGTGTCGTATTGATTTCGTAAGACGGGAACACTTGAGAAACTAATCGGGTCATCTCGAGGATCGAGATAGGTGATAGTGAACGAAACTAGAGTTCGGTTTTAATCGAGTTAGTAACACGACCGGCAATTCAAAACTATCACGAGTAGCTTGTCTGACTTCGCTATCGCTAAGCTTGGTTGAAATGTATGTATTCAGGGGACGTCATGAGTATGTGCATGATCCAAACTCAGCGATAAGATGAACTCGAATGTAGCTGCAAGTGAATATGTTGAGATGTGCATGGATGAATAGATTAAGCGAGTTAATCTCAGCCTATGACCCTCATGTTTGACGAATTATAACACACCTCGTGTGACCATTATAGTCCCGCTACAAGACACAATAGTGACCAAGTCATAGAGACACGATGATTAAGTGAGTACCGTCAGCTTGAATAAGTAGTAAAGTCATTTGATAAAATTTACCAAATGCATGCGACACGAAACTTAGAAAAGTACCGAGTACAGTTCGATGCCATCAAACGATAAAGCCATTCGATAGAAATTGTCTAAGATATGCACACGACATGAGTTAAGGAATGGTAGGATGGCGTGCACTTAGGAAGTCTCAAGGATAAGACTTATTTTGAGTGGTGTATTATGTAACGACCTGCTCCGCCCTAGCGGAACGCCGACTCAAACGGCGCAAGTGCAACGACTCGAACCGTCATGCTCGGCAAAATGACTCGCTTAAGGCAAGGCAATAGACTTGGCCCTTCAGGAGAATCCAGACTTAGGCTTTTAAAGGCGCGCTCGGAGTCTCGCTCGGCCGATGCGATCATCGCTAAGGTGGGTGGCTCCGATGAATTTGTCTTTGCTTAGCCTAGACACATAATAATACAGACACTTTTACTAGAATCACTAGGCGATAACACCGTGCATTCTAACAAATGACTCAACGCACCTAGCTAAGGGAATAATCTCATGTTGTATGCTTGTATAGAACATGGAAAAGAACTTGGAAAATAGACGAACTCTCATACCGCACTCCACGCCCGTGCAAACGCACAACTTACACTTTGTGTAGATTTACTTATGCGTCCAATAACGTACAAAATCCTTGTCACTAGAATCATACCACAACTTGAAACATGAAACAATGAATGGTTTACAACAATAAAGCAGGAAGACTATCGACATAGTCATTCCGAGTAGAGTATGAAAACATTGAAAGGCTTCGGGACCGATGGGTAGCCAAGGCGGTTCCCGCACAGGGAGTTGCATAATGTATGAATGAACGAATGAACGAGTAACTAAATGAAGGAATCAGCAAAATAAATGAATGGATACATGAAGCCGCCGCCAACCTGGTCAATAATGCATTATGGCTCTAGACAGCCTGATAATTTAATTCATTGACTCAAGACAGCCCAACAAGATAATTGGCTCATGACAGCCCGATAAGTTAAACTAAAAATAAGAATACAAAATGGTCACGGACAACTCGTGCATGAGTGACGGAACAAATGATTCCAAGGCAACGATCATGACATCATGGCCGGCCTAGGCAGAATCATGGCTTACGGGTGGCTTGTGTGCGGTCTCGGGCACATAAGAGACGTAAGGCCGGGTATTGCATAGACTATCAAGGTGTACCAGCCATCATGCTTGATAGATGCGAATACAAAGAGGAACAAGTCCAAATGGCTTGTGGTGCCAGCGACCGATGCATATAAATTAAGTTGGCTCAAATGCGACAATCCGCATACGAGACCTTGCATCAAAACAAGTAAATCTGACCAGCTGAACATGCTATATTACTGAATGAAACATATCTAAACAATAGTTGAGTATAACACATCCTGATAACTTGAGTAAGCTAAACAACTGTGGAACTGAACGAAGCACCTTCCAAACAGGCTTGAATATAACACAACAAATGAACTAGAGTACTTCATACAAATGAGTTAGAAACACGCCTACGACGCACTACTACCTGAGGCAGGAATACGCCCTTGACACTTTTGGATACTTATGCAAACCTGTCAATTTGTAATACATAATATGTTGGCTAACTTGGTTTACTTTGGACAGGGACGATCATACGGTAAGTATGGTAAGTTGTGCATGTTTTACTTATGCGATACTTGAAAACGATAACACGGGATAAGCTTTGAATGTTATGTCATGAAACTGATCCTAAGGCAAGATTAGTAAGACAATATATGATAGATGGAGCATAAAAGTAAAATGAACATATTTGGTAATGGTAGCGAGTGGGTGAGCTAGCCTCCCCACTAGTGCATAACAATGTACTGATAACCACATAGTCTGCTTGCAGGGTACGGGAGAACAACGTCTGGTGTGGAGACTTCCCTCAAACGTGCTGAGGCACAGAGTTAACTCTGGAGCATTGGAGCATTGGAGCAATACAAAGGAACTAAAGCACCATATACGGAACATAATGTATCGGAACATCGCCATGAATTATTCTATCTTGTAAGCCACTTGGCACGCCTTTTATGTTTTGAGAGAGAGAGAGCTTGAGTGAATTATATCTCGGCATAATGCCGCTTGTACTAATTCTTGAGTATCAATAAAGACAATTGAGTTTGTTTCAATTTTTGTTTATTTACTTTCGTTGCAAACGGGGACACTCTGTGCGACTCTGTGGCCTAGCTTTAATCGGTCGTTTCTGGACTTGGCCTTGCATGAGTGCAACCTAGGCTCGTGCGACATCACGCCCTAGCGAGGACGATCACTCCTCCGGGAGCGGGGCGTGACAATACGCCCAAACTTGCTTCTGACTACAAAAGTCAGAAGCCGAGTCTCTTCATGCGCCCGATCCTAGGCGCATCAATGTACAAAGATCTTTGAGCCATAAATATGCGCCACGTATCATTGACTCAGTTCTGCCTACGAATGGGTGCCGACCACCCAAGTTCTCAGCAACAATCGAATCTCAACAACTGTCACGTGTCAGCTCTTACATAGCTCAATAGTGTAGTTCAAACAGATTTAGTTCTAGCTCCTTGGCGCATCGTCCATCCGCCCAACAAAGTCAGCCATGTGGCATGCCTACATAT
The DNA here is from genome assembly GCA_029216955.1 of Iris pallida. Taxonomy (NCBI): domain Eukaryota; kingdom Viridiplantae; phylum Streptophyta; class Magnoliopsida; order Asparagales; family Iridaceae; genus Iris; species Iris pallida. The sequence goes on from JANAVB010010400.1 coordinate 2,360,429, forward strand.
AAGTTCTCTATGCGCGTGTCGCATATATGCGCATAAGCAGATCATTCTGATGCCTATAAATAGAAGGATCATTCCTTATTTTAATCTCTCGAAGCCCCCACTTCTTGAACATTCTTCCAACCACTTCAGCATCCAGAGCACTTGCAAGAGTCCTAATCCTCTTCAAGTCGCTACTCGTTCCAGAGTAACCCGAACTTTCAGTGAGTTCGAGATCTTCGTCAGATCGTCAACGGAGTCAAAGAATTACCACTCGCTCCATCGCTACGGTTGCCAAATAAAAAACAAAAGTGTACTCTAAGGATTACATCAAAATCCTACATTATACTCCATTCTGTTTGTAATTAAATATAAAAGATCATTCCAAAACTTTTTTTAATGGCAAACAAGCTGATGACTCTGTTGGGGCCTACTTTCTCTTCCAACGAGAAGGTGTTGACACAATCTGACGACAACAAGCTCGGCTCCTTCTAGAAGATACTAGTGATACGCCTCAATCAACAGGTGTATGAAGTGTTTATCTCTGAAGGCAACGCGAGTCCTTCAAAGCGGCTGCCAAAGCCGAAGAAGACTCGCCAAGTCTGGGTGCGCAAAGGCAATGCCCCGAGCACCACAACTGAAGAAGCTGCGTCGATGCAGCCAATCCTTCATGTTAATGTTCTCAGCAAGCAAAATTTTGCTACTTGTGCAGCGCATCTGCCAGGGAAGCGCAGTGCTAACTGCAGCTCCCAACCTTTTTCTTTCCAGTCGAAGAAGATGCGCCGATGGAACAAAGGTACAGTCGCTTTCCCGCGCATGAGCTCCGATGTGCAGGGGAAGACCTCTGTCTTTGACAGAATTACTCACTGTTATGGCAAGAAAGGATTGGATTCTGAGTACTATGTGCCTTTACGGGCTAGTACGAAGAAGTCCAAGACAGCATGGGCCATGCACCCCAAACATGCTATGCCAGCAGTGAACCAAAAATGCGTGCTGAAAGTCATGCACACAGCTGATGGTAAGATGTACAAAGTCGACTCGGGTGCTTAGGCACCAACAACGAGTCGACTCTCGAAGTCCCATTCCTACTTGGGTGTATCCCCTGTGCATGAAACCAAGCTGGGTAGGGCAAATCTTACGACTTTGAACCCATGCACCTACGTGGGCTGTGCGCATGAAGTGGGTTCAAGTTACGATACATGTTGCTCTCCCGCCAATGATCTAGGCACATTTCATTCACTGGAACTAGATCAGGGGCGTAATATTCACATAACCAATTGTCACTTGGCCCTGCCATAAGCCTGAACCAGGTACGAATGTGGAACTCTCCTCACATGATCTACACAATGTGATAACTCACAGACGTAGATTGGAATAGATGGCCTCCATGCACGATGTAACCCTCGCGGGGCATACTTATGCTATGGTCACCATCAACTGCTGCTGTTGTAAAACAATGGCTGTACCACCAAGGCAGTCTGTATTCCAGCAGTTACAACCAGCTGACCCATCCGACATCGCCTCAAAAAAATGATGCCAATCGATGACGAGATAGAACCTCCGGTCGCCTCGTGCCATGTCATCTCCAATTCTTATATATCTGGAAGAAAAATAAACACCACCAACTCCTTGACCTCGGCTGGTCATTCGAAAAGCCGACCGAAGAAAAGCAAAGCAGCAGTCTCGCCAACCGGGGTATTCCAGAATACTCGATTGAGGAGGAAGTCGATACAAGCTGGGGGTGATCAGACCCCGACTGTCCACGATAACCCTTCGTTCGAGTATGAGGATATTTATCAAGGAATCGGCACTGATGTAGCTGGGGTTAGCCAGTATGAGGCATCAGAAGAAGAAGAAGCTCTTAAACCAATCTTTCCACAAGAAAACGAGGCCAAAAGTGAACATCGACCAATCCATACACTTCTACCCATGCCATGCCTGTCTACATGGCAGGGGGTGGCGATAAGGAAGAAGTAGAAGCTCCAGCTCCGGATCTCATATGGCGCATGGATACCTTGGAAGATGGCCTCAAGACTCTCTCTACTACCATACAATCCTTAACCCAAATGGTGTTTGAGATTCAAAATACTCTGACTTCTCAACCTTTGACAAGGATGTCATGCCCCGACACAGGAAATCGCTCGTCCTCGCTAGATTTCACCCGAATCATCGTCCTCACTGGGGCGTGATGCCGCACAAGCATGGAGTTGCGTTCGTGCAAGGCAAGATAACAGGTGCACATAAGTTTATCTCAAATTGATAGCATAAGCTGCGGAAGGAAATCTCTTTTATTAATAAATGAACTCAAGATTATTACAAGGGCTTTGAATGGCCCAACTGAAATGCCAATAGGCTACAATGCTCATGATCTCTCTAGCTCACAAAGGATTACATCGTTCCATATGTATATACCTCTTTATAGCCAACAAGTAGTCTTCAGTCGAACATCTCCGTGTTGCAAGTCTGAATGCCAATGCGGTAATTTGCCTCGAAATGCTAAGGACTCCATGCCTCGATACGTCCAAGCTAAGCCCCGCCATGAGCTGAACATATTTCAAACCTGCGAGCAAACTAGTGGGGGATTAGTACTTTCGTCCTTGCTGTAGTGACCAAGACCCACTCGACTAATCCAACACTAAGTAAATTTAGTGAAGCATGCATCTTTACTTGGTGATCTTTCTACTATTGCCTTAGGATCCGTTTCATGGCAAAGTAAGCAATAAAGCATGTTATCAAAAGCATATGAATCATAAAGGTGTCCAATATAGTGTCCTTGCAACAAATACGGTTAGACATAATATGAACATAAACATAGTGATCGTGCCCATCTCCGTCTCAAATCTCCAAGCCTGCAATCGTTAGAAATTCGCATAACCAACCAACAATTTATGCAGCCAACTAATAAAACTTAAGCATATGCATAAGGGTGGCAGGCTCTATGCCTGCACCCAATTCGAATCTCATCCTACCGTCTTATCTATATGAAGGTCACGATGTTCTGCGCCATAATTGACTGGCATCTTAAAGTGTAAGCCGGCGGTCGCTTTGGCACGAGTTTTTAGCCCAATATCCAAAGGATCCCAAACATACTAGTATTGTGGCTTATCACATCAATAAGAGGGCACAACCCGTCTGAATGAAGTGCACCACAAATACTTCTTAATTCCCTCCACGGTCGAACGGTCCCGGTGCCCCAACGATCCTACATTCGAGGGAAGCACGCTCGTGTACGGGCCATCCATCCAAGTCCATTGACCATGCAATATGCATCTAAGTTTTATACAACTAAACAAGTTCGCCTATCTCTATTCTATTGGCAAATGCCCCATCTCACTGTTCATCGATGAGCGACTCGAAGGTCCCAACCATTTCGAAGGCACCATGCCACATTCGACAGTTTCATCATAATATTCGTACCACAACTGTTCTCCTCGTAATGAAGCCATCTGTTATAAGTCTCGTGCATATACACATACTTTGACACATATATCCTCTTTTCTTCGAGTCGTGCATTCGATGCACGCTTCGATACCGAATTTCCATGTCCTAAGCCTTAATGTTCAATATTCTTTCGAGTCGTGCACTTGGTGCACATCTCAATATTGTCTTTCAATATTCTAGCATCAATCTTCTATCACGACTCGTGCACTTGATGCACGTCGCCTCAATTGTTCAACGTTCAATGTTTTATCTTAATGTTCGACACACACTAAGACCTTTACTCGATTTGAGCCATGCTCTGTAGAAGCATGGAAAATACTAAAGAAAATGACTCATGCGGCCAGGAAAGATCCATGCGGCTCAGAAAACTCATGCGGCTCATGGAGTCATGCGGCATAAGGAGCTATGCGGCCCGAGGCATTCCATGCGGCTCAGAAGACACGTGGCCTGACAGTGCTCCCCTCCGACCCATGCTGCATTAATTGCTTTGACGGCTGACCCCTCTGAAAAGTTGACAGCCCTGACACAAAAGCAGGTAATTATGACTCTGTCATAATGATGAATCTCTAGGGAAGAGAAAAGAGATCTCTGACACAAATCCTCCGAGAGCCATAAAAATGCCACGTGGCCTTGCCACGTGGGCGTTCGTATGCGGCTCACTTCTCATGCGGTTCAGAATGAATCCTATACAGCTCAGGTCAAGAAATCCTCATGCGGCTCGAGCAAAGAACTTCTCATGCGGTTCAGAGTGAATCTGTCCTATGCGGCTCTGGCCAAGAAAGCCTCATGCGGCTCGAGCAAAGAACTTCTCATGCGGTTCAGAGTGAATCTGTCCTATGCGGCTCAGGCCAAGAAAGCCTCATGCGGCTCGAGCGAGGACTTCTCATGCGGTTCAAGAGGATCATGTCCATGCGGCTCGGGCGGATATGAACCTATGCAGCCCACAAGGATTACTCCCCTGTGGTTCGAGGGCTCAAGTGAGGGCCACTGCTCAGGCAACCCTGACACGTAGGCTTAACCATATGCGGTTCAAATTCATATGCGGCTCACTCGTCATGCGGTCCAGATCTCCCAGTGGCTCCTAGGACACGTGTCCTAAGCCGATTAATTTCTCAGATTTACTGCCATCAAAGATTGGGTCAAATCCTAATAATCTGGGACACATGGCAGGAGAATAAATTTAATTTTCAGAAGATCATTATGAGGAAGATTTATTCCAATCAGCATTAATTGCTAATGGGATTTGGTGTAATCTACACTCGATGGCTCGGATTCGTCACAATCAAAACTGAACGGCCTGGATTGACCAATCTATGGGCCGCCGCCATCTCCAAGAGCTAATCATTGACAACCCTAATGATCACATCCCACTATTATAAATAGCAAGGTGCCATTCCCTTGTAAATATATACAACAGCCGAGAGAAATACGTATATACAGAGAGACTTCCCCCCATAGTCAGAGAGAGAATACACACAGAGAAAGAGAAGCCAGAAGAGCAGTCAGAGGGAGAGCAAGAAGAGCATTTCTTCATCAACGCCAACCATCTTTTCACAGGAGCCAAGGCTGCATACCGATCGTCCAAGGAGTAAGGCAGGGCTGCCGTCGCCTTCCCGAGCCTCTATCGTCACCCCCCAGAATCTAAAATAAACAATTGTACTTAGACTGCTGTACCTAGGTTTTTGTCCCTAGGCTTTCTTTGTACAAGCGAGTTTGTAACGTGAAGTAAAAGTCCGGTCCTCCGATAATTATTCTGTTCTTTTATATTTCATGGCAAACACGATGGCGACTCTGTTGGGGACTAACTTTTCCACGGCTGAGGAGTTGGTGACGCAATCGAATGCAGCCAAGCTTGGCTCTACGCAACAAAAGATGGTCGCCCGGTTCGACCAACAGGCGTTCGAAGAAATGCTCTCCGACAAGAGCACTGGCCCGGTCCAGAAACGAGCCCGCACAAAGAAGGCCCGTAAGGAGTGGAGACCCCGATCCTTCGTTCCTACTGAAGCTCTTACGGAGACACCCTCTATTGTTCAAGACGGCGAGCAAGATTCCCCTGCGGCCCCACTTCAGATCGTAGACAACTCTGCTGTCCCCAAGTCCGGCAGAAGAAAACACTATGATGCTGGACTTGCAGGGGCAAAGAGAAACTCTATGAGATCCGAGCCGCATAAGGGTATCAGCCGCAGGAAGAAAGCTCATGCGGCTACATCCGCCAACCGCATGAAGAAAACTCATACGGCCATATCTGTCAGCCGCATAGCTTATGCGGCTACAGTTGCCAACCACACAGATGAAACTCGTGCGGCTATGGGAGTCAATCGCTTGCAGAAAACCCATGCGGCCATAATTGCCAACCGCATGCAGCCAGCCTGTACGGTCTTGACTCCTAGCTGCACAAAAACAATTCATCCGACAGCAGAAGACAACCGCATGCAGACAGCCTGCACGGTACCCAACTCTAGCCGCATAGCATCCCTTTCACGCTTCTCTCGATCAGTCTTCGACCATCTCTCATGCGGTCCTGACCCTGATGGTTCTCTGGATGATAAGCCAAATTCTGTGGTATCCAACTTGGACTCCTCCTGTTACGCACCCACAAGTGCTAAAAGGAGGGAGTCTAGGGCAGCGCGGGCTCACCAGGCCCAGTCAGCTGTCCCAACCTCTGAATATCGGGGCATCCCGTTGACTATCACACGGGCCTCGGATGGAAAGTTGTATACAACCTCTCGAGTCCAGCTCCCGGCGGCAAACAGACAGAGTGGTTCCTCTGACCTGCGGGAGGCGATCTTCCACAAACGCAAGGAAAAAGGAGGAGTGTCGACGTGCAAAGAGTCCTCGCTTGAACATCGTTGCACCCAAATCATCGTCAACTGCTGCTGCAATAACGCAACAGTGACGGAAGATCGGCCGTCCGTCTTCCAAAGGCTACAGCATCCGAGCTCATAAGATGAGGCACCTCCTGTTGTCTCCTGTAATTCCGCTCAGAAGGTCCCTGCGAAAGGAGAGGGAAAAAGACAAGCATCTCCAGTCCTAAGATATCAACCACTACAGCTAAGAAACTATCGTCTAAACGGTTGTCCTCCACCGGAGTATTCCAACACACCCGTTCAAAGACGAAATCTACCGCGATGGGAAACTCATTATCCACATCGCTGGGGGTTGTGGGAACTGGGGGTAGCACTCCTCCGTACATCCACAACAATCCGATGTTTCAAGGAGCCGAGCCCGGACAAACAACTCTTCCATCAGGTGCAACAGACGCTGATGTCCCCAAGGACATCCGTAACTCTCAAGACGAAGCAAGCTCTGAAGCTGAGGATATCGTTCCTTCCGAGTCCGAGCCCGAAGAGAAAATTCCCACCTATCCCGATGACTTCTCGATGCATGGGTACGACTCGGAGGGTACATCCTCCACCGTTTCTTCCATCACTCCTCTTGTAAGGACGGTTTTTATGACAGACAACGATCAAGGTGGTTCCAATGATCGCCAGCGCATCGACAATCTCGAAGCCATATTACTTGCTTTGGTCAAATCTGTAGACGAGATTAAAGCGGCCCTGCCAACTCTGTAAGGAGGAACGCCTGGTCAAACAAGTACGGGCCCCGCAGTTAATGTGGATTCGAACTCAGCGGCACCAAACCCGGGCAATAATCCTCCCTAAATAACAGCCCCTACCGCGACAGATGAGACCCGAGAAGTAAGGAGAGAGGTCCAGGAGCTCCGAGCCATGTTCCATGCCCGAGAAAACGCTCAAGATCTCAGAATACGGCAACCATACCCTGCTGAATGGAGGGATGTTCCATTTCCACCAAGATATAAGCCGTTCAATATCAACCCGTATGATGGCAAAACCTCAGCAAGTCGGTACATCACTGACTTCGAGGTCACCACCGACCATCTGCCCCATGATGATGCTATCCTCACACGGTTATTCATTGTGGCGTTGGAAGGAGTCGCCTTCGATTGGTACCGCAATCTGCCGGACAACTGCATCCACTCCTTCACCGGCTTCAAGCGCCTGTTCTTGGAGCGATTCTACGAAGTAGGACAGGACGTCACTATGTCCACTCTCATGGACGTCGTCCAAGGGAAGAAGGAGTTGACAAGGAACTACATCGAGCGGTTCCGCCAGATCGCCATGAAGCTGCCTTCCAAAAATCCAGATTCCTCTTTGATTGAAATTTGCCAAAAGAGACTGCTTCCAACGATCAGTCTCTGGATGGGCGAAAGTCAATTCAAAGATTGGAAGGCGTTCATCATCAACGGCACAAGCGCCGAAGAACGACTGAAGAAGGCTCGCCAATTGGGATTGCATATCTCAGAAGGAGAAAACAAGGCAAGCGTCCCAACAACGATAATGGGGGTAACCCCTCCAACAATTGGGACAGCAAGGGAAAGCAGGCTATGGTGGCCGATACAGCACAACAACCTGAGCCGAAGCCCATAGACAAACAATGGCCTCAAGTCACTTACTCTTTTGAAGACGGCCACGTCAAGCCTATCTTGGACATGATCATACAAGGAGATAGAATTCAGCTCCCTCCACCAAGACGGGAGCCTCGGCCGGCTGATCTAGAGAACCCAAAGTTCTGCCATTACTAACGTTATGTACACCATGCTACACACGACTGCTACCAACTAAAACGGTACATCCAAAGCCTCATCGATTCGAACGCTCTGGCCATCAATTTCGAAGAGGTAACCGTGGCAGCCAATATGGTGTCCGTACAATTCGGCAGCTTCCCTCCGACGGAAACTCAGGACGGGGTAATCCCCGTCCCTCTGGCGACGATGGAGATTACCAATCTTCCACCTTCCCGGGAACAGGCTGCTGGTCTAGTACCTCTCACCACATCATGAGGGGAGGTCATGTGGGTCCATCCAGACTTGGTGTTAGAAGTAACTCGGCCCACACCATCTCCCACCAACAAAAAGAAGAGTAGAAAAATCAGGACCTGCCACACAATCTCAGCAGACAACGAGGAAGCTACAGCCGTCGTCACGCGGTTCGGAGCACAATCCTAACCTGTGGTTGACAATCCAGCTGAAAATCATCAACCCACTACAACTGATGCTCTGGGACCGGCTTAGCCTTCGACGACCGACAAGCCTAGGCCGAAGGAGACTCGCTTCGACAAATCTCTCCGAAAAGAAGCAGCCCAAGGGCTAGAAAGGCCCTACAACTTTGACATCTTAGCACAATTGGCTAACACACCGGCCAAATTGTCACTGTACGAACTCTTAAGGCTCTCCAAGGACGTTCGTATTGCATTGAGCGAAGCACTCCAAAATGTCGATGTCTATCTTGCTTAATCCAACCTCACCGGGGAGGACTCACCCGTGGATCTCCAAGACAGTGCCTGTACGGGAGCAATGCCCAATATCGTCTTCACTCCACAGGACATGCTCATCAAGACCAACCAACACGATCGCCCGCTATACTACACGGGGTACATCGGCGACATGAAGGTGGATCAGATGCACATAGATCCTGGCTCTTCCATAAGCATCATCCCGAAGGGCCTGCTACATCATCTCCGCATCCCAATGCATCGCCTGACACCTACAAGCACCGCCATCAGCGGTTTTAATTCGGACAGGAGCTACCCTATTGGGAAGATTCGTCTGAAGTGTCAAATTGGCGACCTCCAATCCGAAGTCACTTGCTACGTCATAGATGCAGACACTTCTTATAACATCCTCTTGGGGCGCCCATGGATACACGATTACATGATCGTGCCTTCCACGCTACACCAGTGCTTCAAATATGTCGACAAACACGGCTTCGTGAAGACAGAATTTGCTGATATCGATTCCTTTAAGGGGTCGAATCCTTCTACTCAGACTCCTGCCTATACGAAAAGTCGAAGAGGCACCTTGATGAAGGAGACGCACAAGCTCATACCGAGACAGCTACGGGATCAGAAGGACCCCTAACGATCCACCTCCAAGATCGCAAACCAGGCAAGTCCGTACCCCTTACTGCCACTCTACGGAAGGATGCAATCAGCATCTCGGCACAAGAGGAGCAGATGATAATCCGGCTGCCAAGGTCCGGCCAAGTGCCGAGACCCACAACGGGGCCACTAACAATCAGACTGCCGAGAGTCAGTCAACCCCAAACAGGGAAGCTCAATCCCTCCAACAAGCCGCTGATGATACGCCTTCCCAGAAAGGATCGTCACCCCGATGCAAGGTCTGACACTTCTAGCAAACCAGCCACTCTTCGCCCCACATCAAATGCCAAACTGGGGGTCGCTAGTCTGCCAACAACTCCATGCTCTGCTCCATCAGCTGAACCACTGACAATCAAGCTTTCCAGGTCGTCCTCTCAGTCTTCGTTCACATAGGGGGTAGCAAAAGAGGAACCAGAGCTAGCCAAGTATGTGGCTGCCCACACTGATGTCCCCTCCGCTGATGATGTAATCCCCCTAGAAAAGATACCTTACTTTATCAATAAAGGGTTATCTTTGAACTACACCGAGCTCAATAAGCTATATATAATGTACGCTATGGAACACGGTATAGGCACTCACCTACACACACAAGTGACAAATATGTACACCGCGATCCGGCTTACTCCAGTAGAAGATGCTTACCGAATAATCGAGGGAGGAGATTATCCGATCATCTTCGGCCGGACGAACAACCCGCATCCCCTCACCATAGAAGAAGCCGACCTCGGGTCAGATACCGGGAGACTGCCTCTGTATCTCTATAGCCCTCAATCCAAATATCTTATACAGAAACAGGGGTATGATCTGGAGACGACGCCAGGATTGAACTACGGCACTGGGCGACGATTACCTTTGAAGCCGCCAGTTCCGGCGGGCAAACCACGGAACTACTATAACAAAACTCGATAATGTTTGCCATTGATTGTAAAAGAACAGAACAATTATCGGAGGACTGAACTTAGACTCACAATACAAACTCGCTCGTACAAAGAAAGGCTAGGGACGAAAACCCAGGTACAGCAGACTAAGTACGATTGTTTATTTTTTATTCTGGGGGGTGACGATAGAGGCTCGGAAAAGCGACGGCCGCTCTGCCTTACTCCTTGGACGATCAGTATGTAGCCTTGGCTCGGGGAAGATCTGCTTGGCGTTGACGAAGAAACGCTCTTCTCGCTCTCCTCGGATTGCTCTTCTGGATTCTCTCTCTCTCTGTGATTATCAAGAAGGAAGGGGGAGCTCTCTCTGTGTAGATCTCTCTCTTCTTATTTCTTTTGGTGCCGACCTCTCTCTCTCTTCTTCCTCCTTTTTTTTACAAGGGAATGATGCTGGCTATTTATAAGAGTGGAGGGTGATCATTAGGGTTTGTTAATGATTATCTGTTTGGAATATCGGTGCTCCTTCATTCTATCTGAATCCTTGATCCTGATTATAGTAAATCTCGGCCATTAATGCGGATAGCATCGTATCTCATGAGAAATTAATGCTAGCTGCTTTAAATCCTCGTGATTGATTATGCTAATGTCTGATTGCTCGCCACGTGTCCCATTAGCTTGATGATAAATGATATGCCCTGATCTCAGTAATTATGACGATGATGTCAAATATATTTGTTGAGATTTGGTTAAATCTCTTATTGATCCCATGCCACGTGTCTTAATTGTGAGTCCTGTCAGAGCCGTATAGGATTGACTATCCTCGAACCGCAGAGAGATACTCTTCCTGAGCCGCATGAGACAATGCCTCATCGAGCCGCAGGGGACGAACCTTCCGTGAGCCGCATATGCATAGCCTTTGCGAGCCGCATGAGCTAGCATTGTATTGAGTCACAGGGATTGAGCTCTCGGTGGGCCGCATATAGCTGATTTCTGCTAACCATATAGAGTGACTTCTTCGTGAGCCGCATGGAGCTGTTTTTCATTTAAGCCGCATGAGAGTTGCCACGTGGCAACCTAGGATTTCTGACGGTTCGGGTCAGAGATCTTCTTCCTTTTCCGAAAAGTCTGTCATTATGGCAGAGCCATTATAACACTTTATGTCAGAGCAGTCACAGTCGCCAAGTCATGTCAGAGCATTAAATGAGGCCACCCTCCAAACGACCAGCTGTAGGGAAGGATCACACATGGCATCCATCGAGCCGCATATGCCTTGCTGAACCGCATACGCTCCCGAGCCGCATGCGATTGAGAGTCTTCTTTGAACCGCATAGGGCCGCTCCTGTGTGAGCCGCATAAGCTTCTTACTCCGAGCCGCATGGATCATTATTCTAATATTTTCCATGCTTCTACAGGACCCCCTTCAAAGTTTTCAATTTGTAAAAATTGGAATACTTTGAACAAGAAGCATGGCCCCGTTCATGCCGCATAGGATTTTTCTATCTGCCTGAGCTTCCTAGCCGCATAAGTGCCCTAGCCGCATAAATTCATCTGGCCGCATAAACTGGTTGCTACGTGTCCTGAACATGTGTGCAAATCTTCATTAAGTGCCTTTGATTTGATTTAACGTCGCCTTTTGGGGGAGGATCCCAAGAGCCGGTTTTGCCTTGATAGCCGAAGGGTCGATCACGTCGTACGAAGCGTCGGTCATCAATCCTTCTTTCTCTGTCTATAAATAGGTGGGTGTTTGGTTTGGACTTTAGGTTTTTCTTGACTGAAAAACTCCTGTCTTGTTTTCTTCCTCCAACCGACAAACAGCAATGGCGCCTAGGGTTTCCAAGACTGTGAAGAAGGCCGCGGCGAGGAAAAAGAAATCGGCTTCGTCGTCGACCGTCGCCCCCCCCCCCCCGTCCGCCTCGATGTTCACGTCACCATCGAAGGTAATAACCTATGTAGAAGATTGGGTATTTTGAAACTCTAACAGGGTCTGCTCTGATGCCTACTCCGTGCACGCAACCACGTGACCCACATACACGCCCCCTGATCGAGCCGCATGGGTTATTCCCTATGTCTGAGCCGCATACGGGTTATGTGGTCCGCATGCACGTCCCATGAAACCCTAATAGGGTCTGCTCTACTGCTTACTCCATGCACGCAACCATATGGCCCGCATACACGTCCCTTGATCGAGCCGCATGGGGTATACCCCATGTCTAAGCCGCATACGAATTACGTGGTTCGCCTACACACCCCATGCATGGGGTATGCCCCCTGTCGGAGCCGCCTGTGAATTGTCTTTAAACGAGCTACATGACTATTTTCTGAATATCTTTTTATTTTGTCTTTCCGTCTTTGATTCTTTCAGTATCTCCGCTGAGCGCTGAGGTTGCAGTCACAGAGGAACCGCCACCCCCTGTCGTCGACCAGGGGTCTCCCTCCATTAAAGAAGAAACGAAGAAGAAAGACTCGTCGTCTGCACAGGATGGTCTCTCTCCGAGTGTCGAAATAATTGGGGGTGGTAGCTCGGGGAATTCTGATACTCCTATTCCAGATGAGGATCTCCTTCAACTGCATCCTTCCTATGTAAGGTGGTTGAGGGAGTGGTATGGGCGCTTCTGCAACTAGGTTTTAGGAATTCCTTGCGGATGTCTATCTTCTGCCCGCACGTTTCTGTAGTTTGTGCCTTTCCTTTCCGTCTGAATGAAGTAGTGAAAAGTTTTTTTTAGTTTTGTTTGTTAGTCATGTGAATGTGGCCGATCGTTTCAATGAATGGAATGTATTTGCTTTCCTCTTTTCTTGTAATGGTCGCCTTTAACAGGATATTCTATGTGAACTTTGTATCCTTAATGTACTCCGTTATGGATGTAGACGATAGTCTAGAATATGATCGGCATACGTATCCTGAAAGGGTGGGGTTATGTTAAGCCTGGGGATTTTATTTCCCCATGGAACCTTTGCTCCTCGGGGAGATGTGACGCTGTTGACTCCAAAAGCAGTATGTGGAACTAATCGATAGTTTGAGCGGTTGACTATCCTGCTGAAGGACCATCCCTCGAAGTTGTGTACCTCTGAACCATAGTCATTTTTTTGTCTTGTCTTGCTTGTTTGTCCTTTTATTTCTACTTTGTAACAGTGATATGATCTCGAAAATAGACATGTTTCATCTCATCTTTGCTTTCTTGTATCGGTGTTCATGGAATCGGACTTGCTGGGGGATTATTTGTGGACCTGTTATCCTAGGCGTACCTTGGTTTTAGATACGGATAATAGTTTAGATAGGATGTCCGGGACAGCCACGGCAAAATGGTCATGGATGTTCTCGGTACTGGGGGAAGGAATGCCGTAGAGCAGCTGGGCTCCCGGGGCATGGTAAGATGGTGGATTTATGCTAAGAAGCTTAGCAAGGGATATTTATGGGCCTATTATCCTTGGTGTACCCTGGTTCAGGATACGGATAATGGGATGAAAGGAAACCAATCACATTTGCTCAGAGGTTATGATGACATGGCAAACATGAAGGTTTTATCGTGAAATCTTCCTGCTCAGCGGTAATGAGAACATGGCAGGAGAGACTTTACGGAAGCTATTTATGGTCAACAGAGGACATTTGTGGTCAACAGAGGACATTTGTGGTCAACAGAGGACATTTGTGGTCAATAGGGGACATTTGTGGACCTATTATCCTTGTCGTACTCCGGTTGTGGGTACAGATAATAGGTTAAAAGGGGATCGACATACTTGCTCAGAGGTAATATGGACATGGCAAATATGACGATTTCTTCGACGGAGCCTTCCCACTCAGAGGTAGTGAGGACATGGCAGGAGTGGGCTCAATGAAGATTGGGTACATAGAACGACTCAGAGGTAGGAGAACGTAGAAGTTCTATGCGAGGGGGCGGTTTGTTTTTGGTGGAAGTGAAGACGACTCAGAGGTAATGAGGACATGGTCATTTCGAAAATTGGTGGATCGACTACCCTTTTTGTGCACTGGGAGTGCGGGTAGTGAATCCTGAGGGAGGATCTCTGACAGAAAGAAAGTTCAGAGGTATAATCATACTTGACTTACTATCTGAAAGAGTGACCGAAATGTAAGTTCAGAGGCACCAGCTGGTACATAACTTGGTAATTTGGACTATTGAGGGAGTGAGAGTACAGCGGCACCAGCGGGTGCATGACTCGATAATCTGAAATAGGGTGGACGAGAGTTCAGTGGTACTAAAGGGGTACGTGACTCGATAATCTGGAGAATGATGGATGGGAGTTCAGTGGTACTAAAGGAGTACATGATTCGATAATCTAGAGAATGATGTTCAAACATAGTATTTCTTCAGGAACTTGCCGTTGACGGGCAACATGAGCAAATCTCCGTTCGGCTTAGCGAGGCGGTAGGCGCCGTTGGAGAACACGGTCTCGATGACAAATGGACCTTCCCATTTTGGCTGGAACTTACCGGTGGTCTTGTGAGTCATGACCATCGGTCTCCGGACTGCCAGAACAAGATCACCTACTTGGAATGTTCTGATTTTAACTTTTTTGTTGAAGGCTCCTGAGATGCGTGCTTGGTATAGCTCGATCCTTTGCTGAGCTAGGAGGCGCTTTTCATCTAAAGCCTCCAACTCTTGTAATCGTCGTCGGTAGTTATCATCCGTTGTCAATTGATAAGTGAGGGCAACGCGGAGTGAGGGGATCTGAGTCTCCAAAGGGAGGACTGCCTCGCTCCCGTACACCAGAGAGAATGGTGTATTCCCGGTGGCTGTTCGAACCGTGGTGCGATAAGCCCATAAGCACTCGCCGAGCTTCTCGTTCCAGTCGCGTTTGTTGGAGGAGACGAACTTCTTGAGGAGTTTGATGATTGTTTTGTTGAATGCCTCTGCCAACCCGTTTGCTGCCGGGTTGTATGGTGTCGAAGCGACATTCTGAATGCGGTGCTTATCGCAGAATCGGTAGAATGCATGGCTTATAAACTGTGGACCATTATCATGGATGATTCTTCGTGGTAGTCCGAAGCGGTAGATAACGTGATGCTTAAGGAAGCTGATCACGTTTGAAGTTTTAACTTCTGCGAGTGGGACAGCCTCCGCCCATTTGGAGAAATAATCAGTGATCGCAAGTATGAAGCGGTGTCCTCGGGAGGAAGGTGGGGTGATTGGACCAATGATATCCATTCCCCATGCTTCGAATGGCCAGGATGCCACCGTTGGATGCAGAAACTCGGATGGTTGATGAATGAAATCCGCGTGGACTTGGTAGGCCTTGCATTTTCTGGCATAATCTATCGCATCTGCCACCATTGTGGGCCAGTAGTAGCCCATCCGGCGAAGGCGGTCCTGTAGCTTAGGGCCGGGTTGATGGGCCCCACAGACACCGTCGTGAGCTTCTCGTACAGCTTCTGTAGCTTCCGCGTTCGACAAGCACCGGAGCAATAATCCGTCGTAGGAGCGGCGATACAACATTTTTGTCTCTGTATCGTAGAAGAATCTGAGAGAGCGCCGTCTGATAGAGGTAGCTTCCTTTGGATTCTTTGGGAGGATGTCGTATACGACGAAGTCGATGAATGGCTGTCTCCAGTCTGGTGTGTCGTCGACCGTCTGGGCGGAATAACTTGCCATGGCTTGAACGTTGTTCTTGGGACAGACCAGTTCGTGGCCTATTACGTCAACCGAATGATGAGCTTGGTTCGGCACTGCTAAGGAAGCGGCAAGGCCTGCTAGGGCATCGGCTTCGATATTTTGGAGTCTGGGGACGTGTTCGATGAAGAATCCCTCGAATGATGAGATAATGTTGATTACAATTTGATGGTAGGGGATCATGTCTTCATGGAGAACCTCGTACGAGCCCCTGATCTGATTGACGATTAGTTGGGAGTCGCCGTATGCTTCAAGGTATTCTACCCCCAGCTCTTTTGCAAGTTGGAGGCCAATGACCAGAGCGTTATATTCGGCCACATTGTTGGAGCAGGGTTCCATGAGGGAGTAGGCACGATTGATCACCAGCCCAGTAGGAGAAATTAATACCACTCCGACCCCGACGACGATGTTTCCCTTGGGTCCGGTCCTTGAGGCGCCATCGAAGAACATTCGCCATATGTTATCGTGGATGGCTGTATTCGAATCGGCGACCTCGTCTGGGATCTCTTCATAGATTCTGGATGACTCCGATCCTGGGTGGGATGCCAAAAAGTCTGCTAGGGCTTGACCCTTAACAGCCTTTTACGGGACGAAAATCATATGATAGGGGGACAGCAATATTGCCTATGTGGCGAGGCGAGAGCTGAGGGCCCCTGGTTTTGTCATGAGGACTCTGAGGGGGTTGACTCGCGAGATCATATGTATGGTTTGTCCTGTGACATAGTGCCGCGTCTTTTGAATAGCGAATACCAGGGCGATACACTCCTTCTCTACGGCGGTGTATCGATGTTCTGGCCCGATCATCATTCGGCTGAGATAATATATGGCCTGCTCGTGGCCTGCATCGTTATTTTGTGCTAGCAGGGCACCAAGGGAGTGTTCCATCGCTCGTACGTAGAGCAGAAATGGTTTTCCGGGGACCGGGGCCACCAGGACTTGGGGATTCGACAAATATTCTTTGATGTCGTCGAAAGCACGCTGACATTCCTCGTCCCATACGAATGAGACTCCCTTCTTCATGAGGTGTGTGAACGGTCGGCATCGCCCGAAGAGGTTGGAAATGAACCTCCTGATGTAAGCTAGCCTCCCTTGGAGGCCTCTGAGTTCGCGGAGATTTTTCGGGGGACCCATCTCCATGATTGCCTTCGTCTTCTCAGGGTCTACATGGATGCCCCGTGCCGTGATGATGAAGCCTAAGAATTTCCCGCTGGATACGCCCAAGAATGATTTCGTAGGGTTCATCTTCAGGTTGTGGGCTCTCATCAGGTCGAATACCGTTCTCAGGTCTTGCAGATGATCTTTCTTATGGCGACTCTTGACGGCGATGTCGTCGACATAGCATTCTACTGTTTTGCATAAATATTCTCGGAAAATGATACTCATGGCCTGCTGATATGTAGCGCCAGCATTCTTTAGACCGAATGGCATGACTGTGTAGCAGTATGTACCAATCGGCGTTCGGAATGATGTGTGCTTTTCGTCGTCGGGAGACATCTTGATTTGATTGTACCCCGAGAATCCATCCATGAATGACATACGTTCAAAGCTGCATGTGTTGTCAATCATGATGTCTGTGATGGGGAGGGGAAACTCGTCCTTCGGACATGCCTCATTCAGATTACGAAAGTCGATGCAGATTCGGATCTTCCTATTTTTCTTAAGGACCGGCACTATGTTGGCGACCCAGTCAGGATGTTGCTCTTTACGAATGAAACCGCTTGCTATTAACTTGTTGACTTCAGTTTCGATCGCGTCCATGACGCCTGGGCGGAAGCGTCGTTGTTGCTGTTTGACTGGCTTTGCATCTGGCCGTATATTGAGTTTGTGGAGAGCGATGTCAGGATTTAACCCCGGCATGTCTTCATAGCTCCAGCGAACACATCAATGTATTCTCTGACGAGTACTAACAGCGATTCTCGTTCTTCGTCAGTTAGGCTTTTGCTGATAAAGATCGGTTTTGGAGAAGCTTCGCTGTCGAGATCCACTTGTATGACCTCATCTTCGGTAGGAGGTTCTCTCAGTTCGAACCGCTTTTCCCATTGTGCGTCTAATTGCTGGGCCCATGGTTCTAGCTCAAGGATTTCGGGGACGTCTTCGTCTTCCTCGTAAGCGTCAGCGAATGCCATGTTGACTGACATGGTTTGTCTGAACACATCTCCGATGCTGGTATCTGAGTCGGAAGTCGGTGATCCGAGATATACAACCCCAGTTGGCGAGCCTTCTTCAATCGTTCTTCAGCACTTGTAGCACTGATGATAAAAGCCTTCCAGTCCTTGAACTGACTTTCGCCCATCCAGAGACTAATTGTTGGAAGTAGTCTCTTTTGGCAAATTTCAATCAAAGAAGAGTCCGGGTTGCCAGATGGTAACTTCATTGCGGTTTGACGAAACCGCTCAATGTAATTTCTCGTCAGTTCTTTCTCTCCTTGAACGACGTCCATGAGGGTATACAACGTCACGTCCTGTCCTACCTCATAGAACCTCTCCAAGAACAAGCGTTTGAAGCCAGCGAAGGAGTGGATGCAATTGTCTGGCAGGTTGCGGTACCAATCGAAGGCGACTCCTTCCAATGCCCCAATGAATAACCGTGTGAGGATAGCGTCATCATGGGGCAGATGGTCGGTAGTGACCTCAAAGTAAGTGATGTATCGACTTGCTGAAGTCTTGCCATCATATGGGTTGATATTGAACGGCTTATATCTTGGCGGAAAGGGAACATCCCTCCATTCAGCAGGATATGGTTGCCATATTCTGAGGTCTTGAGAGTTTTCTCGGGCGTGGAACATTGCTCGGAGCTCCTGAACCTCTCTTCTTACTTCTCGGGCCTCATCTGTCGCGGTAGGGGCCGTTATCTCGGAAGGATTATTGCCCTGGTTTGGCGCCGCTGAATTTGAATCTACGTTGATTGCGGGACCCGTGCTTGTCTGGACAGGTGTCACTCCCTGCAGAGTCGGAAGTGCCGCTTTGATCTCGTCTACAGACTTGACCAAGGCATGCAATATGGCCTCCAACGTGTCGATGCACTGGCGATCGCTGGAACCGCCTTGATTGTTGTCTGTCATGAATACCGTCTTCACATGAGGAGTGACGGAGGGAGTGGTGGAGGATGTACCCTCCGAGTCGTACCCATGCGTCGAGAAATCATCTGGATATGTGGGGATATTCTCTTCAGGTTCGGACTCGGAAGGAACACTACCCCCAGCTTCGGAGCTTGCTTCGTCTTGAGAATCATGGATGTCCTCGGGGATATCAGCATTTGTTGTACCCGATGGGAGGGTTGTTTCTTGGGGTTCGTCTTCTTGAAACGTTGGATTGTTGTGGACGTTCGGAGGAGTACTACCCCCAGCTCCTACGACCCCCAGGGTCGGGGACGATGGGTCTCCTGTTGCAGCAGATTTTGTCTTCGAACGGGTGTGTTGGTATACTCCGGTGGAGGGCAACCGTTTAGCCGATAATTTCTTAGCTGTAGTGGCTGATATCTTTGGACTGGAGATGCTTGTCTTCTTCCCTCTTCCCTCGACGGGGACCTTCTGAGCGGAATTGCAGGAGACAACAGGAGGTGTCTCATCTTCTGAGTTCGGGTGCTGTAGTCTGTGGAAGACGGACGGACGATCTTCCGTCACTGCCGCGTTGTTGCAGCAGCAGTTGACGATAATCTGGGTGCAGTGATGTCCATGTGAGGATTCTTTGTACGTCGAGGCCCCTTCTCTTTCCTTGCGTTTGTGGAGGATCGCCTCACGCATGTCAGAGGAACCACTCTGTCCGTTCGTCGCCGGGCATTGGACTTGAGCGGTTCTGTACAACTTCCCATCAGGGGCCCGTGTGATAATCAGCGGGACGCCCTGATAGTCAGAGGTTGGGGCAGCTGTCTGGGCTTGATGAGCCCGCGCTGCCCTAGACTTCTTCTTTCTAGCACTTGTGGGTGCATAATAGGAAGAGTCCAAGTTGAACATCACAGAGTCTGGCTTATCATCCAGAGGGTCATCAGGGTTCGGACCGTACGAGAGACGGTCGAAAACTGATCGAGAGGAGCATGGAGCAGGTGCTATGCGGCTGGGAGCGGAAACCGTACAGGCTGTCTGCATGCGATTGTCTTCTGTCGTCGGACGAGTTCTTATGCGGCTAGGGGTCACGACCGTGCAGGCTGGCCGCATGCGGTTGGCATCTGTGGCCGCATGGGTTTTCTACAAACGATTGACTTTACTGGCCGTATAAGTCTCGTCTATGTTGTTGGGAACTGTAGTCACATAAGTTATGCGGCTGACAGACGTAGCCGCA
The DNA here is from genome assembly GCA_029216955.1 of Iris pallida. Taxonomy (NCBI): domain Eukaryota; kingdom Viridiplantae; phylum Streptophyta; class Magnoliopsida; order Asparagales; family Iridaceae; genus Iris; species Iris pallida. Next base: position 2,380,580 of record JANAVB010010400.1, read on the forward strand.
TGAGTTTTCTTCATGCGGTTGGCGGATGTAGCCGCATGGGCTTTCTCCTTGCGGCTAATACTCTTCTGCGGTTCGGTCCGCGTAGAGTCCCTCTTTGTCCCTGCAAGTCCAGCATCATAATGTTTTCTTCTGCCGGACTTGGGGACAGCAGAGTTGTCTACGATCTGAAGTGGGACCGCAGGAGAATCCGTCTCGCCGTCTTGAGCAACAGAGGGCATCCTATCGAGGGCTTGAGGAGGAGCAAATGACTTCGGCCTCCATTCTTTACGAGCCTTCGTGGTGCGGGTGCGCTTCTGGGCCGGGCCAGCGCTGCCTTCAGAGAGCATCTCTTCGAACGCCTGTTGGTCGAAGCGGACGACCATCTTCTTTTGTGTGGAGCCAAGTTTGGCTGCATCTGATTGCGTCACCAACTCCTCAGCCGTAGAGAAGTTAGTCCCCAGCAGAGTCGCTATCGTGTTTGCCATTGATTGTAAAAGAACAGAACAATTATCGGAGGACTGAACTTAGACTCACAATACAAACTCGCTCGTACAAAGAAAGCCTAGGGACGAAAACCTAGGTACAGCAGACTAAGTACGATTGTTTATTTTTGATTCTGGGGGTGACGATAGAGGCTCGGGAAAGCGACGGCCGCTCTGCCTTACTCCTTAGATGATCAGTATGTAGCCTTGGCTCGGGGAAGATCTGCTTGGCGTTAACGAAGAAACGCTCTTCTCGCTCTCCTCGGATTGCTCTTCTGGCTTCTCTCTCTCTCTGTGATTATCAAGAAGGAAGGGGGAGCTCTCTCTGTGTAGATCTCTCTCTTCTTATTTCTTTTGGTGCCGACCTCTCTCTCTCTTCTTCCTCCTTTTTTTTTACAAGGGAATGATGCTGGCTATTTATAAGAGTGGGGGGTGATCATTAGGATTTGTTAATGATTATCTGTTTGGAATGTCGGTGCTCCTTCATTCTATCTGAACCCTTGATCCTGATTATAGTGAATCTCGGCCATTAATGCGGATAGCATCATATCTCATGAGCAATTAATGCTAGCTACTTTAAATCCTCGTGATTGATTATGCTAATGTCTGATTGCTCGCCACGTGTCCCATTAGCTTGATGATAAATGATATGCCCTGATCTCAGTAATTATGACGATGATGTCAAATATATTTGTTGAGATTCGGTTAAATCTATTATTGATCCTATGCCACGTGTCTTAATTGTGAGTCCTGTCAGAGCCGCATAGGATTGACTATCCTCGAACCGCAGAGAGATACTCTTCCTGAGCCGCATGAGACAATGCCTCATCGAGCCGCAGAGGACGAACCTTCCGTGAGCCGCATATGCATAGCCTTTGCGAGCCGCATGAGCTAGCATTGTATTGAGTCACAGGGATTGAACTCTCGGTGGGCCGCATATAGCTGATTTCTGCTAACCATATAGAGTGACTTCTTCGTGAGCCGCATGGAGCTGTTTTTCATTTAAGCCGCATGAGAGTTGCCACGTGGCAACCTAGGATTTCTGACGGTTCGGGTCAGAGATCTTCTTCCTTTCCCGAAAAGTCTGTCATTATGGCAGAGCCATTATAACACTTTATGTCAGAGCAGTCACAGTCGCCAAGTCGTGTCAGAGCATTAAATGAGGCCACCCCCCAAACGACCAGCTGTAGGGAAGGATCACACATGGCATCCATCGAGCCGCATATGCCTTGCTGAACCGCATACGCTCCCGAGCCGCATGCGATTGAGAGTCTTCTTTGAACCGCATAGGGCCGTTCTTGTGTGAGCCGCATAAGCTTCTTACTCCGAGCCGCATGGATCATTATTCTAATATTTTCCATGCTTCTACAGATGCGGGTTAGGGTATGTAACACCTACTACGACCCCTGAAAGTTCAGACGAAGAATGCGACTGGCAGTCACGTTCAACCGGATCACCAACTTCCGACTCGGATACCAGCATCGGAGATGTGTTCAGACAAGTCATGTCAGTCAACATGGCATTCGTCGACGCTTACAAGGAAGACGAGGACATCCCCGAGATCCTCGAGCTAGAGCCGTGGGCCCAGCAATTGGATGCACAATAGGAAAAGCGGTTCGAACTGAGAGAACCTCCTACTGAAGATGAGGTTATACAAGTTGACCTCGGCAGCGAATCTTCTCCGAAACCGATTTTCATCAATAAAAGCTTAATAGACGAAGAACGGGAGTCGCTGCTAGAACTTGTCAGAGAGTACATTGATGTGTTCGCCTGGAGCTATGAAGACATGCCAGGGTTAAATCCCGACATCGCCCTTCACAAACTCAACATTCGACCAGATGCGAAGCCAGTCAAGCAACAACAGCGACGCTTCCGTCCAGGCATCATAGACGCGATCGAAACCGAAGTCAACAAACTGATAGCCAGCGACTTCATTCGTAAGGAACAACATCCAGACTGGGTCGCCAACATAGTACCCGTCCTCAAGAAGAATGGGAAGATTCGAATCTGCATCGACTTCCGCAACCTGAACAAGGCGTGCCCCAAAGATGAATTCCTCCTTCCTATCACAGACATTATGATCGACAATACCTGCGGCTTCGAACGTATGTCATTTATGGATGGCTTCTCGGGGTACAACCAAATCAAAATGTCTCCTGACGACGAAAAGCATTCATTATTCCGAACACCGATTGGCACGTACTGCTACACTGTCATGCCTTTCGGTTTAAAGAATGCTGGCGCCACATATCAAAGAGCCATGAGCATCATCTTCAGAGACCACTTACACAAGACGGTGGAGTGCTATGTTGACGATATAGCTGTTAAGAGCCGTAGCAAGGGAGACCATTTGCAGGATATAAGGATGGTATTCGACCTAATGCGAGCGCAAAATTTGAAAATGAACCCTATGAAGTCCTTTCTGGGCGTATCCAGCGGAAAGTTCTTGGGCTTCATCATCATCGCACAGGATATCCATGTAGACCCTGAGAAGACGAAAGCAATCATGGAGATGGGTCCCCCGAGAAACCTCCGCGAACTCAGAGGCCTTTAAGGGAGGCTAGCTTATATCAGAAGATTCATTTCCAACCTCTCCGGGCGATACCGACCATTCACGCACCTCATGAAGAAAGGAGTCTCATTCGTATGGGACGAGGAATGCCAGCGTGCTTTCGACAGCATCAAAGAATATTTGTCGAATCCTCCAGTTTTGGTAGCACCGGTTCCTGGAAAACCATTCCTGCTCTATGTACGAGCAATGGAACACTCCCTCGGGGCTTTGCTGGCACAGAACAACGACGCAGGCCACGAGCAGGCCATATATTACCTCAGTCGAATGATGATTGGGCCAGAGCACCGATACACCGCTGTGGAGAAGGAATGCCTCGCCTTGGTGTTCGCCATTCAGAAAATACGACACTATGTCACCGGACAAACGACACATGTAATCTCACGAGTCAACCCTCTCAGGGTCCTTATGACTAAACCAGGGGCACTCAGCTCTCGCCTCGTTACATGGGCAATATTGCTGTCCCCTTATCATATGATCTTCGTCCCACAAAAGGCAGTCAAAGGTCAAGCCCTGGCAGACTTCTTAGCAGCCCACCCAGGCTCGAAATCCTCAAGAATATATGAAGAGATCCCAGATGAGGTCGCCGACTCGCATGTAACCTCTCATGATGATATATGGCGAATGTTCTTCGACGGTGCTTCGAGGACCGGACCTAAAGGTAATATAGTCGTCGGAGTCGGGGTGGTGCTAATCTCTCCTTCCGAATTGGTGATTAACAGAGCTTATTCCCTCACCGAGCCCGGCTCTAACAATGTGGCCGAGTACAACGCTCTGGTCATTGGCCTCCAACTTGCAAGAGAGCTACGGGTAGAATACCTTGAAGCATACGGCGATTCCCAACTAATCGTCAATCAGATCCGGGGCTCGTACGAAGTCCGCTACGAAGACATGATCCCTTATCACCAAATAGCGATCGATATCATCTCGTCATTCGAGGGGTTCTTCATCGAGCACGTCCCCAGACTCCGAAATATTGAAGCCGATGCCCTAGCTGGTCTTGTCGCTTCCCTAGCAGTTCCGAATTATGATCGCCAATCAGTGGACGTGATAGGCCACGAACTGGTCTGTCCCAAAAATAATGTACAATTTGTGGCGAGTTATTCCGTACAGACGATCGATGATGCCCCAGATTGGAGACAACCATTCATCGACTTCGTCGTCTACGACATCCTGCCCGAGAACCCAAAGGAAGCCACTTCCATCAGACGACGTTCTCTCAGATTCTTCTACGATACAGAGACAAAAATGCTGTATCGCCGCTCCTACGACAGATTACTGCTTCGGTGTCTGTCAAATGTAGAAGCCAAAGAAGCCGTACGAGAGGCTCACGACGGCGTCTACGGGGCCCACCAGCCCGGCCCAAAATTGCAAGACCGCCTTCGATGAATGGGCAACTATTGGCCTACGATGGTGGCAGATGCGATAGATTATGCTAGAAAATACAAAGCTTGCCAGGTCCATGCAGACTTCATTCACCAACCATCCGAGTTTCTACATCCAACGGTGGCATCCTGGCCATTCGAAGCATGGGGAATGGATATCATTGGTCCAATCACCCCACCTTCCTCCCGAGGACATCGCTTCATACTTGCGATCACTGATTACTTCTCCAAATGGGCTGAAGCTGTCCCACTCACAGAAGTTAAGACTTCAAACGTGATCAGCTTCCTTAAGCATCATGTCATCTATCGCTTTGGACTGCCCCGAAGGATCATCCATGATAATGGTTCGCAGTTTGCAAGCCACGCATTTTATCGGTTTTGCGATAAACACCGTATTCGCCGTACAACCCGGCAGCAAACGGGTTAGCAGAGGCGTTCAACAAAACAATTATCAAACTCCTCAAGAAGTTTGTCTCCTCCAACAAACGCGATTGGAATGAGAAGCTCGGTGAATGCTTATGGGCTTATCGCACCACAGTTCGAACAGCCACTGGGAATACGCCATTCTCCCTTGTGTACGGAAGTGAGGCAGTTCTTCCATTAGAGACTCAAATACCCTCACTCCGCGTCGCCCTCACTTATCAATTGACGACGGATGACAACTACCGACATTGACTGCAAGAGTTAGAGGCCTTAGATGAAAAGCGTCTCCTAGCTCAGCAAAGGATCGAGCTGTACCAAGCACGCATCTCAGGAGCCTTCAACAAGAAGGTCAAAATCAGAACATTCCAAATGGGCGATCTTGTTCTGGCAGTTCGGAGGCCAATGGTCATGACTCACAAGACCGCCGGCAAGTTCCAGCCAAAATGGGAAGGCCCATTTATCATAGAGACAGTATTCTCCAACGGTGCTTACCGCCTCGCTAAGCAAAATAGAGACTTGCTCATGTTGCCCGTCAACGACAAGTTCCTGAAGAAATATTATATCTAAACAACATTCCAGATTATTGAATCACGTACCCGCTGGTACCTCTGAACTCACCATCACAACATTCCAGATTTTCGAGTCACGTACCCGCTGGTACCACTGAACTTACCCTCATAGTTTCCCATATTTTGGAGTCACGTACCCGCTGGTACCTCTGAACTCACCATCACAACATTCTCCAGATTCTCGAGTCATGTACCCGCTGGTACCTCTGAACTCACATTTTGGTCACTCTTCCAGGTAGCAAGTTATGTATGATCATACCTCTGAACTTTCTTCTTGAAGGAGATCCTCCCTCATGATCTAATACCCGCACTCCCAGTGCACAAAAAAAGGGTAATCGATCCACAAATTTCCAAAATATCCATGTCTTCATTACCTCTGAGCCGTTCCACTTCCGCCAAAAACAAATCACCCCCTACCTAGAACTTCCATGTCCTCATTACCTCTGAGTCGTTCTATGTGCCCTCCTTCATTGAGCCCACTCCTGTCATGTCCTCATTACCTCTGAATGGGAAGGCTCCGTCGAAGAAACCTTCATACTTGCCATGTCCTCATTACCTCTGAGAAAGTATGATGATCCCCCTTTCGACCTATTATCTGTACCCACAACCGTAGTACGCCAAGGGTAATAGGTCCACAAATGTCCTCTGTTGACCACAAATGTCCTCTGTTGACCACAAATGTCCTCTGTTGACCACCAATACCCTCCGTCGAGTTCGCTCCTGCCATGTACTCATTACCTCTGAGTAGGAAGACTCTGCGTTTGAAAAACTTTCCTACTTGCCATGTCCTCGTTACCTCTGAGCAAGTATGTCAGTTCCCCTTCATCCTATTATCCGTATCCTAAACCAGGGTACGCCAAGGATAATAGGCCCACAAATATCCTCGGCTAAGTTTCTTAGCACAAACCTACCATCTCATCATGCCCCAGGAGCCTAGCTGCTCTACGGCATTCCTTTTCCCAATACCAAGAGCACCCATGACCACTTTGCCATGGCTGCTTCAGGTGTCCTGACCAAAACTTGTTATCTGTACCTAAAACCAAGGTATGCCATGGGTAACAGGTCAACAAATATATCCCCTATGCGGGGGAGAACATCATCGCAATATCACAGGCACAACAAGCAATACAAATAAAGGGTAGAATGGAAAGTACTCTTTATTTGAAGGAAGAAAAAAGTATTACATATTTCGGGATCACGTCCCTTTCAGAAAGAAAGAAAACAGAAACAACAAGAAGAAAAAGCCGACTACATTTCAGTATTACTCAATTCTAGGAGGCAGTTTCTTACTGAGGTGGTCCCCCGTTCAATCCGTTGCCGAGCGCGACGCTCGGCCTCCTGGAATAAATGCTCCTCATTGTCCAAGCCCAAGAACGCTTGACAGTCATCTTCCAATTTCTTCAAGGCAGTTTCCAGGTCAGTCGAAGCTTGAGTAACCCTGTCAGCCTCCTGAACAATTAGACCCCTGTCATTGCGGGTAGTCTCGAGTTCAGACTCCAAGAAAGTCAACTTCTTCTAAAGCGCAAGGATCTGCTCCCGCGTCTCAGTAATCTCACGAGAAACAGATTCCTCTCGAGCCGTGACATTTTCATTCGCGTAACTCAATTGATCATACCGGCCAGATAAGTCGCTGAGATCCTTCAGTATGGCCGGTCTGGTCCTATCCCGAGCAGCTCTAGTCCTCTCTATAACAGTGATAAGAGAATCCCGCTCCTCGGTTATAACAGCAGATAGATCAGCCTGCCGCAATACTCGAAGCTCGGCCTCCAGCTGATCAGCCTCCAACAATTTCGCCTCCAGAAGCGAAGCCACCCCTGCATCACCAGGAAGATCCCAAAGGATATTTACTTGACCCTGGGCGCATTGGCGGGCCAAGGTGAAGGAGGTTCCCCTTTCCACAGCGGCCTCGATTCCCCTACTCAAATGACGATAAAAACTGGCAACCACGTCCTGTAACGCGTCGTCCAGAACTTCAGCAGAGGATGGCGTCAGGGGAAGCAGGGACGGCAACGTCGAAGGAGTAACGCTAGAGCTCGCCACCGGAGGAACGGAGTCCGAGTAGAACGATGCATGAATAGCGGCCAACTCATCTTCCGTCGCCCGGAAAGCTTGGATACTCGGTAGGGCAGAAAGGTCGATTCTCGGAGCCACCGAAGCAGAGGATGACACAAGGACCATCGTTCCATGCCCCGACTGTCCCGATGACTGACCCGCTAAACTTGAGCCCCCAAAAGGCCCATCAAGACAAGTCGGACGGTAAAAAGGTACACCCTTCTCCACCAATGCCCCTTCGGTTGGGGTGGTCCCAACAACGTCCGTCCTCGACACCGGAGGGGTAGGACCTGTATGTCCAGAATAAAAATCAATCGACGTAACCCGAAGGACGTGATGATAGAACAGATAGGCTTCCTCACAGGTCAAGATTCGGCTAATCTTACCAGGGGAGGGGTATGAAGGCTGCAGCTCATCCACAACTGGCGTGGTCCCCTCACTCACGATCCCCGAGTTAAACCCAGTCACGTCCTCTGTCCCCGTCACCTTGAAGGGGGATACAGATTGATCTGCCTCATCTTGAAAAGGAACAGGCTCGCGGGAGTCCCCGTCGTCCTGGGTCACCGCCTCGACATCTTGAAGTTCTTCTTCTTCTCCTGACACCTATAAGAGATAACAAAGACGGTTAGAATTGAAGCTCGAAGGAAAGAAGGAAGAAGGAATCGAGAATAGTTTTTGTTACCTCTGATGCAGGGTTAACTTCTTCTCCACTTTCTTTTATGGCGAGCGGGCGATGCCTAGTCGCAACCAGCTTTCGGGATCGAGTAACACCGCCAACAGGAGAAACTTGCCTGCTACATTTCGGAGTAGGACCAGGCGCAACGAGGGACTGATCCCCCAACGTCTCATCTGACGAAACAGGCGGTTGACCCACCTCTGCATCGGCCACTGGAAGGATAGAGTCATCTTTATCATGCTCGTTGCCTTCGTCACCCTCAGCAGCGGAGCCCAAATCTGGTACCTCGGCTCTAGTCTTTCTTTTCTTGGCCCCTTGAGAGCCTTCCTCCAGACCGGTACTAACAATAAAACTGGTACCTGGGTTAAAATCGACCGGGGGTTTGTTTGCCATGACATGATACAAAGCCGCCATATACAAGATCTCCACTGACTCCTTAATGGCAGGGACCGAGAAAATGGTACGAGTATGGAACGAATCATAATACTGCCAAGCTCTGATACCATCAAGAAGGCTGCCTTCATGACCCAGACAAGAACTGGGGCTGTCTAGACAAAGTTGGCTGTATCCAAACTGTCGGGCAAACCTGCTAGGCAGATAAGGCTCCAGAAAGACAGTATTGCGATTACGATACACCAGATGTGCGGGACGAATGTTACGCAGCCATAGGAGCATCTGGCCATCCAGAAGCTGAGGGGGCACGATACCGTCAATATGTACAGCCTCTATGTCCCTGGCAGTAAAGCGAGGGATGGATACGAAGATATAATACTTATCTGCCCTCGCTAATGCCATCCGGCAAGCCCGCATGGTTTCACATTCCCAAGGCTCGTCACAATAGCGGAAGATAAATGCATCATCATCAGTCACACCGTCTTCAGAGCCCGGCCTCATCAAAGACGGGTAATGTATCAGCAGCCACCCTATCAAATAGTGATAGGGCAACTCAATTCATTCAAAATCCTTGGTCACGTCGCGAGCAATGACTTTGGATGTGAAGGTACGAAGGCCACGGTGTATGTTGCACACCATGGCCGGGAGGAGAGCTAGCCTGATTCGTAAAACTAACTTCACAGCCGGAAGAATGAAGTTACGACTAATTCTCTCAATAGAACCGGCTCCTCCCGAGACTACACAATTTCGTAGCCAGATCATCAAAAATCCTGCCAGAAGCGCTTTCTCGGATAGCTCTTGAGTATCCTGGTAAAAGTAACCGAAAGTGTCAGTCTTGCTCCCTAATCCGTCATTGGTAGTGGCCATTCTCTTAGCCGACAACACCAAGTCCTTAACTGCTTCCCGAGATCGAGGGCGACGAGAGGTGACTCGACCTGAGGCATCTGTCGGGAAGAGATAGTGCACCCAATCCTTGGTATAGGGATCATTCCCTTCCGAGTTACCAGCCTTTCGGGTTATTTGATGGCATGTGTTATAATGGCACAATATCTCCTGGTAAAGAGCCACGAAGCCAGGATACCGTCGTTCCAAATCCTCGAGTTCCTCATTAGTGGGAGTATACGCTTCAAACGCTTCGTTCCCCCAAGGAAGCTTGGAGACCGCGTGCATCTCATGGAGCGCGAGTCCCATCTCCCCTACAGGTGTGTAAAAGGTCCCCTTACGGCAATTATACATTTCCAGTAGAGATATGAACAGCTTCTTGTTTATGGACAAGCCATGACTGGTACCTCGGATAGCGTGGTAAAGGCCAATCTCGTACAAAAAGACCTCATAGTTCTGCAAGATCCAAGTAGACAAATTGATCCACGAGGGAATATTTTGTACCCAACCAGGAAACGTCAATCGACCAACGGGATAGGAGCCTTTCCGAGCAAGCTGATTTATAAAAGTATCGGCAGTAGAGAATGTGAAGTTAGGGCCCGCCACATTCAGGAAAGAACCTGGGACCAACCCCATCACAGAACAACTAGTATGTACTTTGCCGGCAGTCACGGACTTTAGATTGTTATTATAATGGATGTTCCCCACAAACATCCCACTTCTAGTAGGGGCTAAGGTCTCTTCCATCTTTCGGTCCAACGGGAGCATATTGAACCAAGATAATGGGAAGTGTCGTTCCATCTGGGGGATGCGGATCGCCATCCCGTTAGAAACAAAACTCCAATCCTCCGACAGCTCCAGAACATGATCGTTCTCTACGGTCAAGGCGTCTCCAAAAAAGAATGCAGGCTTCAAATACTCCCCTTCAAATTTCCCGGAGTTCATCATAGCATTAAGAAAATGGAAAGACTGATTCTTGATGGCATTCAATCTAGCCATAGGCTCATCGCTCGGAAATTGGTCCGTCATATGCTGAACAATATGGTCTTATCTATAGCCGAGAGCAGCTTGTGCGCTACCCACCAAGAGTTCTCCAGCAGCGTTAACCGGCAGACTCACTGAAGAACAGACAGAGAAAAGTAAGTTAAACGGAGGAATAAAAAAAGAGCTGATTGGGTGCTTTCAAACCCCAGGCGGCTCAAGAAAACATCCATGTGGCCCCATGAAGCTCTCATAAGTCTTATGCGGCTCCAAAAAGCCTCATGCGGCTCAAGCCCAGAGGAACGCTTATGCGGCTCCGTACAATAAAAGTCCATGCGGTTTCGCGTCACTTATGCGGCTTTGCCGACAAGGCGCGTATACAGGCACGGCGGTTTTTTTATACGGCTCGCAGCTCAGCCGTAGGGCGAACATACGATTTACAAAGGCTCGTGCATAAAGTATGCGACGTAGCCATGGCAGTTGGGATTCTCTAACTCATACATTGTCCTTACCAGCAATGGGAGGGCGAACGTCAGGATGAACATCAGGAACGACAACCTGCGGAGTATCAGTCGCAGCCGAGGCAGAAGTGGAGGCCGCCTTCTTGCCCTTTGCTGCCACGGTCTTCTTGGGAGCCATTAATTATCGAAGAAAGGAAGGGCAATCAAGATAGGGAAGGTCTGAGGAAGAAGAAAGAAAATAAAGAAGCCTTCTTTCTCTTCAAAACTCCTCCTATTTATAGGAAGACAGGAGAAGGAGGACACATGGGCCAATGACCGACTCATGAAGAACGAAACCGACTTCTTGGATTTCGTCTCCAAGATTCACCCAAGGCGTCAAATTCGAAAGATTTAATGAGCTGACCCTTGGGATTCCCCCTACAAAGACGGCGCTGAAACGAATTTGAAGCAATTAAAGACCCGCACACGTGGCGAGAAGCTATGCGGCTGAACAATCCATGCGGCCAGGACTTCTATGCGGTCAGGATTTCATATGCGGCTAGAAGAACACAGCCATGCTTCTTATTCAAAGTATTTCAATTTTGCAAATTAAAAACTTTGAAGGGGGTCTTGTAGAAGCATGGAAAATACTAAAAAAAATGACTCATGCGGCCAGGAAAGATCTATGTGGCTCAGAAAACTCATGCGGCTCATGGAGTCATGCGGCATAAGGAGCTATGCGGCCCGAGGCATTCCATGCGGCTCAGAAGACACGTGGCCTGACAGTGCTCCCCTCCGACCCATGCTGCATTAATTGCTTTGACGGCTGACCCCTCTGAAAAGTTGACAGTCCTGACACAAAGCAGGTAATTATGACTCTGTCATAATGATGAATCTCTAGGGAAAAGAAAAGAGATCTCTGACACAAATCCCCCGAGAGCCATAAAAATGCCACGTGGCCTTGCCATGTGGGCGTTCGTATGCGGCTCACTTCTCATGCGGTTCAGAATGAATCCTATACAGCTCAGGTCAAGAAAGCCTCATGCGGCTCGAGCAAAGAACTTCTCATGCGGTTCAGAGTGAATCTGTCCTATGCGGCTCAGGCCAAGAAAGCCTCATGCGGCTCGAGCAAAGAACTTCTCATGCGGTTCAGAGTAAATTTGTCCTATGCAGCTCAGGCCAAGAAAGCCTCATGCGGCTCAAGCGAGGACTTCTCATACGGTTCAAGAGGATCATGTCCATACGGCTCGGGCGGATATGAACCTATGCGGCCCACAAGGATTACTCCCCTGTGGTTTGAGGGCTCAAGTGAGGGCCACTGCCCAGGCAGCCCTGACACGTGGGCTTAACCATATGCGGTTCAAATTCATATGCGACTCACTCATCATGCGGTCCAGATCCCCCAGTGGCTCCTAGGACACGTGTCCTAAGCCGATTAATTTCTTAGATTTACTGCCATCAAAGATTGGGTTAAATCCCATGGCAAGAGAATAAATTTAATTTTCAGAAGATCATTATGAGGAAGATTTATTCCAATCAGCATTAATTGCTAATGGGATTTGGTGTAATCTACACTCGATGGCTCGGATTCGTCACAATCAAAACTGAACGGCCTGGATTGACCAATCTATGGGCCGCCGCCATCTCCAAGAGCTAATCATTGGCAACCCTAATGATCACATCCCACTATTATAAATAGCAAGGTGCCATTCCCTTGTAAATATATACAACATCAGAGAGAAATACGTATATACAGAGAGACTTCCTCCCATAGTCAGAGAGAGAATACACACAGAGGGAGAGAAGCCAGAAGAGCAGTCAGAGGGAGAGCAAGAAGAGCATTTCTTCATCAACGCCAACCATCTTTTCATAGGAGCCAAGGCTGCATACCGATCGTCCAAGGAGTAAGGCAGGGCTGCCGCCTTCTCGAGCCTCTATCGTCACCCCCAGAATCTAAAATAAACAATTGTACTTAGACTGCTGTACCTAGGTTTTCGTCCCTAGGCTTTCTTTGTACAAGCGAGTTTGTAACGTGAAGTAAAAGTCCGGTCCTCCGATAATTGTTCTGTTCTTTTATATTTCATGGCAAACATGCTCGTTAACTCGATAGTAGCATACACATACAAGGATACATTCTATTAGGCATGAAGGAGTAGGGGGAAAGAGTCATGAACCTGCCCACCTTAAACCGATATGTATTGACATTTCGCTGAGCCGATGCGGCTCGATTCCATAACTTGGTTGCCTGGCTAACTCTCCTGACCTAGCCATTCCGTTGAGCTACTCGACTGATTCGGCCTACCGTACCCATGCCTCAGTCCATTACAAGGTAAGATTTTGGTTTTACAGACACCGTTGCGAATAAGACAAAATATCGACCTCTTATAATTCAGCATAAAAGCGTAGCCTGTACACGAAATCAACTAAAGTCAATATTTTCTTCGAATCGGACTTATGCTTTGCATTGCTTCAATTTATAGATTCGAATCGACTCAAAGCTTTCCTTCGGGCCAATATAACTCTTGTATCGATTTGCATCGATACTTCATCGGGTCAACACAAACTCTTCGAGTCAACGACTCATCATAATGCACCGTACGGAGCGAGGCATTACAAAGGGCACCGGCATCTACCAGTCATGATCCTGGGGATAACGGAGAATCAAGTATACCCCCTCAACGGGTATCTTCAGGAACAAATCATCACACTGTACCTCGAACATCAGCTCCTTCGGGTACCGAGCTTCATACTTTACCGCCCTCACATGCTCCTAGCTCTACGGAGGAGCTAGTTGAGATGGTAAGAGACATGCGTGATCGCTTTGAAGTGTGAACTAAATAAGACGAATGCCATAAGATTAGAATTCAGCAACCTTATCCTTCCGAGTGGAACAAAGTAGTTTATCCCCCAAAATATAAACTACAAACATTGACAACATTTGACGGGAAGGAATCTTTCCGCCAATACTTGGCATACTTCTAATCTGTGACGGGACATCTCCTGAAGAAAGACGCCCTACTTATAAGTTTGTTCATCAGGGCACTAAAGGTAGTTGCCTATGACTGGTACTGCAGTCTCGATGACAACAACATATCCTCCTTCGACGAATTAATGCATCTGTTCCTTGACCGATTCTACGACGGAGGAAAGGACATGACGATGTCGTCTCTGATAAAAGTGGTCCAAAGGGAGAAAGAGATCGTTCGAGCTTTCATCGAGTGCTTCTGTCAGGCATGTTTAAGGTTACCTCGGGGTATACCAGAGCATGTATTGATAGATTCCTGCAGCATGAATATGATGCCCGCAATCAAGCTCTGGCTCGACTCCGCCCAGCCTCCAGATTGGAGTTCACTAATCATCGGTACTGAAAGTGCCTAGAAGAGGGCACGTGATGCTCGGCTTCTGGGGGTTTGCTTTCTTACGTTCAATGACAAAGGGAAACGTGCCGCCAACAACAACAACGGGCACAAATCGAAAGGAAAGTAGGCATTGACTGTGAATGCCTCTCACAAGGTCATGTTCAGAAACCACCGCCAATACCAAGACTGAAGGAAGTTTACTCCTTCAATGACGAAGACACCCTGCAGCTCTTCAAGATGCTAAAGCAAAGCAACAAGATCCAGTTGCCTGATCCAAAGCGTCCCGACGAGGTTGACAGGGTAGACGACCCGATGTACTGTCACTACCATCGGTTCGTCGGGCATCCGACCCGAGACTGTTATATCCTTAAGAACTACATACAATGCATGATCAATACGAATGTCATCTCGTTCGATTATGACGAGAAGACAGTCCCCACCAACATGGTATCACTCCAGTTTGGTACCTTGCCACCTACTAAAGCTCAAGATGGCATCATCTCCATCCCAAACGTGACTATGGAAGTAATCAACCTTCCACCGACTCGTGACAACGTGAGCAGACTAATACCACTTACGACGTCCCAGGTAGAGATCATGTGGGTCCACCCAGATCTAGCTATAGAATTGACTCAATCGGGGGTACATCCTACCTCCAAGACCAGAGGCAAGAAAACCAAGTCTTGTCGAATGGTTTCTTCCTCCCCTTAGGAGGCCTTTTTCGTTCAGATGCATTCATAGTAGATCATTAAGCAAGAGGAGGCTCCGATCGAAGTGACGTCTCATGTCACCACCACGGCTGCCTAAGGGGAAGGTTCATCTTAACCTCTAGAAGTCGACAAATAGAAGCAGAAGGAGGCTCGTTTTGATAGGCCTCTACGGAAAGACAATGCTTCAGGGTTAACAAAACCCCACAACTTTGACATACTGGCGCAGCTCGCTAGTACTTCGGCTCGGCTATCCCTATTTGAGCTCCTTCGACTATCCAAAGATACTCGAGAAGCTCTATTTGAAGCATTGAAGGATGCTGAGTCTTTCATCAGTTAGGTTAAACAACCTGAAGAAGATCTAACAGCATGTCCGCACTGCCATAGCATGGGGGAAATCATCCCCAACATCACGTTCACTCAGCAAGACATGCTACTCAGAACAACCGACACAACAGACCGTTGTATTACACAGGATATGTCGGTGCCATCAAGGTGGATCAGATCAAGATCGACCCTGGGTCTTCCCTTAGCATTATCCTCGAGACGTTGCTCCAGGCACTGGAGATCCCGATGTATCACTTGACTGCATCCAACACTACAATCATGTCGGTGATCTCCAGACTGAGGTGACTTGCTATGTCGTAGATAAGGATGTTAATTATAACATCCTGCTGGGGCAGCCATGGATACATAAATACATGGTGGTGCCGTCTACTCTCTACCAATGCATGAAATACGTGTCCACCAATGGCATAGTCAGGACAGATTTTGCTGATGTGTATCCCTTTAGAGGGATTGAAGCCTTTTTCATCGACTCCAATTTGTACAAATAAATTCATCTGGACGATGAAGCCAACGATACCGATAACGAAGCAGAAGCCGAAGCAAAGGTCGACACTGAAGCAAAAATTATGACCAGTGCCCCTCTGAAGGTGCGACTCAAGGGGAAACCTCTCCAAGCATCGACCCCTATCATGGTCAAGCTACGCGGGAGGGCACCAGCCTCTTTGGTTGAAACAACAACTAAAGCCCCTTTGAAGATATGACTCAATGGGAGACCTCCCCAAATGTCGGCTCCTTTTGTGGTTAAGCTGCACGAAAAAAGCACCAGTCTCCGAGGCGCCAGCTGAGCCACCTCTCAAAGTACGGCTCAAGGGAAAGCCTCCCCAATTGTCAGCTCCCCTCGCATTCAAGCTACGAGGGAAGGCCCCAGCATCTCTTTCAGCACAGGTTCAAGAGCCAATACGGGTCAGACTCCCGATAAGCTCTCCCGAATCGCCCAAGGCTACTCCAGTTCTCACTGACGAAGAAGTGGAAGAGTACATATCTGCCAATGTTGACGCCCCGTCTCTTGATGTAATTCCCCGGGATAAGATCCCGTATTTTATCAATAAATGGCTACCTTTGAATTATTCTAGTTTTCCATATTGGAATGCCATGTATACTCTAGATAATGCCTTACGGTCATTGCAAACACAAATAACGACTGTTAACCATGTAAATCAAGTCATCCTGTACCGAGGAGTTTGTTATATAGTTTCGCCCTGGAGCCAAGACGAGAAACCTATCATCTTCGACAAAGTCGAGTGTCATCAAGACCTCCTGTCGGTCGAGCCAGAACCAGATACCGGTAGAATGTAAGTAATCGATTCACCGATCGAGCAAAGTACCCCATCCAAAAGATGGGTTATGACCTAAAAATTGGCTAAGGTCTGAACTATGGCAGAGGCCAACGCCTTCCTTTATGACCCCCACTTCCAAAAGGGAAGCCACAAGACTATTACTATCGCACTCGACGGGGGGGTATGCTATGTCACGCCGCCCACAACCCCGGAGAGTTCAGAAGCGGAAGAGGGTATACACTCTCACTCATCTGAAGCTTCAACTTGGGACTCCAAAACTAGTATCGGTCCGATTTTCAGGAAAGTGTCCTCGGTCAACATGACATCCACACATCCTTCAGAAGAAGAGGACGATGATCAAACAGTAGATTTCTTCGAGAAAGAACCCTAGGCTCAATGCCTAGGTGAACAGTAGGAATCTCGCTTCGAGCTACGAGAACCCCTACCAGAGATGAAGTCGAGCAGATCAACCTAGGAGATGAATCTTCGTCCAAACCCATATTCATCAGCAAAAGCTTGGCAGGGGAAGATCGCGAATCTTTAGTTCAACTTGTCAAAATATATCGATATCTTCGCTTGGAGCTATGAAGACATGCCGAATTTAGACCCGTAAGTCGTAATGCACAAGCTTAACATCTTACCTAACGCTAAGCCTATTAAACAGTAATAACGACGCTTTCGTCCTAATATCATGGACGTCATTGACAAAGAAGTGGATAAACTCTTAGACAATGGATTTATTTACGAAAAATAATATCCAGATTGGGTGGCCAACATCGTTTCCGTTTGTAAAAAGAACAGGAAGATTCGAGTCTACATCGACTTTCGGGACCTCAACTCCGCTTGCCCGAAAAATGAGTTTCCACTTTCGATCACCGACGTAATGATCGACAACACATGTGGCTTTGAACGTACGCGTGTCCTTCATGGACGGGTATTCGGGCTACAACCAGATCAAGATATTCCCGAATGACGAAAAACACACGTCATTCAGGACTCCAAAAGGGGTTTATTGCTACACAATGATGTCCTTTGGTTTGAAAAATACATGTACCACATATGAACGAGCTATGAGCACCATCTTTTGCCAACACCTCCGTAAGACAGTTGAATGCTATATCGACGACATTGCCGTCAAAAGCCATCTACGAGGTGATCACCTGCAGGATCTGAGGACAGTCTTCGATCTTATACGGGCGCACTAGCTCAAGATGAACCCCGCTAAGTCCTTCTTTGGGGTTTCCAGCGGCAAATTCTTAGGTTTCATCATCACTGCAAAAGACATCCATGTTGACCCCGAGAAGACCAAAGCCATCCTTGACATAGACCCTCCGAAGAACCTTAGAGAACTTTGAGGCCTACAAGAACGTCTCGCATATATCCGAAGGTTTATAGCAAATCTTTCCAAAAAATGCCAAACCTTTACCAAACTCATGAAGAAGGGAGTGTCACGACCCACACACGGATATCGGGCATGAGTTCATTGGCCACGCCTAGCCTACGCCACAGTATCGACGGTAGAGCATTGTCAAGTACCCATCAATCCTCTCAATATCTAAATGATTTATAAAAACATTATGTACTCAAATCACATACAACTAAAGAAGATATGGATAAGAAGAGATAACAGTATCACTAAATCAACTAGAATCTACAAAATGATCATACATATCAAAATGTGCCGAAGAGAAACCTGACAACGAAACATGAATCTGAGTAAGGAATAATGGCCTAGAGCTTCCAGAAGATAATTCTCGATAAATGGAAGATCGAGAACCTGTCTTAACTAGCATCGTTATGTGGTCCAAGTATGTGGGACATAACAACTCCTAAAAATTTTGGTTCAGTCTGGATTGGAGCAAAGTACATAAAATAACAGTAGTTCCATTTAAATTGACAAAAACTATAAATAATAGAAATCAATGAAATACATGATGGATAAGTAGAACTAAACAGTAGAAAAGCAGGAAAATCATGTGAGCATGACATGGTAATAATATAATTTAAGTAATCATGGTTAAAGTGAACAGCAGATAAAAATCTGGAATAGAACA
This sequence comes from Iris pallida, assembly GCA_029216955.1. Lineage (NCBI taxonomy): Eukaryota > Viridiplantae > Streptophyta > Magnoliopsida > Asparagales > Iridaceae > Iris > Iris pallida. The sequence continues at coordinate 2,399,156 of JANAVB010010400.1, forward strand.
TGTACTACTATTGCTAAATAGTGCCTTGAGATATTAGGGTGTTATGTGATCGGCTTTGGTCGAGATCAGGTTATTCCATTTGACCGACTATGCACAAGAACAAGCACAGGTAAACCTGGAGATCAGGCCGACCATAATGGAAAGCTATGCACAAGTAGTATCAGGTCAGGCGACACCCTACGTATAGCGAGGGTGAGCTATACACAAGTAGTAAATAAGTAGGGTATGATCACATAATCTCCTAATATCTCCCCATCCTTCGACTAGTATAAGGATCCAACCATAGCACGTTACGACACGAGATTCTCAAAGAGGGTAGCAAATTCCCTTAGGAATCGGTATCTATACAAGTACAAGGACAATAGTCAAGAACGAGACATGTACCAGTATACCAGGAAAACCAGGACTAACTTCTCATGATGGGATCCAAGCTATACCAATCCGTGTACTCTTATGTCAGGAATTAAACCTAACACTACAAACTGATATCATAGGTGTAATGCTCCGCTCCGTACGGTGCATTATGATGAGTCGTTGACTCGAAGAGTTGTGTTTACCCGATGAAGTATCGATGCAAAGGATAAGTCCCATTTCAAGTAAGTATTGATTTTAGTTGATCTGGTGTGCAGGCTATGCTTTTACGCTGGACGATAAGAGGTCGGCATTTTTCCTTATTCAAAAAAGTGTCCGCGAAACCAAATCGTCACCTTACAACGGAGTATGGCATGGGCACAATAGGCCAAATCAACTGAGTAGTCCAAAGGAATGGCTAAGTCCGAGTGCTTGCTTTACAACCAAGTTATGGAATCGAGCCGCATCAACTCGGCAGAACGACAAGGCATATCAACTTAAGGTGGGCGGGTTCTTGACTCTCTCTCTATATTCCTTCACGTCTAAAAAAATATAACCTTGTATGCATGCGTAAGTTACCATTAGGTAAGCGAGCGTGGCTCGAACGGTTACGAGTCTAAGTATATGTTGAACATTAATATAGAATATTGAACATTGAATATTGAACAATTGAAGCGACGTGCATCAAGTGTACGGGTTGCGGTAGGGCGGTGGTGGTAGAACATTGAAAGACAACATCGAGATGTGCACCACGTGTACGGCTCCGAGAATATTGAACACTAAGTCTAGAACATTGATTATGGCGTTAAGCGTGCCCTCGTGCATGAAAGCTACGAAATGACTAAGTAACAACGGTACCACAGTTATATGAATAACTTATGAATGGAACGCGTTGAGTATGAGTACGAGATGTCTAAGCCGTTGAGCGTCGTGCATCAATACGGATGTGTTGGAGCATAACGCCGAAGGAACTTGAGATAGAGATGGTTATGTTTATGTTTATGGAACGTGAGATTGGTTGGATGGTATGACTTGTATGCTATGGCACGTATTACATGGTCAATAGACTCTGATGGCCCGTGCACGGGTACGGCTTCCCTCGGACAGTTACGATCGGGGCACCGGGACCATTCGGCCTAGAAGAGAATTATGTATGGTATTTATGGTGCACATCATTCGGATAGTTTGCGACCGGCCAGTGTTGTGATAAGCTATGATATCAGTAAGTTTGGGATCCTTCGGATATTGGGCTAGCAACCCGTATCGAAGCGATCATAGGCTTACACATAAGAGATGCCAAGTCCATTACGGTGCGACACACCGTGACCTTCATATAGATAGGGCCGGTGGGCTGAGATTAGAGTTGGGTGCAGGCGCAGAGCCTGCTACCCTTATGCATATGACTAAGTTTATGGTTGGTTGCGTGAATCGTATGATTTCTTATGTAAAGTTCTAACCATTACAGGCTAGACAAGATGGGATGGAGATGAGCACGATCACTATGCTTATGTTTATGTTGTGTCTAACTGTACCTGTTGCAGGAACACGATATTGGACACATTTATAATAAGTCGCTATGTTGACATTGCCATAAAACTGATCCTAAGGCTAAATAGAAAGATCACCAAATTAAGATGTATGTTTCACTAAAGAAACTTAGTGTTTGGTTTGGGTACGAGCGGGTCTTGATCAGTGCGAAGCGAGGATGAAAGCACTAATCCCCCACTAGTTTTCCTGCAGGTTCAGGTATGTTCGGCTCGAGGCGGATCATAGGCTTGGACGTGCCGAGTCATGGAGTCCTTGGCATTCAAGAGGAGCTACCGCATAGGCGTTCAGACTTGCGACATGGAGATGTTCAGCCGAAGACTACTTGGTTGCTATAAAGAGGCATAATGTATGGAACAATATAATCCTTTGTGAGCTAGAGAGATCATGAGCATTGTAGCCAATTGGCATGTTAAGTTGGGCTATTCAGAGCCTTTGTAGTCCTCAGTTCATAATTAATAAAAGAGATTCTTATGTTAAACTTTGTTTCCATTCATTGCTTATGTTATCAATTTGAGATAAACACTATATGAACATTTTATCTTGCCGTGCACGAGCACAACTCCAGGCTCGTGCGGCATCACGCCTCAGTGAGGAAGATAATTCGGGTGAAATCTAGCGAGGACGAGCGATTTCCCGGATCGGGGCGTGACAATAGGGACTATCGAGATAATAAAAACTATCAGAGAATATACTCGCCCCAATTCGGTTGGAGTCAATGTGTACGACACGAACATGTCGACACAGAATATGTACGATGGTATGCTCCACAAAATGACCCCAATCGATGGCATAGACGGTCCCATCGAGTCTAGAATAATCCAAATAGCCTAGTTTGGTATATAGAAGCCCAAAATCAGTCTGGCGCGATATTCAGAAGAAGAAACAAGAAATGACTATAATAGTCACGACTTGCAATTTAAGGGAAAAGAATAACTATATATATATATATATATATATATATATATATATATATATATATATATATATATAGAAATTATAATTTTTATTTACAAAATATTATTAGGTAACTTTATAAATCCAAAAATCATTTAGAGTTTTACAAAATCTAATTATATATAAAAAATATATTATATATATATATGTATATATTTTATATATATATATATATATATATATCATGTTAAGTTGGGCTATTCAGAGCCTTTGTAATCCTCAGTTCATAATCAATAAAAGAGTTTCTTATGTTATACTTTGTTTCCTTCCGCTGCTTATGTTATCAATTTGAGATAAACACTATGTGACCTATTATCTTGCCTTGCACGATCGTAACTCCAGGCTCGTGCGGCATCACGCCCCAGCGAGGACGATAATTCGGGTGAAATCTAGCGAGGACGAGCGATTTCCCGGATCGGGGCGTGACAATAGGGACTATCAAGATAATAAAAACTATCAGAGAATATACCCGCCCTAATTCGGTTGGAGTCAATGCGTGCGACACGAACGTGTCGACACAGAATAGGTACGATGGTATGCTCCACAAAATGGCCCCAATCGATGGCATAGACGATCCCATCGAGTCTAGAATAATCCAAATAGCCTAGTTTGGTATATAGAAGCCCAAAATCAGTCTGGCACGATATTTAGATCAAGAAACAAGAAATGACTATAATAGTCGCGACTTGCAATTTAAGGAAAAAGAATAACTATATATATATTTTATATATATATATATATATATAATATTTAGAAATTATAATTTTTATTTACAAAATATTATTAGGTAACATTATAAATCCAAAAATCATTTAGAGTTTTACAAAATCTAATTATATATATAAAATATATTTTATATATATATATATTTTTATATATTTTATATATTTATATATTATATATATATATTTATATATATATTATATATATATATTAATAATATGAATTGCAAGTTGTAGGTTATTCAAATATCAAGTTTGTACCTCGTTATTCGTACATCGAAACCTACGACACGAAAATTGGGAAAAGATGATCAATCGTAAGGTTAAAAATCTTATCGTAGCAATCCACATGGTCATCTTGTCAATTTTAGCGATGTGAGATCACTGGAATCGACTGATCTCAGTTTCGTTGTACGGATTCCGAAATACAAACATAATAAGATTTAATCATAAATAATGGTGATACATAAAGAAAAATCTACAGACATCATCGAATGATGAAACAAACATCACCAACATGTCCAGAATGGTTAAATTAGCTAGAATAGCCTACCCATAAGTCTAATTTGGAAACAGGAGCAAAATAGTAATTTGGGGTCAAAAATGATGTCCGTCGTTGGATCTACTTTGTACCAAAAAATATACCAGGATACAAGTCCACTAAACCTAGCACATTATATATCTACGAGTCCATAATGATGATACGAACACAACGATATATTCGGAATTGGATTTCGATGACCCGATCTCAAAATGGTCCGTTGACTCGGACTGTGGAATCTGGTTTGCATGAAAATATGTGCCAGAGCCAAAGTCCACTAAATTTTGCAAAGTATATGTCAACAAGTCTAGAATGATTATACGAACCCAACGATATATCCAGAATCGAATTTCGATGAGCCGATCTCAAAATGGTCCTTTGACTCGGACTATGGGGCTCGTATTGCACCTAAATGTATACCAGGGCCCACGTCCTCCAAATCTAGCAAAATTTATATGAATTCGTGCTAGAAAAAAGTCACGAGTCCACTAATGGAGTTAGAATTAGAATCTGGAGTCCCGGGTCCAAAATTAGAATTTTACAAGTTTGAAATTATAAATTCGGACGACCAACTTTGGCGTCAAATTCAACCAATCAAACGAGCTCACAATAAAACAAAACTTTGAGGACAAGAAGTTGGTTATACCAGCTGTGTATAGGAACTAGTGGTTCATCAAACGAAGCTACGATGGCGAACATACAAATCCATGAAGTTGGCTCCACAAACTGTCCAAAATAAATATAATTATTCGGGCAACTTGGCGGCCGATTTTGACATATCAAATGAAAGAATTAACAGCTAAAAATTTAAGTGGAGGTAGAGCTATATACCGAGATTACAACGGAGGAAAGAGTTAGATGATCCAATGGTAGAATTGTCCAAAAAATGTGCACGAAGTTGCTGCGACGAAGTACCAATTTTGAGTTCAAAAACTCGTGCGTCACGACGGGACTTCGTGCGAAACACACGAATCGCCCATGTATCACATCGTAGAGTTCGACAAACACCATGGGCGGGTTGCCCAGGTTCACTTCCGTATTACAGGGGTCGTCGAAGACGGTGCGTGGCTGTCGTCGTAGTGCTGCTAACGTCGCACTGCTCGTGTTGCCACGCGTGCGCTGCTGCTCGAGCACTGCCGTAGGCTCGCGCTGGACTGTCCTGCGATGTTGCCCTGGCGGCGGCTATATAGTGGTGTGGAAACCCAGGGCGACGGTCACGACGAGGTGGGCGATTGGTCTCGTGGTTACGGGGCGTGGGCGCTATAGCCATTGAGATGTTGCGCCCGGTAAAGAAGTAGAAAGGATGGAGGAGAAGAAATTGTGTGAAGTATGCGGAGGAGAATAGGATTGTAAGAAGAGAGGGAGGCTCCTACCAGCTGAAAGAAAATGAGAGGGGTCAACATGCGTGCTACTGCACAACTGACACAGTACCATACGGATACAGCTGGGAGCAGCTACTCGAGAGCTAATTATGGGTTAAGTTTTATATTGGGCTTGGTAAAAGGGATTTGGTTAGCTGACTTAAATAAGGTTAGGTGCAGATGGAGTAGTCCAATATAATAAATATATATGGGCTCAAGCCTTATACAATTTATATCTCTATTTACAATTTATCTCTCTAACAGTACGCATAATACCTACTTATATTGGTTGGGTACTTTGGTCTTAGGTAAAATGTATGATTTGAGTCCTTTAAGGAAGGTAAAATAATTCATTAATATTAGGTCTTAGGTCAAGCCAGGGATATTAATAAATGTTGAAAAATCATTATATACTTGTATTGTTATCTAATTTTTTCACTCTTATTTTTAATAATAGTAAGGCCAGTAATTAGGTAGGTATTTAAATGGATGAAATATGAGGGTAATCTAATTAATGATTTAGCCCATTGACAATTACATATCATATTTAGAAAGTCCTCGATCCTAATACTGCTAGGTTATAATAAAATATATATCAATATTAGTATTATTAGTAGTAAAAGAAAGCGAAGGGATATTGTGTGTCATGAGAGTGGCCATATGCACTCGGATTGAGTGGTTTGGTCATGACTACAAATTTAGTCGTTTATAATCATTGATGGAATAGGAGCATGTGGGAGATGAATTGGCTAGCAAGCAAGTGGTAAGTGCGTAGAATACTCAAAATATGTCAAAACAATATATTGGGTCGATTAGATTGGCCCGATGTCGAGTCCCGAAATTAAATTGGAAGTTAGGTCAGGTTTTAAAGTAGATGGTCACATGGCCTAAATTGATCTAAAAGTTGCACGATGCAAATAGAATGAAAGGGAACAAGTTTGAATGGGACATGATATATCAAAATGAAGATAATCTTGCCTACTACTTATAAAGTAAGTTTCTAGAGATTGACATCCCTAGCGCTTCAAGAATCAAAGTCACGAAAAAGAACATTTAATGATCAAAAATAATTATAATAACATATTTATTGAAAAATAATTAGTTTAGAAAATTTTAAAATAAACCCTAAAATTTAGGGGGCTCATATCCTACCCACCTTACAAGAATTTTGTCCTCAAAATTCAAAATTATCTGATAGGTCAAGCTATAGCAAGTAGTTGTTGCGGGTACAGTACTCAATCTGCTACCCTTACGATCATCTCTTCTGTTTCTCCTTACAATTATTTTGGTTCAGGTTCAACAAGATTCTTTCATTATAAACTATGTCATTTTACCCTCTACAATCTTTATTACCAATAAGGATCCTTCGTTAATATAGGTCATCCTCGAGATATGTCTATAGATCGATAATTCTTGGTTACAAGCCATATTTTTAATCTCAATTGTAAATAGTTGGTCTCCTTATTCCATACCAAGTATCCTTATATTATCAACCACAAGCTCTCTGTATTAATTTCCTTCAATCCTTCTCTACAGTTTCTCCTTGAAATTATACGTTCAACATATATTCTTGGCATAGGGCCTTATTTTTACTCAACAACTCTTTCGGATATAAATCCTCAATTTAACTCTCAATTCATTTATTGATTTATTAATTACCAATGTACATATGTCGTTGCATTGTTCCTTGTTATTTTAACTGATATCTCCCGATCTTGTACGCAATATTATATCTCCCTCTAACTTATCCTATATCATTCTACATATCGATCTACCCTCCAATCATATGTAATTAGATTATAGATAACCAATAATTACTTGGTCATCAAGTCCTACAAATGCTCAACCCTCAAACCCTAAGCACAAGATTCTAATCTTCAATCCGTAGTCACAGTATTATAATATCTCGTCACTCCATCTTAGATACCCTATCATCAAGTTATACTATCAATGCAATCGTTCTTAATGGTTTCTAAGTCCACTATGGTCAGTCACTCATATTTGTCCTATAAGCTTAACCTAATCAACCTCTAGGAAAATCACTCATCACAATCACACAACATATTGTAGTTATACTATAGAATCCATTAACGAGGTTTTCCATCTCAGTCATCTATTAAATGGAAGGTAACAAGGGCATAGGACTGGATCGAGCAATCCATATCCTTATTCAAACAAGTTAAGGGTCAAGCAAGACAGGAAAGATTGTCAAAATATCTCCAAAAACGGTATGAGGCCAACGAGATGCATAGGACATAGTCGAGGTAAAATTCGAGAACCATATACCTCCGTGATTATGTCACGTGAAGTTACTGCCAAGCTAGTGTGCATCTAGCTGCAATAGCTTTCTTGTTCCATAATACGACGGATGGCTACAGTGCACAGCTGCCACGACAGATAATACAGGTTCTTAAATTATTTTGCCTAAATTCATGAAATATTTCCAAACAAACCTTTTTGCGAAGTACAAGAGAAGAGGTCAATCAAAAATGCATAGTATGTGGTTCTAATAGAATTCGAGAACATATGTAACCTTGATGCCGTCATCTAAAGTCCTACCTCGCCAATGTTTCTTTGGCTGCAAAAACTTTCGATTCTGTAATACAAGTTTAAAATATACTTTCTCGAACTTTTTTGGATCCATCCATAAGGCATTTTCAACAATTTACCAAAAATAATGAGAATAATTTACTCAAGAGGTCAACAGGGAAGAATTTATTCAAACCATAGGAAAGATAAAACGCGAAAGCAATCATGTCGAGAAAAGATAACATGCGAGCAATCCTGTTGGAGAGTTTTAGAGAACCTATAATCCTAGTTGTGGATGTAGATGGGACAGAGTTAATCAAGACGGGGAAGAATGATGATAAGAATTTGTTCTTGCTCATCTGTCACAACGAAGTGAACCGATTTAAGATATGATCTGATAACCATACACGTCTTCCTGAAATCATGTTGCCAAAATTTTTGTCACGCCAGTAAGCATGGCTGTAATAAACAATAGAGTCCATAACTAAGGTAAACACCCTATAATCATGTTATCTAGAATTCTCACCACGCCAACCGGTATGGCTGCAAGAAAATCTAAATTTCATAACTATGATAAGTATATCCAAAATTAGGCTTTATACTTTTGTCATGCTAGCTAGTATGACTGCGATAAATTCTAAATTCCATAAATAAAGCAAACATTTACTGTTCTCACTATCCTCATCACATATGTTATCAGAATATACCTTAATTCAATCCATAAAATTTATCTCGATACAAAATCAAAGTCAACAATGAACATCAAGATTCAATCATTCGTACAAGAAAAAGTAGACGAAAATAAGTGAAAACGGATTTCGAGATAGAGTTTAATGAGAGATTATCAGGGGTCGTTCCAACGGTACTATCTTGGTCAAAATTTAAAATTCCATGAATATAATCTAAAAAAAATCTCAACCTTCATATATAAGATTGACTAATTATCTCCTCTTACCAATCCAAATGGTTAGAATTTCAACTTCTACTCTTTTGTTCCTCCTAGATTCCATAAAACTTATCTTTATGCAAGAATAGGGTTCGGCAACAGACAGGTGTTTCAAAAATAAAGATAAGCGAAAATGAATGAAAATAGACTCAATATAGTTTCAAAGTAAGATTCTCAGGTGTCATTCTTGGAATCTATCAAGAGATCCTAATATGTGATTTAGTACCAAAATCCTAAAATATTTTATGATTCAAATTCAAATCCTAGGACAGGCTCGTAGTAGTAGGACTAAGCCTAAGTATTACCATGATTTCTCATTAGTTGCGAAGACTGACCTGTATGGGCCACCATAAAGACGTATCACGACCCGCACTCGGATATCGGGCACGAGTTCATGGGCCATGTCCAGCCTTCGTCGCAGTATCGACGATAGAGCGATGTCGTGTACCCAGCAATTATCTCAACATCTAAATAATTTATAATAACACTATGTACTCAAATCACATACAATTAAAGAAGATATGAATAAGAAGAGATAACAGTATTACTAAATCAACTAGAATCAACATATCAAAATGTGTCGGAGACAAACCCGACAACGAAACATGAATCTGAATAAGGAATAATGGCCTAGAGCTCCCATAAAACAATTCATGGTAAATGAAACATCGAAAACCTGTCTCAACTAGCATCGTCATGTGGTCCAAGTATGTGGGATATAACAACTCCTAAAAATGTTGGTTATCCAGTCAAGATTGGAGCGAAGTACATAAACTAACAGCAATTCTATTTAAATTGACAAAAAAATATAAATAACAGAAAGTAATAAAATACATGATGGGTAAGTAGAACTGAACAGTAGAAAAGTAGGAAAATCATGTGAGGATGTCATGGTAATAATGTATTGTAAGTAATCATTGGTACAGTGAACAACAGATGAAAATCTGAAATAGAACATATACTACTGCTGCTAAATAGTGCCTTGAGATATTAGGGTGTTACGTGATCGGCTTGGGTCTAGATCAGGCTATTCCATTTGACCGACAATGCAAAAGAACAAGCACAGGTAAACCTGGGGATCAGGCCAGCCATAATGGAAAGCTATGCACAAGTAGTATCAGGTCAGGCTACACCCTACGTGTGGCGAGGGTGAACTATGCACAAGTAGTAAACAAGTAGGGTATGATCACAAAATCTCCTAATATCTCCACATCCCCCGACTAGTATAAGGATCCAACCATAGCACGTTACGACACGGGATTCTCAAAGAGGGTAGAAAATTCCCTTAGGAATCAGTGTCTATACAAGTACAAGGACAATAGTCAAGAACGAGACATGTACCAGTATACTAGGATAACCAGGAGTAACATCTCATGACGGGATCCAAGCTATACCAATTCGTATACTCTTGTGACAGGAATCAAGCATAATACTACAAACTAATATCATAGAGACTATCAAAATAATAAAAACTATCAGAGAATGTACTCGCCTCAATTAGGTTGGAGTCGACGTACGCAACTCAAATGTGTCGACACAGAATAGGTATAATGGTATGCTCCATAAGATGGTCCCAATCGACGGCACAGACGGTCCCATCAAGTCTAGAATAGTCCAAATAGCCTAGTTTGGTATATAGAAGCCTAAAATCAGAGTCTGACATGATATTCGGATCAAGAAATAATAAATGACTATAACAGTTGCAACTTGCGATTTAAGGGAAAAGAATAACTATATATAAATACCTATCTAAAAATCATTTGTAATATTTAGAAACTATATTTTCTATTTACAAAATATTATTAGGTAACATTATAAATCCAAAAATCATTTAGAGTTTTACAAAATCCAATTATATATATATATATATATATATATATATATATATATATATATATAATATGAATTGTAAGTTGTAGGTTATTAGAATATCAAGTTTGTACCTCGTTATTCGTACATCGAAACCTACGACACGAAAATTAGGACAAGACGATCAACCGTAATGTTAAAAATCTCATCGTAGCGATCCATATGGTCATCTTGTCAATTTTAACGATGTGAGATCACTGGAATCGACTGATCTCAGTTTTGTTGCACAGATTGCGAAATATAAACATAATAAGAATTAATTATAACTAATGGTGATACATAAAAAAACTACAGGCGTCGGTGAATGATTAAACAAACATCACTAACGTGTCCAATATGGTAAAATTAGCTAGAATAGCCTACCCATAAGTCCAATTTGGACACAAGAAAAAAAAATGGTCATTTTGGGTAAAAATGATGTCCGCCGTTGGACCCACTTTGTACCAAAAAATGTGCCAGGATACAAGTCTACTAAAAATAGCAAATTATACGTTTATGAGTTCAGAATGACGATACGAACCCAACGGTATATCCAGAATTGGATTCCGTTGATCCAATCTCAAAATGGTCCATTGACTCGTACTATAGAATCTGGTTTGCACGAAAATGCGTGTCGGAGCCAAAGTCCACTAATTCTAGCAAAGTATATGTCAATGAGTCCAGAATGATGATATGAATCCAATGGTATATCCAAAATTTGATTCAGATGAGCCAATTTCAAAATGGTCCGTTGACTAGGACTATGGGGTCTGTATTGTACCGAAATGCATGCCAGGACCCATGTCCTCTAAATCTAGCAAACTTTATATGAATTTGTGCTAGAACGACGCCACGAGTCCACTAGTGGAGTCAGAATTGGAATCCGGAGTCCTAGGTCCAAAATTAGAACTTTACAAGTTAGAAATTACGAATTTGGATGACCAACTTTGGCGTCAAATTCAACCAATCAAACGTGCTCAAAATAAAACGAAACTTTAAGGACAAGAAGTTGGTTATACCAGCTGTGTACAGAAACTTGTGCCATATCAAACGGAGTTGTGATGGTTGAGATACAAATCCACGAAGTTGGCTCCATAAAACTGTCCAAAATAAACATAATTATTCGGGCAACTTTGCGGCCGATTTTGACATGTCAAATGAACGAATTAACGGCTAAAACTTTAGGTGGAGGTAGAGCTATATATAGAGATTACAATGAAGGAAAGAGTTCGATGATCCAACATTCGAATTATTCAAAAAATGTGCACGAACTTGCTGCGATGAAGTACCAATTCTGAGTTCAAAAACTCGTGCGTCACGACGGAACTTCGTACGAAACGCACGAATCGCCTATTTATCGCTTCCCCAGGTTCGCATGCGTGTTGTGGGGGTCGTCGACGGTGTTGTACGGCTGCCATCGCAATGTTTCTAACGTCGTGCTGCTCGTGTTGCCACGCGTACGCTGCTGCTCGAGCACTGCCGCTGGAGGCTTCTATATGGTGGTGTAGAGACCCAGGGGTAACGGTCGCGGTGAAGTGGGCGGTTGGTCTCGTGGTGGTGGGGCATAGGCGCTACAGCCAATGAGATGCAACGCCCTGTCAAGAAGAAGAAGGAATGAAGGGGAAGAAGAAATTGTGTAAAGGATGAAGAGGAGAATAGGATTGTAAGGATAGAGGGAGGCTCCTACCAGCTGAAAAGAAATGAGGGGGTCTAAATGCGTGCTACTGTGCACAACTAACACAGTACCATACGAATACAGCTGGGAGCAGCTACTCGAGAGCTAATTATGGGTTAGGGTTTATATTGGGCTTGGTAAAAGGGACTTGGTTAGCTGACCTAAATAAGGTTAGGTGCAGATGGAGTAGTCCAATGTAATAAATATATATGGGCTCAAGCCTTATACAATTTATATCTCTATTTACAATTTATATCTTTAACAGTACACATAATACCTACCTATATTGGCTGGGTGCTTTGGTCTTAGGTAAAATGTATGAGTTGAGTCCTTTAAGGAAGGTAAAAAAATTTATTAATATTAGGTCTTGGGTCTAGCCAGTGATAGTAATAAATGTTGACAAATCCTTATATACTTGTATTGTTATCGAATTTTGCCACTCTTATTTTTAATAATAGTAAGGCTAGTAATTAGGTAGGTATTTAAATGGATGAAATATGAGGGTAATCTAATTAATGATTTAGCCCATTGACAATTACATACATATCATATATGGAAAGTCCTCGATTCCAATACTGCTAGGTTATAATAAAAATATATATCAATATTAGTATTATTAGCAGTAAAAGAAAGCGAAGGGATATTATATGTCATGAGAGTGGACATATTTGTCACGACCTGCTCCCAAATAATCGAGTACGAGTCAGGCACGCCCAGCCTTCGTCGATGGGCATGACGGAGTAAGCTGTAATAATACTAAGGAAAACTCCAAGTCACAATGTAAAGTAAATCATCCATAACATCTATAAATGTCCCAAAAATTACCATAATCCATCAAGTCATTTGTACAATGTTATCCGGAGACAAATCCGATAAAATAAAATATTCTACGATAAATCTCAAATATAATGACCATGAAATAAAATCTAAACAATGAACTAATTCTAGTAATTCTAATAATATCCCCGTGCTCCATGTAGCCTCGATCTCACCTGCAACGTATCCTGACAGGAAAAGAGCAAAGTACAACTCCGACGAGAAACAGTCTACAATATAATATATAATACATAATAATAATATGGACCACAATATGAAACAAGAATACAAGATCTTAATATGAAACTACAGTTCCAGAGCTGGAATATGAAACTAAAGTACATGAACTGGAACAATGAACATGACAATCAATATGAACAAGACAATAAACACGACAATAAATGCAAGTGTGAAATTTGAAATATTAGACTAATGTGCGACCTGCTGGAGACCACAATCCACAATTCACAATATCATAATACTATAAGGTTCAGCTTAAACGTACGCGAGGTGTACGATTAGGCTATTCACTGTGGGACTCGTCTCACGATATCGGTATTTATATACTGATACATACTTTCGTATTGTATTTCGTATTTTATTGGTTTTTGTAACATTTTAAATATTTTCCAACTTATAGATTTTCTCCTTGACCAGCATATCGCCAGTGTACTATTGTATGTCGACGGTATGTCTGTCACTCTCCTTTTCTGTTATACGTATTTTCAGTGTATATATACAGAGTTCTGGCCTTTGTCAGGTGACCCGTGTTTTGACTTATCTTTCTTATTCTTGCTTTGGTTTAATTTTGACTTGTTTTAATTTGGTTTGGTTCAACTTGGTTTGGCTTGGTTTGGTTTAGTTGGTTTGAGATGAGATGGTTTTGTACAAAACTCAAACTTCTCTCTCTCTCCTCCATTATTTCATTTCTCTTCTTCTTCCTTTTCATTTTCTCCTTCAACCTAAGGCAAGTACATCTTGCCAAATGTTGGATAAATTTTATTTTATTTGTTCTAAACTCTTCCTTACATGATTATAAGCCTCTTTAGAACTTGGAGTTTTTGATTTTTATGGGTAGATTCTTGTAGATCTAAGTTTGTAATATTTTCATTTTTTCTTGGTTTTGATCTATTAAACCTTGATATTTTAGAAAACTAATTGTCCTATGTTGTAGGAAATTTATTTCTACCCAATTTTGATATTTAAAAAGTTAGATTTCGAATTGTTTTGAGGAAGTTATGGACTTTTGAAGTTCATGGGTTCAACCAAGCATTTTTACGCTGGTTGGAGAACATGAACAGTGTGTGCGCGCCTTAGCGTTGCGCCACTATGGGCGCATAGTGCTTCCCTTTGGGTGCATAGTATTTCCCTTTAGGTGCATAGTATTTCCCTTTGGGCGCATAGTTTTTTCCTTTGGACGCATAGTACTCCTTTGGGCGCAAAGTGCTCCTTTGGGCGCATAGTACTTCCCTTTGGGCGCATAGTATTTCCTTTGGGCGTACAGTTTTTCCCTTTCGGTGCATAGTTCTCCTTTGGGCGCATAATGCTTCTCTTTGGGCACATAGTGTTTCCTTTGGGTGCATAGTATCCATGTGGGCGCATAGCCACTCCTTTATGTAGGCACATGGCTTCAGGCACGTAGTATGGATATTTCCATGCTTCTACAACCCCTAGTTTGATCACATCCCGGCTCTTCCTGGCCCTGGCGTCTCTTGGCCCAGGTACCCTTCCAAGTTGGCGCATGCTGGCTGATGCCACCCTGGCCTATGCCAGCTATCGCCATCCTGACCCTGGCCCCTTCTGGCCCTAGGTGCCCTTGTATGCCTAGGCACCATTCTGACCTTGGCACCCTTTCTGGTGGATGATTGTGATACATGTCTCAGGTATTTATTAGTGATAGTACATTGTTATCCTTTCGTGCTTTTTATTCCTTATCATGAGATATTCTGCTTATTGATTCAGTTTAGAGACTCTTGTTATACTCTTGGAGTCTTATCGAACATATATGCTAGTGGACTGCAGACCACGACCCATAGTGTCCATTCATGTTTATATACTCATTGTGGATTAAGATAGAGATTTACTTCACCATGATTAGGCCTTGACAGCGTTTACGTATTGGAGTTGGACTGGAGTCCGCTCGATACGTAGCTGGCTTGCTCACGAGCTCGCGTCCGAAAAGCGGGTGCAGGTCGTGATAAGTTTTTTTGGTGGCCCATGCAGGTCAGAGCATATCGTATCGGTTACATAACTGTACTGATACGAGCCTGCGACTATGACTAAACCCTTAGAAATCTTAATCCACTCTACCTTGAAAATTCTCCTAGAAATTCTCTACGTCCTTGAAAACTCTATATTTGCTCTCGAATATACTTTCTTGCTTTCCGTACCATTGATTTTCGTCCCTTCCTATTTCAGGGTGACGAATGATTGTGCTGTCTAGAATTCACCAGAGATTCTTAAGTTATAGTATAATATTGCTTGATTTTGAATTTTTGGTTGTTTGGTAGATATGTTGAGATATATATGCTATATGTCTTAGATATCTAAGGATAATGACTCTGGCAACTTGATGAAAGGTTATAAAGTTTTAGTGATATACCCTTGAGGGAGTAGCGTGACCAAAGGTGGGTAGAAGATATAAACTATTTTGAGGAGATTAAGATAGTAGTAGACTTTGAATTTTAAGGGATAATTTTGAATTAAAATTTCGAGGACGAAATTATTTTTAAGGTGGGTAGATTTGTAACTCCTCTTCCCAAAATTTTGTGATATATTTTTTATTTTTTATTTGATTAGTTTACTTTAATTTTTCTATGATAATAGGAGTTGTAACTAAGCCCACAAGTGATTTATGACCATCTTGTGGTCACATGATCTCTAGATAGGGTTTATAAGCATGCTATAGCTATATTATATTTTTCTATGATTTTTAGACATTTTTAGATATTTATTTATTAAAGATATATTTATTTTATTGACTTTCATGAATTACTATAAGGTCATTTGGGACTATTTTGAGACAAGTTATCTTTATTTAGGTTCTAGGATGTTAGAAATATTTTCTAGAATAGTTTAGAATTTTTCTGAATTTTTTAGAATTTTTGGAAATTTTTATATAATTAAAACCTATAGAAATTATATTCTATAGGCTTTGGAAATTTATTGTGAGGTCACATGATGATATTTTTTGTTAAAATATTTTATTTATATTCTAGACACTTAGAAATATTTTCTAGAATTTTCTAGAATTTTTCTGGATTTTTCTGCAATTTATTTTGATTTATTTGGACTTAAAATGATTTTTAAATGATTTTTTGAATTAAATAATTAATTACCCAATAATTCACCCAGGGGGGCCCACCTGTCGGCGCCCAGGCTGAACCGCCTCTCTCTCCTATATATATATACTATTATATTCGAAACCTTAATAAAATTTCAGCCGCCTTTTTGAGAGAGAGTTCTAGTAGAGAACTCGACTTCCCGAAGCGATTCCCACCAACTCCGACGTTCTTTTTGTGCGCCATTTTTTTTATTGGATTCGTATCGAGGTAAGCTTTCTGAATATGTAATTTATTTTCGTATATATTATTCCTAAATTTCTGGAAAATTCATAGAGTGTCGGTTGTCCGAAACTTGACACGTTTCGGTGTTTTCGAGATTCCGGGAGAACCAGAAATCAAAATCACGAACCGTTTGAAGTTTTGGAAATCTAACACAGAGCTCTACAACATATTTTTTCAGAAATTATTTCGTTCATTTAGTATTTTAGTTATTCTGTTGAACTCAGAATTGATCGGTTGATCACCGTTTTGGTCACGATTAGCCATAACGGCAATTTCTTTTGACCAAAGCGTGATTTTGTGGTACGGTTGATTCCAGCGCACTCATGGCACTGAAATCTACCAAGTTGCACTTTCAAAATCTAGATTTCACAGCATTTGACTAGATAGTCAACGGCACGTCTCGATTTGTGTTTCATAGTTTCCAAAATTGGGAAGCACGACTTTGATGGCCAAACTTGCATGTTTAGATTATATTCAGATTATTATTAGGTTAAATTAGATTTTTAAGTGAATTATTCTAGAATTAATTATTATTAGATTAGTAACCCAACTAGCCACTATTCTATGAATTTTGAACTAGAACATTAGAATTGATTTATAGTTTTCGTGTACGGTTCATGGTGCGATATGTGTTATAGGTTGTTTTAGCTCCTAGATTGGCATCCCCTCATCCTCGACTTATGACTATGGTTTGTGCAAGGACCACAGGCAAGATACCTTGCATCCCTCTACAGTTTAATTTTATGTTTATAGTTTTTATGTTATTATTGTATTATCATAGATACTCTATTTGTTATAGATTTTATATGATTCATTAGCTTTCTTGTCGACTTACTTTATCTAGTTTCTATATACCGTGTTCACCAGTTTATGGTCTTGCTTGATTTGACAGTATAGTTTTACTGGACTTGACCGTGTCTTGACTGAGTCGTACCTTGTCTCACCAGTACCTTGCTTGAGTCGTGTCATAGAACGAGTACGTGTAATTGAACTGCTAAATCCTTGTTATTGTTTCCTTGGCCCAGAGAGTCCACTCGGGATAAGGGTGTTTGCCTTGATCTGTTTACATCCGTGAGTCCATACTCGGGACGAGGATGTCGATTATTTGCACCAGAGAGTCCACACTCGGGACGAGGGTGTTGACTTGACTTACACCAGAGAGTCTACTCGGGACGAGGGTGTTTACATCAGAGAGTCCACACTCGGGACGAGGATGTTATACTTGCACCAGAGAGTCCACACTCGGGACGAGGATGTTATACTTGCACCAGAGAGTCCACACTCGAGACGAGGGTGCCTTGCCGTGAACTAACCAGAAAGTCCACACTCGGGACGAGGGTTAGTACTAACCAGAGAGTCCATACTCGAGATGAGGGTTAGTGATTAGTTCAAACCTGCGAGTCCACTCAGGGCGAGGGTTTGGTATTCCATTGATCTCGTGTTCGCTTGTTCATCCAGCAGTTCAGTTACATGTAGTTGTTCTTGTATTCCAGTTCATAGTCACCTGTCAGTAGCCACATGTCCTTAGTCACTTGTTAGCAGTATGGTCGTAGTCTCTTGCCATGATTAAGTATCGTTCCTTGTTATATCATGTTTATATATTATCATGCATGATTAAACTGCTAGATAGGCATGTTTATATGTATCTTGCTATGTCCTCTTAGGACCTGATGATCTCTTCAGGTTTAGCAATTGCATGGAGTTAGTGGCAGAGCAGAATGGTGGATAATTGTGATACATGTCTCAGGTATTTGTTAATAATAGTACATTGTTATCCTTTCGTGCTTTTCATTACTTATCATGAGATATTCTGCTTATTGATTCAGTTTAGTGACTCTTGTTATAATCTTGGAGTCTTATCGGACATATATGCTAGTGGGCTGCAGACCATGACCCATAGTATCCATTCTTATTTATATACTCATTGTGGATTGAGATAGAGATTTACTTCACTATGATTAGGCCTCGACAACGTTTATGTATTCGAGTTGGGCTGGAGTCCGCTCGATACGTAGTTGGCTTGCTCACGAGCTCGCATCCGAAAAGCGGGTGCAGGTCGTGACACTAGGCGCCCTCTTGGCCATGGTGCCACCTTGGCCCGTGCTGGCTGGCCCTATCACAAATGACTGTTTTGACTATTTTGCCCATTTGAGCTATTCAGCTGTTAGTCTTGAAAAACACTCGGACACGAAGCTTGTAGACATTTTTCTTGGCTTCAGAATTTTCTCAGTTCACCTTATTGGATTTCGTATGTGGCTGTTAATTTAAATCTTAGTTTTGATCTTCTGGCATGTTCTCTGTACTTGGTCGAACATAATATTTCCTTTAACAAAAATGAATTTTCTTAACATGATAAGATGATTTTGTACAGTTAGAGAATGATTGTACACCCTTGTTATACTTGATACTAGTACATATTTAATATTTGATCTATGCCAAGTAGTTACTTTTATTTATTCCCTCTTCCATGCCATGATACACCTTTTTGGACAAGTTCTTATTTACATGCTATATTTGTTTCCATTTCTCTTCCTTGCTTAGCATGATTGTGGCTTGTCGGGGTACACTCATGATTTATGTCTTTTCTTTGCTTTACATGATAGTGATCCGTTGTGGTGCACTTATGTTACATGTTACTTCTCTGCTTATACTAGATAGTGACCATCGTGGTGCACTCTTGAACATGTCTTTCCTTGATTACATGATAGTGGCCCGTAGAGGCGCACTCTTGACAAGTACTCTTTACATGACAAGTAAACCTAAACATGACATGCTTAATCAAGATGCTGCTGTGACGACTATTTTCTCTTACGAATGTAACTCATTTGGATATTGTGGTTAAATTCTTTGTGTATGCATGCACAAGCTATATGTCTCATCTTGTATCATGTCTAGGACATGGATTCTTGATTACCACAGTCAGGGATTCATACTGAATCTGACTAGGATAACGACTAGATTGATCAAGTAGCTCATAAAGAGATTTTCCAGTCACATGACATTCCGTTATCTGGGCGCTTTCATTGGACTTGTAGCCTGCCGACGAGTAGGGCACATTTCCAGCACGATGTCATGTGTTGCACCCCCAAGTCACCTAATACAAGTCTCTCAACCTGCAGAAGAATAACTCGGATAGTCTGTAGGCTTGTGACTTTTGAAACATCTCATTGCATCTTATTAGTAATTAGGATTGTGATAACCCTAGTTAGTTAAAGTATCATACCATACTCATTGTTTGGCCGTGATTGATGGATGTAGTCCAGTCCAGTTTAGTTTTTTCTAGGCAGTGTCCGTATGTTTATTTCAGTACATTATTGTTTATGCTTTACTTTTGTCGATGAATGATCGGAGGCTAAGTTCTGTTCAGGAGAAGGATTACAATTCCGGTCATTGTTTGGTTTACGGATTGTAACTTGGCTTCCGAAATAGCTCCCAAGTCATCTTATCATTTGTCGTCCTATTCAGTACTCACATGTTCTACATGATCTTATGCTAAACATTGATTATAGATTAAGTTCTATTCAGGAGAAGGATTACAATCCCGGTCCTTGTTTGGTTTAAGGGTTATAACTTGGCTTCTGGAATAGTTTCCAAGTCATCTTATCATTGTCGTTCTATATAGTTCTTACAGGCTCTCATGCCCTAGTTACATCTCATGCTCACAAGTCCAGTTATCCCGCAAGTCCTACATGATCCCTATGCTGGTCATCATGTTCTCACGACCCGGCTACCTTACATGCTTACATGATTCGGCTACTTAACATGTTTACATGTCCAGTTTATCTTACATGTTCACATGCTTCCGTCTACTTTACATGTACACAGTCTACTTTATGTCACACATAAATTCCTTTATGCTCCAGGTTGCTTTGCTTATTGCCTTTTCCATTCTCGGGATGAGTGCATTGGTAGTGCACAAGTCTCGATCTGTATTTACTTATTGCTTTCCCTAACCATTTCTATGTTAGCTATTGCTAGTTTTAGTCCATAGTTTGGCTTCCTTTGTGGTACTTGCTATTTGGGGTCTGACCCCACTAGTTTTGTTTGGCCAGATATGATAGAGGAGCCCAAAGGATCTTTCGTACCATCTACTCGATGGTGACCATTCGAAACACCAGAGTACCTGAGTGGGGTTCTTATCATTCTTCCACTTGATATATACATTATTCTTTTGTGGTATTTATCCTCCGAGCACATGTTTAGCTCGTGTTTTTGGATCTTGACATTTAGCCTACGGGCCAAAATATGATGTGCATATTCTAGACTATAGCTAAAGCTTATCATATATGACTATTACTCTTGCTAGTTCTCTAGATATTTTGGTATGACTAGCTTCATGATCATCCATGTATAAATGGTTTGGGATGCTTTACTATTGTATGTTTGATGATCATACTTCTTGTACTTTGTATAATTGTATGTGTTTTAGATAACTAGGATTGCTTGACCTAGGATCGACTGTTGGCTTGTAGAAGTAACCCCCAAGTCTTGACAGCTTATACATTATTTTAGAGTACTGGCGTACTTTGGTATCACATAGGTGGCCTTGTCCGTCCCCACCTGCTTGTATTCTGGTTCTGGGGCATGACACGGGTTTAGTGGTGGCACATGCAGGTCTGATTTATCATATATGTAGGGATTACTAATGTTTAGTTATCTTAATCAAATTATCCTTTATTGATATCCTTCATATTATTCTCTATCTCTGATCCTTTGACCTGATATCTGTCTTGATCGTTGATCTCTCATGTTCCTTCAATTTGATCGTTGTGTCCTTTAACTTTCAGGGACACTGTTCTTAATCCTTTCGGTTACCTTGTTCGGGTTCTGCCAATGGCAGGTCAACAATCTTTGGTTAGGCCAGTAGTGGAGGATCAGTCTCAGCATTCAGGTACAGATTCGATAGTTGAATCGAGGGCAGAGATGTCAGTCCATCCCGATCATCCCGCTGTGCCCGTACAATCAGCAGTCCGAGCGAAGTTAGTTCTAGATCAGCCCGTTGTACCTACACTTATAGGGATTATCAAGGAAATGATGGAGTCACAACAACGACGAGATCTCATTCTCTAGCGGTGTATCCAGATATTGATAGAACGAAGAGAGCAAGGAATACCCGATGAATTTCAAGCCGAGGACTTTGCATCCAGAGAAAGTACAGATTGGAGCCAGACAGTACCAGTCATCCAGCCAGTTAGCATATCAAGTCCGAACTACTATAGAGGCAGTACGAGAGCAAGAGCATATAGCCAGGAGGACCGAATCTAGAACTGAGGGTCGTAAGAGGTACCATTCACCCGTATCAGGCTTTTTACCCCAACGTCCCTCACCAGTAGCAGCAGACCAACATCCATACCAGTACCAGGAGTTACCAGTCGTATGTTCCTTCTGTGGAAGGGAAGGGCACACTCATCTTACTTGTAGGAGGGCTAACTTTTTATGTTTATCGTACGGTTCTTTCACGACCCGCACCCGCTTTTCAGGATGCGAGAGCGTGAGCAAGCCAGCTATGTATCAAGCGGACTCCAGCCCAACTCGAATACGTAAATGCTGTCTGGACTATGGTAAACTGCTAACTTATGGCAAGGTAAAACTATATCTCAAATCCATGATAAGAACAGAAATGAACATTATGGGTCGTGGTCTGCAGCCCACTAGCATACATGTCCGATTAGACTTGAAGAATATTATGAGTTTGTAAATTAAGCCAACAAACAGAGTATATCATGATAAGGAATGAAAGCACGAGCGGATATTAAACGTAATAACAATACCTGGATCCTGTAAGAGCATCATAATCATCTACCATCCTGCTCTGCTAACCATCTATATGCATTTGCTAAACCTGAAGAGATCATCAAGTCCTCTGGGGACATAACAAGATACATAAAAATATGTCTATCTAATAGTTCTATCATGCATAAGAATATAAATAGGATATAAACAAGGAATGAGACAAAAATTGATAAGTGGCTACTGACAAGTGACTATGAACACGGATACGGAAACAACTACGCATAAATGAACTGCTGGAAGAACAAGTAAACAAGAGATCAATGGAATACCAAACTCTCGCCCCGAGTGGACTCACAGGTTTGAACTAATCACTAACCCTCGCCCCGAATATGGACTCGCAGGTTAGTTCACGACAAACACCCTCATCTCGTGTGTGGACTCTCTGGCGTAAACGAATCAAGATAACACCCTCGTCTCGAGTATGGACTCTCTGGCACAAACGAATCAAGATAAATGCCTTCGTCCCGAGTGTGGATTCACGGGTGCAAACGAATCAGGATTAGCAGCTCAGTTACACATACTCGTAGACACGACTCAGTCAAGATACAGGTGACGACACATACAACTCAGTCACGACACAGGTAAGGACATCTCTAGTATGAACTATAATAAGAACAAGTCCGGTATAACTACACTATCAAGTCACGAAAAGATGGTGATTGTAACCACCACTTTTCTAAAATAAAGATATTTTGGTAATTGTGTGATTTCTTTTATTTTTGGATTCATTTATAATATTTTAATTGGTGTCGTGTTAGCAGTCGGTTTAACCTTAACTAACCATGATTAGAGACTAACCATGACATTAGAAACCTAATTACCAAGTTAGATTTGAATTTTAAGTTTTTAGTCCTAATTAGGAAACTTCTTAAATTAATTTTTAGGGTTTTAAGTTATTTGACTTTTTGGGCCTTTAGCTAAAAGTGTCACTCCCACTTTTCTAGATTAGGGGTATTTTAGTCTTTGTGTGCAAATTTGAATTTTTTTATTATATTATTAAATTGATTGGTGTGTAGTTCTTGTTTAGTGCTTTTGGTAGTAGCAAATGGTTTAACCTTAGTCAACCTTGATTAGAAGACTAACCATGTGATTAGAATCCTATTTGGCTAATTAGATTTTTAATTTAGAGCTTTAGTCCACATTAGGAAACAAATTAAATCAATTTTTGGTTATTTGTACTTGTGGCTTTTTGGCCTTTTTGCTAATGGGCTTCACATGGGTTTTAATTGCATGGTGGCCCATCATAAACCCTAAACTAACCCTAGATAACCCCTATGGCCAGCCAAACAGCAGCCCCCCTCTTTTATGTCAAAAACTTGTAGCCGTCAAGTTTTACAAACCCAAGTTTTCTCCTTCTCCTGCAAAAGTCCATTTTTCTTATTTCTCATCCAAATCCTTCAAAACGAAGTTCCTTGCGATTGTTGGGAGGAGAGGAACCTGCTAGAACTTGCTAGCGAGGGATCGGAGGCGTTGGACCGGAGGAAATTGGCATCGACGCGTTTGCAGGCTCGTTTCATTGAGATATTGACTCTCAATAGGTAAACCCCTCTAAACACTTGTTAATTTCGAATTTTCTTCATATATGCATCTATATAGGTATCCCAGACCTGTGCATGATGTTTGGTTGGTTTTTGTATTCGTTTGATAGGCGTGTCGGACACGTGTCGGTTCATTGGAACATGTGTTCGACGAAATACCGCTTAGAACTGAAAGTTGGTATTTTATGATTTTGTTTTCACGAACTTATTGCTTTGATTATTTGAAATAAATTTCTTGAAGGCGGATCTCGATTTGACACGTTTTTAGGGTCCAAATCAGATACGGATACGCGTGCACAAGGCCCATGCACGGCCCCGTGTATGCCCTGCTGTCCGAGTGTCATAACTTGACGCACAGAACTCTGTTTCTCGTGAAATTTTATGGACGCGTGGGGGAAACCTCTGCCGACATGTTCCTAAAATTTCATGATGTTTCGTGGAGCGTGCACGGAGAAATCCAACATGCACGGTTCAGCCAATATTGTGCACGCGGCCAAAAATTGTCGCTGATACGGCCTTCGTACGCGAACACGAGGACTCATTCTATGAGCACGAGCATGAAGCACTAGACCTAATCTACCCAAGGACTTGACCACGTGGCACGATGTGGCTTGTGTCGTGAGCTACGGACATTGACACGCGCCCACAAGGCCGTGCGCGCAAGTACGTACAGCCCCTACAGTCTGAGTATCATAACTCGATGGATACGACACGGTTTGGCATGAAATTTTATGGACACGTGGGGGCAACCGCTGTCCACATGATCCTAAAATTTTACAAGATTTTGTTGAGTATTCACGAAGTTATCGCGTTTGCACTGATTCGGCTGATACCGTGCGCGCGCGTACGTGCCCGTGCGATATGCTCTGACAAGACACGGTACGGACACGGGTTCTACCCTGAGAGTACCCGAGCATGTCACGCACTTATATACCTTCGTGTTTGCTAAGTTTTACCAGTTATAGTTGTGTATTTTGCATTTTGAGTTTCGAATTGGTTTTGTGTTTTCGGTTGGTTGTTCGTGAGTTGATTTTTGATTGGAAATTGATTTTTTGAGTTTAAACTCAGATTTTCGAGTTTGGGGTTGGATTTAGATTAGTTGAGAGCTCAATATTGTACTTAGACCTATGTTTACTTTCAATTATATATAATTTATGTGTTATATGTATTTTCCTCTTTGTATATATATATATATATATATATATATATATATATATATATATATATATATATATATATATATATATATATATATTTATATATAACACATAAATTATATATATAACACAAAAAAAAAAATATATATATATATATTTATATATATATATTTTTTTTTTGGGTGTCCGCGCATCCCCATCAACCCCGTGGCCACTGCCACCCAGCCGGGTTGATGCGGGAGGGGGGGCTCGATCCCGGGTCTCCCCGCCGAGAGCCCCCCCCCCCCCTCGTGCCACTCGCGCTATATATATATATATATATTGGAAAAAGGTAAATTTTATTCCAAAAGCAAATGCAATAATCTTACAACATACAATCAAAGTGGGACTCTCCCTCATAAGCTCTACGTAGCATTTACATCAAACTCTATGTTATGTAGGATGCCTACCGAAGGGATGACCAACCCCTCAAATATACGACGGTTTTGTTCGTACCATATATGACAAACTGAGGCCGCCAGTCAAAATCTGGCGATCCGGAACCAGTCCTGCCCTCTACCTCTTCTATCCCGGAGACCAGTAATGATGTCCCCAATTCTTTTCCCAGAGTCACATCCACCCAACGCTCTACTCTTCTCAGACCAGATCTGCCATGCCAGGTCACACTCGAAGAAGATGTGCCCAATAGATTCATTCTCCATACTACATAGCACACATTTGAGGTCTGGGACCGACACTCCGAAAGAACTCAGACGATCTCGAGTCAAAAGATGGCCCATTAGAAGCTTGTAGACACAAAGCTTCATCTTCCTGGCCAAGCCCTTGTACCATACGAACTCGTAGTCGGAACACTGAGGAAATATGCGCCGGATGAGGTTGTAGCAGCTCCAGAATTGGAACACCCCAGTTCTCGGAGTAGTTTCAGGCGGCTCCTAAACCCACCGATCAGCAGGCAAGTACGGATCAATGGCAATGGTACTGATGATCCCATCAAGCTCCTCGGTAAACCGATAAGACGCCGGCCTCCACTCTCTGTCGTGTAAGATACGACTATACGTCAGCCCACGCCTGTCCTCCTGATGTGCTGGGGCTCCCCTGATGTCCAATAGCGAGAGCCGATCTATCCAAGGATCCCGCTAGAGGTCCGTACCAGACCCATCCTTCATGACCCTCTGGATTACAGATTTAAGCACCCCCTTGTGTCTCAAGACAGTCTTAAAAGTGACTGAGTAATTGTTGTCAGAAGCACAGGTCCAAAAGTTACCCTGCTTCACATACCTGCTGTGCATCCAGTCAGCCAGAGGGACCCTCCGTTGATGAATCTCCAAGCCAGCTTTAGTGCAGATGCCTTCCTGATCTCCAGTAACGGCCTGAGCCCCACTCCTCCCTCCTTCCTGGGTATACAGAGCTGCTCCCAGGAGATCGCATGCATACCCCCCTCCAAATGAAGTCAGCGCAAATCTGCTTCATTTTCCTAACAGTGGCCACAGAAAGGAGGATGGATTGCAGCCAGAAACGAGCCACAACCGAAATCACCGATCTGACCAGCTCGATGCGTCCTCCAAAGGACAATTTGGCGGCTTGCCAACCTTCCACTCTCCTCTGGACGTACTCCACCAGAATATGGCAGTTCTGATCCCGTGTATAGTTGACTGTGATAGGCACTCCTAAATATCTCACCGAAAGATCACTCCTCTCAATACCCAGCACATCGGCCCGCTCTTCCTCCTGAGGACATAGGGAGCTGAAATACACCCTGCTCTTTTCCATGTTCATCTGATGGCCTATATATATATGTTGATAGCATATATATATATATATATATATATATATATATATATATATATATATATATATATATATATATATATGTTGATAGCATATGAATATAGTATATGTATTTAGTTCAGATTTGTGAGTTTGGGATTAGGTTTAGTTCAGTTTTTGAATGTTATTTTGTATATTAGACGATGGCTACATTTATTTGTATATAATCTATATGTTATAATAGTTTCCTTGTGTGTGTCTCTATATATATTACTATATATACTTTGTTATATATATGATAGTATATATGCATAGTCTTATATAGGTACTGATTTCGTGAGTTTTTGGGATTGCTCGACATCCCCGTCAAACACAGCACACACCCTCCTTTCATTCCATGCCTATAGATATATATATATATATA
>JANAVB010010400.1:2434216-2449216 GCA_029216955.1 Iris pallida
GAATCAGAGAATGGCTCGGTCTGGAGGCGAGAACGAGCTCCCTGCCGCGGATGTACGGATCAGCATCTTTTTGACACCTTGATTTGGGCCCCACTGTAAGGGTTCGTTCTAGATGGCCTCTGCCAGGCGCGAGGTGGGGGACGGCGGTGCAACGGCCACTTAGATCGCTCCCTATTGGCAATCATATATTTCCATCAAGGTGGTCGTTCTTTCTTCTGATCTGGAGAGCTTAACGCAGGAAGCTTCCGACCGATGATTCCCTAACCACCATCGAGTTTAGCCTCGTATCCAGATGTCACTGCTGCTCTTTCCCACAAACCAGAAACTGTCGAACATATCACTACCAAATACATAGATTTACCGCCACCTTATCCGTCGGTAGTCCGTCGCAAAAAAAAATACCGACGATTACCGACGGATATTTTGGTAAAACAGCCGTCGGGAATAACCTCGTCGCTAAACATATCCGTCGCTACTGCTACTGCTCTCTCGTCTCAGCGACGACTTAGCGACGGAATACCGTCGGCGCATTTAAATATATACGACGGATTACCGACTAGCTTTCGTCAAACATGTATCAGGATATAGGGTTAGCGACGGAAAACTCCGTCGCTAACGAGTCGGCAAAACCGTATCAGTGATTTTCTGATACCCAATATCCGTCGCTAATCCGTCGTAAATTTGTCGGCAAAAGCGTATCAGAGATTTTCTGATACCCAATTACCGACGGACATTCCGTCGCTAAACCGTCGCTCAATGTAAAATTCTCCAGGTAGCGACGGATATTACGTCGCCAATCCGTCGATACATTAAATTCCTACAGTTAGCGACGGATAGTCCGTCGGGACTTTGTCGCCAGTCCGCCGTAAGTTAGTCGCCAATCCGTCGCTAATGCTAAAATTTATGGACATCAAACAGCATCAGTTCGACGGATCGTCCGTCGCCAATCCGTCGCTTTATTGAAATGCTCCAGGTAGCGACGGATTTTACGTCGCCACTCCGTCGCTAACCTCAGTTTCTCCAGTTAGCGACGGATAATCCGTCGCTGAGTGGTCGCCAGTCCGCCGTAAGTTAGTCGCCAATCCGTCGCGAAAGCTAAAATTTCTGGACATCAAACAGCATCAGGTCGACGGATCGTCCGTCGCCAATCCGTCGCTTTATTGAAATGCTCCAGGTAGCGACGGATTCCGTCGCCACTCTCCGTCGCTAACCTCAGTTTCTCCAGTTAGCGACGGACTATCCGTCGCTGAGTGGTCGCCAGTCCGCCGTAAGTTAGTCGCCAATCCGTCGCGAAAGCTAAAATTTCTGGACATCAAACAGCATCAGGTCGACGGATCGTCCGTCGCCAATCCGTCGCTTTATTGAAATGCTCCAGGTAGCGACGGATTTTACGTCGCCACTCCGTCGCTAACCTCAGTTTCTCCAGTTAGCGACGGACTATCCGTCGCTGAGTGGTCGCCAGTCCGTCGCTAACTGCTAATTTTTGAAAAAAAATACTGCAAACAGACTCTTTCCTGTTTATACAACACATCCAACACAATATCAAACATGCAAAATATCCATATACAACACCATATATCCATATCCAACACGAATATCCAACGTATCCAATATCCAACACCATATATCCATATGCAAAATATCCATATCCGACACCAATATCCAACGTATCCAATATCCAACAAATATTACCAACACAATATATCCAATATCCAATTAAATTATCCAAACATAAAAAAAATATCCGAACATACAATGTATCCAAATGTCTACAAAACCAACAACAAAACAAAATCAAACCCCGTCCGTCGGATCGTCTCGTGCTCGTGCCGCCGCATCCGCTTTGCGTATGTACTCCTCCACCGTGTGTGCCGGCACTTGGGACAAGACATGGTCTGGAAGCGCGCGTAGCTGCTCTGGCGACATCATGTCAAGGAGCGTCAAGATGGTGTTATCCGATACGATGCGGGCGTCCGCAGAGCGGTTAAACGAAAGCCGTCCGGGGAAGAAGGACCAGGTCGATCCGAAGCACCGGCAGCAGCAGTAGACGGACCGGAGCAGACGACCGGGAGCAACGACGAGCGACTAGCCCCAACACTATCGCCCGCAAATCTGACACCGCGGAGGTCAGAGTCGCAAGCTGCGCCCTCACATCGTCAACCGGGGGCGCTGGGGGAGGCGAGGCGGTGGATATCTCGGGGACGGCTGCAACGAGGGCGCCATGGAACCTAAGCCGTAGACGCGCCCTTTCCTAACGCCGCCGACGGATTCTACGAACACGTCGTCGTAGCGAGCGGCCATAGAAGAGTGCGTCTGGGTGGGCGTCGTTTCGCCGACATTCTCGGAAGGGGGCTCGATCTCAAGCCGACTAAGTGCCTCACGATACGCAGCCTATCCAATGAATGTGTTTATACTATAAGTTTTCCTAAGTTATAATCTAAATCCTATGTTTCCCTAAGTTATAGTCTGAATCCTAAGTTTATCTAATTAACTTAACAATAATTATATTTCTAACATAAATCTCATAAACGTAAGTACTTACATCAGTCTCCTCGGCCCTCGCGTCGACGAAGCTCCCGTCCTTCCGCCTCTTGTGCGTATGCACGAATACATCGTGAGCGGTGACCGTCTCCGCCTCTTTCCCCTGCTTCACCGCCCGTTGGGCCTGCATACGTAGAATTTAATTAACTTCGTATATTAACAGTACGAAATTAAATAATAGAATGAATTTGAATTTGCGCTATCTCACCAAATCTGCACGCGTCAATGCGTGGGGCCTTGATCCCCCCGTATGCAGACCCGCGACCTGTCGATTAGCCTTAGCTTTCTCCGATTTCAGCTTGAACTGCGGAGTATCCATCTTCTCCAACATCTGCTCATAGTACTCCGCCCGGATCCAGTCCTTCCTCGTATGCGCCGTACGAAGGTCGTACACCGCATCCCGTATCTTCTTCCCGGCGGCGGCTTTGTAGGTCCTGCGGATCGCCTCCTCGCGATGGGGGGCCACCAGAACGTCCTCTGACATACAAATTCAAATATCACGTAATAAAAATTTAATGATTTAAAGAATAATTAATAATTCACCGACGGATTTATACCCTCATCTCGTCGAGCCAGACGTACTTCATGTCCTGAGGCACCTCAGAAAAATTGAGGTAGGGGCCATGGTAGTTATCCCGGATAATGCGCCCTAGAATCCGGGCAGCATCCCACGGGAAAAACCTATAAAGAAGCAACGACTGGATTATTAACTTGAATAAATGAAACAAATTTAATAAATTAACTTAAATTTACTTACGATTCACCAGCGGGCCATAGCTCTCGTCGGAACTCGCCCACCAGCCTCTCTGGTGGCGTCGGGGGATCCGCGGGTCCGCGCACGTACTCCCCGGTAACAGGATGAAACTGAATCCCGGGGTACTCCGAGGCCCACCCTGCAGTAACTGCTGGGCCCCCTGCTGCATCTGCTGCTGCATCCGCTGGTACATCCGTGGCGGAACGGATCCGCTAGCGGATGGAGTCACAGGCCTCGACGACGATGTCGGTAGCACCGAGGAAGAATGACGGCGGGAAGAGCCTGTGTCCGGGCTCTCCAAGTCGGGATCGGAGGTCACATCCGGGAATGCGGCTGGCGACCACGACCGCTACCACCACGCCCACGCCCACGCCCACGACCACCACCACCACCACCACCGCCGCCCCCCGCCAGCCGCCACCGCCACGACCACGGCCAGCACCACCAGTACGGTGCTCGCAACCATGCCCTGTAAATAGAACACATAAACAAAATACCGACAACATAGATTTATAAATGAATATAAAACTAAACATATCCATACCAGCAGCAGGGCGATGAGTGCCGCCCAGACGAGTAGGCCTAGGAGTGCCATCTGCAAAAAGAAACTCATACAATAATACGCAAATATCCCAAACTGAAATAAATATTACAATCAGAAGTGAAGTACGAATAAAAGCTAGATACACAAAATCTGATAAAATCACGCACCAATACAACAAAGTACAATTCTTGTAACTTTTGATGAAAGGGCATCTTGTGTTCCACTAGACTTGTAATTGTAAATCCAAATGTAATAGGGTAATTTAGGATTCGAGACTAGATATTGGGTGCTTCAAGATACAACTGAAATATAGCGATATTTAATCATCGTCATCGTCCTCTTCCTCGGCCTCGGCCTCATCATCATCATCATCCTCATCGTCGAATTCATCTGTATCCTCATCCTCATCCTCATAAAGTTCTTCTTCTTCTTCTTCTTCTTCTTCTTCTTCTTCTTCTTCTTCTTCTAGTCTCAATACTTGGGACAAGACGCCTCTTTCTCCCCTGGTTGACATCTAAGTCTTGTATATCAACCTCTTCCTCCCCTCTATTTTCATCAGCAAGAGGTATATCAACCTCTAATTCAACATCCATGTCACAAGACTGTTGTCCCAAGTATTGGGGCTTTTCGATCTGGTCCTCTTGGTATGCTGGGTCTCCAACGTTGAATGTATTTCTAGATTTAATCTTGCATACTGCCCACCAGTCAAAGCGATCTCTACGACGCCTTGGGTAGCTTGTATAGTAGACTTGAACAGCCTGACTTGCTATCGCAAACGTGTCGGACCCTCTATACCTCCTGCGATGATTTATATCGACGAATCCAAATTGTTTATCGATTCTCCAACCGATATTTGGTGTCGTATCGAACCACTCACATTTGAACATAACAATATGCATATCAAATGGGGCACTATATTGTAATTCTACAATATCCCGAAGCACTCCATAATAGTCAAAGTCCGCTCGTCGTCATAGATTGTGCCTCTTATGCAAACACCAGAATCCTTCGTACTGAAGCCGTCATTGAGAAATTCGGCATTTATAGGATGTTGAGTTGTCTTAAACTTGAAGCCATTAACGACATAGCCGGGCCAAGTCTTTGCATGCTTCTTCGGTCCCAATGACAAATAACGAATGCTCTCATTTGTGAGTGTACTTGGTTCAGCTAATAAAACCTGTAAACTTTAAATGTTTTAGTTGCATATATAATTTAAATGGTAGCCGCATAACATATTATCTCAGTTACTTACGTAATCTCGAAACCATGACGGAAAGGTAAAATCAACCTCTCTTTGAAGTCCCTCATCGGTAATATCGGGTGTCCTTATTTTGACTTCATCTCTAAATACACTGTTAGAGAGATAAAAATTAGTGTAGTCACTTACCTCACCAAATTAGAGATTATAACGAGGTGTAGTCACTTACTTCTCCAAATCTCTCACTTCTTGTATGTCACAATTTAACAAGACATATCGGTGAGCGGCATCATACTCATCGTCACTCAACCACCGTTTCTTACTAGCCCCAATAGGCTTGCCCCTTAAATTGAATATACCTCCTTCCTCAACGTCTTCGTCATTCCTTTGAGGTCTATTTCGATTTGTCTCAACATGAGTATCGAAATAAATGGAGCAAAAGTTTGACACCTCCTCGATAAGATATGCTTCGCATATCGAAGCCTCTATATGAGCCTTGTTGCCAACTTTCTTCTTTAGATGATGTAGATACCTAGAGAGACAAATTATCTTGAGAATTAACAATGAATTGTAAATCCACTTAAATTATATCGATTTTTATTTACCTTTCAAAGGGGTACATCCATCGATAATGAACAGATGCACCGACACGGGCTTCGTATGCTAGATGAATCGGTAGATGCTCCATACTGTCGAAGAAACCCGGTGGAAATATTTTCTCTAACTTGCAAATTGTTAAGACAATCTTCTCCTCAAGTTGTATCATATGTTGCACCGTGAGCTTAGTTGAACAGATATCCCTGAAGAATGTAGACAGCTCGGCCAACGGAACCCATACAGCAGAAGGCAACAACTCTCTCAACGCAATGGGCAGTAATCTTTCCATAAACACGTGGCAGTCGTGACTCTTCATTCCTGTTAGCTTGCGTTCATTGAGATCAACGCATCTAGACAAATTCGACACATAGCCGTCGGGAAATCTTAAAGTAGATATCCACTTGCAGATTATTAATCTATCTTCCTTGCTCAATGCGTATGGCGCTATCGGCTTAGTTACTTGTCCACCAGCTCCCCTTTGTATCAAGTTTAGATTATGACGTTTGCATATCTCGGCCATGTCTTGTCTTGCTTTTGGATTGTCCTTCGTCTTTCCTTTAATATCCATAACGGTATTGAAGACATTATCGAACACATTCTTTTCGATATGCATGACATCAAGATTATGCCTAATAAGATTATCTTTCCAATAAGGCAAGTCCCAGAAGATACTCCGTTTGGTCCAGTTATGGCTTTGTCCGAACCCCTCGACACGATTGTTCGATGGATCTTCCATTGCGGTGGGCAATTCCTTTACATCTTCCCAAATATCGTATCCCGACAATCTGGCAGGAGGTTCAGAAAATTCTTGTTTTCCATATCTGAACGCGTCCTTGTTCTTTCGCCAAGGATGTCTCGTTGGCAGAAATTGACGGTGACAGTCAAAGAAAGAAGTTTTTCCTCCATGTCTAAGGCGGAACGCCTTACTATTTTCCATACATATCGGACAAGACATGTTGCCGTGCGTACTCCATCCCGACAGCATACCGTATGCTGGAAAATCATTGATTGTCCACATGAGTGAAGCTCTCATCTGAAAGTTTTGTTTTCTGGAAATATCATAGGTCGTGACGCCGATCTCCCACAACTGTTTCAGCTCATCCACCAACGGCTGTAAATATATATCGATGTTCTTTGTCGATTTTTGGGACCGGGTATGATAGCTGTCAAGAACATATAAGGAGTCTTCATACACATCCATGGTGGCAGATTGTAAGGGGTAAGAATGACCGGCCAGCATGAGTATTGAGATCCCGACTGTCCGAAAGGGGCGAAGCCATCAGAACATAGCGCCAGGCGTACATTTCTAGGCTCTGCAGCAAAATCTGGATGACACAAATCAAAATATTTCCACGCCTCCCCATCCGAAGGATGTGACAATTCTCCTTCGTCCTTTATGCGATCTTCACTGTGCCACGTCATGTGTTCTGCTGTATTCAGAGACATATACATCCTCTGTAAGCGCTTCGTGATCGACAAGTAATGCATATACTTGTAAGGACGTCGTTTTCTAGTTGACTTTCCTTTTCCCTGTACTGTCTTGTAACGATCCGCATTACAGAACCAACAACTTTCTAATACGCAATTCTCTTTGTAATACAACATGCATCCGTTGCGACAGCAATCTATCTTCTCGTACCCCAGTCCCAGTTGTCGGACCATCATCTTTGACTTGTAGAAGTTTCTTGGGAGCTCTTTTGATTCCTTCGGTAACACCTCATTAGTTAATTGTGTGATCCGATCATAGCAAGCTTGTGGCAAGTTAAAATCAGACTTTATGTTCAACAACCGCATCGTCACTGACAGTGCGGAATGAGTCTCACAACCAGGATATAGAGGAGTATCTGCGTCCTTAAACATATCATAGAACTCCTTTGCCTCGGGATTAGGATCCTCCGGATCAAAATTAGGCCCTGCCGCAGCATACACCATATCTCGTGCAAGGTTCTGCATGTCTCCATAATCCACAGAGCATCCGTCGTCTTCGAGGACATCCGTTGCAGCATTATCATCAAAAGCATAAGTACCAGCTTCTGCAGCCTGTCTTTCTGAATATAATTCACCTTGCGATGACCACAGGCCGTAATCACGTACGAAACCCTTACGGGTCAAATGATCTCTCACAGTCATCACTTCTTCGAAACGTCTATTGTGACAATTAACACATGGACACTTGATTTTGTTATCGTCCATGTACTGAGTTTTGCTCATGGCATACTTAAGAAATACTTCCACACCTGCCTGAAAATCGTCACTCACACCAATTCTGCTCTCGTGTTGTCGTTTGTACATCCATGTACGATCAACAAAGTAACGATTCATGCTCGATTTGATGTGAATATCTGTATCGTAAGACAAACTAAACATAAGAATTAATAGCCCGATACCGATACTCATATCGTAAGAAAAACTAAACTTGTGGATAACACGCTAGGCCTACGACGAGGCTACTTAGTATCACAATCTAACATAATTAGTATAATCATGTAACTGGTGGATCCGCTAGCTAGTAAGCCGGATGTACTTAATATCAGAGAGTATCAGATTAGTATCAGTATATAGGTTAGGTAGACCGTATCAAACGCATATCGGAATAGTAGGCCGAATAGGAGGCCGAGATAGTCGAATGAGAAGAAGGGAAGAAAGGAGGAGCAGATGGTATACTAGACTAGTTCTGGGTCAAATTAGGAGTCCAAGTCAACTCTGTCAAAACTAACCTTAATTAGGCTAAACTTCTACCTTAGCTAATCAATATATATACTAGACTTCACGACGTGTGTCTGTGTATATTATATATATATTATTAATAAATTACTTAAAATTATGCCTATATATATATATATATATATATATATCAAGGTTCAAAGTATCGGTATCGGAATCGGTATCGGACTATTCCTATGAGTATTGGTATCGGCGATATCGGTAGTATCGGCGGTTTCGGATAGTATCGATTTTTTGGTATCGGGGAACAAATAATTATTAATAAATTATTTACATTTAAAACATATATTTTATACATTTAGGCATAATTTTAAGTATTTTCAGTGTTATTTCTTAGTAGTTTTGAAATTAAATGAAATAGTAGTCACCCTTACCGATTGGTTTACAAACAATAGATGTGATTTTCTTCAATTGATGTGATTTTCTTCTTTACATGCTTCTACAACCTTGTTATGCTTTAAACCCTTGTTGATTTGTCTTTTTGTTTAATTTTCTTTGTCGAATTGACCGAACAAAGACCCCCAATGTCGGTATCGGTCAATACTTGGTATCGGTCGGTATCGGATCGGAACATGCCAAACCGTATCGGTATCGGCCGTATCGGATCGGTATCGGCCGATACTTTAAACCATGATATATATGTCTGAGTGTGTGTGTATCCGTGTGTCTGTGTCCGTGTGGTCCGTGTGTGCGTGTGTGTTGTCCGTGTGTGTTGTCTGTGTGTTGTGTCCGTGTGTGTGTGTGTCTGTGTGTGTGTGTCCGTGTGTGTGTGTGTGTGTCCGTGTGTGTGTGTGTGTCTATGGGAGAGGAGGACTCCTGCGCGGGGACTCCAGAGTCCCTCCTACGCCCCCCTGCCCCGACCCCCCCAACCCCTGCCCGACCCCCCAACCCCTGCCCGACCCCCTCTCCCCCCCCTGCCCCCCTGC
This sequence comes from Iris pallida, assembly GCA_029216955.1. Lineage (NCBI taxonomy): Eukaryota > Viridiplantae > Streptophyta > Magnoliopsida > Asparagales > Iridaceae > Iris > Iris pallida. The sequence goes on from JANAVB010010400.1 coordinate 2,443,501, forward strand.
CCCGACCCCCCCCAACCCCTGCCCGACCCCCCCAACCCCTGCCCGACCCCCTCTCCCACCCCCCTGCCCCCCCCTGCCCCGACCCCCCCAACCCCTGCCCGACCCTCCCCCAACCCCTGCCCGACCCCCTCTCCCCACCCCCTGCCCAGACCACCCCCCACCCCTGCCCGACCCCCTCCCCGACCCCCCCTGCCCCCTCCCCACCCACCCTTGCCCCGACCACCCCACCCCCTACCCGACCCCCCTGCCCAGACCACCCCCCCACCCCTGCCCGACCCCCTCCCCGACCCCCCCGCCCCCGACCACCCCACTCCACCCTTGCCCCGACCACCCCACCCCGTACCCGAAACCCCCCTTCCCCACACCCTCTCGACCACTACGACAGCCCCCCCCCCCCAAATCGTAAAAGAGAAGAAGAGAGAGGAGATAGAGAGAGAGGGGGAAGAGAGAGCATACCTTAGAGAGAGAGGGAGATCGCCGGTCGGAGAGAGCGAGATCGTCGGAGAGGAGGGAGAGAGAGAGTGTTTTGGGGGGAATGAAAATTTCCCCCCGTCGGTTCAATTTAAGTTAGGGTACAGAAATTAGCGACGGAGTAGCGACGGATTATTCCGTCGCTAAGTAGTCAGTAAATCTCGCGCCAGAGTAGCGACGGATTATTCCGTCGCTAAGTCGTCTCAAATCTCGCGCCAATATTTTAGGCTTTTGCCGCCAAAATATGCGACGTTCTAGCGACGGATATAAAACCGTCGCTACTTGGCCGACGACCTATCGACGGCGTAGCGACGGATATGGACATAAAAAAATAAAAAAAATTGTCCACTGCTTTCTGTCGGTATTTTGTCACAAATCCGTCGGTGATCCGACGGTAATAGCGACGGAAAATTTCCGTCGCTAAATGGCCGTCGCTAAAATGCTGTAATTTGGTAGTGTATCCTGCTATCCAGAGATCTTGCTAGTCAGATTTGGCACGACCTTGAACGTCGTTGTAGAAAGAGGCAACGACCTGGGGCTTCAACAATCTCCTGCTCAACTAGGTGATTCCGATTGTCATCAGATCGCCGCAGCCGCTGGTATTTGGGTCCTTTGGAAGAACCGGAACAAATTTAGGTACGAAGGTCGCTAATACACCCCGAATCAACTGATCCGCGAAGTCCTACGACAAATTCTTAAACTCAGGACCCGCTGCTCCCACTCCTCAGACCGGTTTTGGCAGGCTGTGTTGTAGCCTCGTTAGCAGCACCCTATGGTGCTCGGTTCTGGTTTTTTACTTCTGTTGTTTCTTCTTCGCACTTGGAGCGCTTACTTGTATAGGCTTCAGCATTTTGTGCCTGAAACATCAATAAAAGCTCTTTTCTTTAATATATATATATAATATATGGAATGAATGGATATATAAATATATATGTGATTGCTAATAGATATAGCTTATTGATTAGTGAGTCAGTTTAGAATTGACCCAATGAGCCTAACTTGGCCAAGTTGACTAGCGAGTTGACCAAGTTGATAAAAGTCAACTTTGGGTCAAACTGGATCCAAATCGTCTCAAACGGACTTGAAATGATTAGATAACTTAAGTTTGACCTAAACTTAGACTAATTGACTAGTTGACTTAGGCTTGACCTAGTTTGACCAGAATGGTTGACCAGAGTTGACCATGGGTTGACTTTAACCTAGTTTGACTAGAATGGTTGACCAAGAGTTGACTTTGACCTAAAATGATCTAGAATTATATAGCATGCATTGTAGATTACTTTTATTCATATTAGACACTTTGTAACCTGTGGTTGCCTTAAATAGGACTCAGATACTCCAGTTTGGACTCGTATTCTTATCAGACAGTCAGGATATCACGCGAGTACATTTTCTGACCGTTTCATACTTGCTAGGAATTATATTTTTGTTATAGACTAATTTACTTGATGTTGCCATGATGTTATTATGGATTAGTACTATATGGATCTTTACATGAGATGTTATCCCCTTCGGGTGCATCGAATACATCATGTCATGTGCTTTTCACGAACATCATGTATTTCATGGACTCTTATTATTCATGTACACTCATGTGCTCTCATGTACTCTCATGATCTCATGAGCTTCATTTTTTAACTTTTATGTACAATAACATAACATGTCTAGATCCTTGTGTATTGATTGGGGTACGGGGGAGTAGAAGTAGCCATGTGAACAATTCCAAAGTAGTGTAATCATGTATAAACTTTGTAGTGTAATCATGTACAAATCAAGCCGTTCACATGTCTATCTTGTACTCTAAATCACGTAGTCACTTACAGTTCTCTATTACCATATATAAATATATTTTGTTTATCAGTTTCTCTCTTTCTTTTCAGGTTTATTTCTTACAGTGTTTCACGTATCGTATTCTATCGCATGCTTTATATTTACTGTCATGATATGAACTGTGTGAGATGTATTGTGCTCATTCCTGTCCTGATTGGACCTGTTGATAAATTTTTACAGGTAACTTGGAGGATCACAGCTAGCCTAGAGGATACTAGTAGAGCTTGGAGTAAAGGTCTAGAGTTTTGTTTATCTTATTTCTTGTTGTCTTGGAGATTTATTTATTTTAGATATTAAGATTTTTTTTTGTTAAACAATTGACTTATTTCACTTATGGTTGTATCCCTTTTGTGGATTTTTATCTATTTCATCGTGCTGATTATCTACCTCTAGTTTGTGATTGAGATTGTATCCTCCTGTGATTGTCCTCCGTTTGGAGATTATATCATATAGTGTTAGTTGTGATGGTGACCTAGAACAGCGCTCTACCGCCGGCACTAAGGCGTATGCTGGACGTACCTACTTCTCGTGCCCTTACACTGGGTGCGGGTCGTGACACATTTTTAGTAGTGGCCCATGCAGGTCGAGATTCGCATTTGTGCGATATCGTAGTAGCACAACGACTTAGTTGTACTACTACGAGCCTGCTATAGAGTATAGGAAGTAAGGTGTTAGAATGAGAGGATACTCAATCACTGTTAGAATTCTTTGAGAGATTCCTGGGACGACCTTTGAGAATCTTATTTTAAAATTCGATTTGAAATCCTCTTCCCTTGTTTTGTTTCACCCTTACTCCTTGTTATTAAATTTGATTTTGATGGATTCAGTGTTGATTTTTGAATCTTGATGTTCGTTGTTAATTTTGATTTTGTATATTAAATATTATTTTTGGAATTAAGGTATAACCTGATAACATACTTGATAAGAACAGTGAGAAAGGTAAATGTCTAATTTTTTTATGGAGTTTAGAATTTATCACAGTCATACTGGCTAGCATGACAAGGACATAGAGTCTGGTTTAGATAAACTTATCCTAGTTATGGAATCTAGATTTTCTTGCAGCCATACCGGTTGGCGTGGTATGAATTCTAAATAACATGATTATAGGGTATATACCTTAGTTACGAACTCTATCGTTTATAGCAGTTATGCTTACTAGCATGGCAAAATTCTGACAACATGATTTCAGGAAGACGTGTATGGTATCAGATTATATTTTAAGTTGGTATATTTCTTTTAAACAGATGAGCAAGAATAGATTTTATCATTATTTCCTTCTTGCTGTTATTTCCTTGTATTACCATTTTTTCTTATCATAGTTAACTTTGTCTCAATTACATCAATCACCTATCTCGTATCTAATTTTGTCATCTATACTTTGAAACCTTTGAATCTCCATATCTTTTTACCTTAAAACGGTCGAGGAAATAACGTAAATCATCTAGCTCAAAAGGATGTAACTTGTTATCATATGGTAATCTAGGTAGGAATATAATATGATGAACCTTGATATAGAATTTTGAGATAGAGATGTGGTAAAGATTGGAAATAAAATCAAGAGGTCAATATTATCAATTAGAAATGATCACACATAGAGAAATATTTTGGATATAAATAATTCATAGATGTATTTCCTAACTGATGAGTATATTCGAGGTTAACTTAGTTTTGAGAACTTGGATAATTTTTGGTTATTGATTCTTGAGACGTTTCACTTTAAGGCTATGATGTTAAATTTATGAATTTAGTAATGGAGAAGAGATTTTAACTGTATGTGATGATGATACGAAATTGAACAAGATATTGTAAGAAAATGGCTAGGCAAAGAGAGAACACAAGAATTTTGTGTTTTTAGAGATTTTGTAAAAAAAATTAAATTTAAGAAGAACAATATTTGAATGTGTACGTTGAAGGAAATATGAAGGTTGATTTTATAATGGAGAATAAGTTTTGTAAGGCCTAGTGGTTTTAGATTGAATAACACGAGGAGAGTAATTTGAACAAGTTCAAGGATTTCGTAAAACTTGATTTAGAGGTTTCGGATCTAATTTAGGACAATGTGGAATAATTTGTATTTAAAGATAATTAAGTGGTTAGTATTGAGTGCTAATAAATAAAAGGGTGTGCTTCATGAGTAATGTTTTGGAATTTAGGAATTGAGCCTATGATGATTATGACAAGGTCCAATCTTCATGACGAAAGGGTATAAATTCTTGGTGGTAGTCATATAAAGGTTAATTTTCATATTTGGACTTATGAGATAAAGATATGATTGGCAAATGATGATTAGATAAACTTGATGGTATCAGAGAGTGATGATTAACTTGACTTTCCTATGAAACCTTGTCTTTTGTTTTCCCTATCAAAAGGAGAAATTTGACTTATTCCATCTTTGAATCATCCTTTAAAAGTTTTCAATATCATTGAATCATAACTCCCTTGATCATGACCAATTGACTTTGGTCATCATTACTTATCATATTAATATCCTAGATCATACTCAATTGAATTAATTTAATTGTGACCTAGATCTCCATCCTTGGATGCTCGTGCTCAGACTTCGATGGACTTGTTCCCCATCTTGCCCAAATATTGATTTACCCAGAGATTGGTCAACTTAGATCGTGTCGAGACAAAACTTTCTTTTATATATATCGTGATTGGATTTCAATGCTATTGACAGTCATGCTTTAAACTTTCGATTTTGATCATCTTTAGAATAGTAACTCTTTATAGTTAATTTCTAGTTTTGTTTTATAACTACAAGTTTCATATAGGATAGTAGACTATCTTACAGCCTTGATGATTTGTTGTTTCTTTATCTTTTCCAGTTTGACACCCCAGATTGCTTGTATGTTTTGATACCCTATGACTGTTTTGATCTAGTATGACTAGTATACCTAGATGAGACCCTCAACTGCTACTGTATGCTATGACCATGTATGCTATTATTTTAAATTGCATGATTTAAATAAATTTTCGTAAGACTTTGATTGTTGGAAGATTGACCTAGAAGGAGTACTACCAACCTTAATTTCGAGGACGAAATTATTTTAAGGAGGGTAGATTTGCAACCACCACTTTTCTAAAATAAGAATATTTTGGTAATTATGTGATTTTTATTTTTGGATTCATTTATAATATTTTAATTGTTGTCGTGTTAGCAGTCGGTTTAACCTTAGCTAACCATGATTAGAGACTAACCATGACATTAGAAACCTAATTACCAAGTTAGATTTGAATTTTAAGTTTTTAGTCCTAATTAGAAAACTTCTTAAATTTATTTTTAGGGTTTTAAGTTATTTGACTATTTTGGCTTTTCGCTAAAAGTGTCACTCCCACTTTTCTAGATTAAGGAGTATTTTAGTCTTTGTGTGCTAATTTGAATTTATTATTATTATATTATTAAATTGAT
>JANAVB010010400.1:2459216-2681716 GCA_029216955.1 Iris pallida
GTATATCTTGGGTTCTGGTCGGCGACTTTATATTCTATCTATATGTAGAGTACAATGGTTGGTTTGACTTATTCTGTGAGAGAAGGCGGGTTTCTTGTCCCACTCTTCTGTCTTCGTACCTTGAGATAGCTGATAATTATCATATATCTCGACTACGACGATACGTCCTGGGTAGTATCATGTCTTAGACAAAGTCATTGGTTCCAACTTACTTTAAGACTTGACCGTTATCCATTTTGGGAGTCAGCGTAGGCCAGCGAGGACGTTGGTCCATACTCAACTGAATCAGGAGGCATATCTATTCATATTCCTCTGGCCCTTCTTTATTGTGGTTGTGTTATTGCTTACGCATTTATTTATATTACTGTTGTCTTCAATTACTTATATGTCATGCTTCATTTTATGGAGATAGTTGTATTTTCTTGAGCTTTTGTTTTGGTTATCTTACTCGACTAGCTTTAGAAAATTTTGAGAATAAAATTTTTTAAAGGATGGAAGAGTTGTGAGACTCATCTCACAGTATCGGTATTTATATACTGATACGTACTTTTGTACTGTATTTCATATTTTATTGGTTTTCAGAACGTTTTAAATTTTTTCCAACTTATAAATTTTCTTCTTGATCGGTATATCGCCCGTGTACCATTGTATGCCGACGGCATGCCTGTCACTCTCGTTTTCTGTTATACATATTTTCAGTATACATATACAGAATTATGACCTTTATCAGGTGACCCGTGTTCTGACTTGTCTTTCTTAGCCTTGCTTTGGTTTAATTTTGACTTGGGTTAATTTGATTTGGTTCATCTTGGTTTGGCTTGGTTTGGTTTAGTTGGTTTGAGATGAGATGGTTATGTATAAAACGCAAACTTCTCTCTCTCCTCCATTATTTTATTTCTCTTCATCTTCTTCCTTTTCATTTTCTCCTCCAACCTAAGGCAAGTACATCTTGCCAAATGTTGGACAAATGTTATTGTGTTTGATCTAAACTCTTTCTTACATAATTATAAGCCTCTTTAGAACTTGTATTTTTTTTATTTTTATGGGTGGATTCTTGTAGATCTAAGTTTGTAATATTTTTAATTTTTCTTAGTTTTGATCTATTAAACCTTGATATTTTTTAAAACTAATTATCCTATGTTGTAGAAAATTTTGTTCTACCCAATTTTGACCTTTGAAAAGTTAGATTTCGAATTGTTTTGAGAAAGTTATGGACTTTTGAAGTTTATGGGTTCAACCAAGCATTTTTATATTGGTTGGAGAAGATGAACAATGTGTGCGCGCGCCTTAGCGCTGCGCCACTATAGGCGCATAGTATTTTCCTTTGGGCGTATAGTGTTTCCCTTTGGGCACATAGTTTTTCCCTTTGGGCGCATAGTGCTCCTTTGGGCGCATAGTGCTTCCCTTTGGGCGCATAGTATTTCCTTTGGGCGCATAGTTTTTCTCTTTGGGTGCATAGTTCTCTTTTGGGTGCATAGTGCTTCCCTTTGGGTGCATAGTATTTCCTTTGGGCGTATAGTGTCCCTGTGGGCGCATAGCCTGCTTCTACACCACCTAGATTGCGCACATCTTGGCCCTGGCGCCTCTTGGCCCAGGCGCCCTTCAATGCTGGCATATGCTGGCTGACGCCACCCTGGCCCATGCCAACTGTCGCCATCCTGACCCTTGCCCCTTCTGGCCCTGGGTTTCCTTGTACGCCTAGGCGCCATTCTGACCTTGGCACACTTCCTGGCCTAGGCGCCCTCTTGTCCATGGTGCCACCTTGGCCCGTACTGGCTGGCCCTAGTACGAATAATGTTTTGACTGTTTTATCTATTTGAGCTATTCAGCTGTTAGTCTTGAAAAACACTCGGACACGAAGCTTATAGACATTTGTCTTGGCTTCAGAATTTTCTCAGTTCACCTTATTGGAGTTCGTATGCGGCTGTAAATTTAAATCTTAGTTTTGATCTTCTTGCATGTTTTATGTACTTGGCCGAATAGATAATTTTGTACAGTTAGAGAATGATTGTACACCCTTGTTATACTTGATACTAGCACATATTTAATATTTGATCTATGCAAAGTACTTACTTTTATTTATTCCCTCTTTCATGCCATGATACCCCTTTGTGGACAAGTTCTTACTTACATGCTATATTTATTGCCATTTCTCTTCCTTGCTTAGCATGATTGTGGCCCGTCGGGGTGCACTCATGATTTATGTTTTTTTTCTTACATGATAGTGACCCGTTATGGTGCACTTATGTTACACGTTATGTAGTGTCCCATCCCGCTCAGTCAATCGGAGGAATCGAAACGCCAACGGCGTTCGAACTTTGCCTTACAATGGCTTGCTTGAAGACATTACTCGGTCGAGGCGACCGCTCGCTCAGGTGGGGTAATTTCGGTGAACTCGCCTCGTCTTTGCCTTCACATAATAAATCGCATATTTTCAACTTACACAAGTAGGCTTGATAATAAAATAGACGAATCCACAGAGATAAGAGAATAATCCCGACAGGTCGAATTGAGTTAGAATATGGAAAGGTCCAACGGTCGGCTTAGAGTTGGTGCACGACGTACTTTAAAAATGACACTCGATCCTTCGTACGGTGGCTTGGGAGAAGAAAAGTTGGTTAAGTAGGAGAAGTTATGAACGTAGCCTAGGTCCTAGGCATCGCCCGCATGAATGCTTGATAAATCATGCACGATCCATTGCCCAAGGCTTGGCATAGCCCTTGCCTGCCCCATTGGTTAAGCTGCATTGCATAGCTTGTGGCATAAGTCTAGACAACCAAATAACTTGTTTGTTCAAGCTGGGCACGTGCACTGTGCATTCCATCAAGACGAAGCTTGACGCAGCCTTTGCTCGTTAAGTTGTTGCAAAGTTAAGTTAGGCTAGTTATGTTAGGCTATCAGAAGTAGTAGCAAGCACGGTCCTACGAGTACTACTGCTAGTAACAACATAGTCTTATGGTCTCAAGGCCCGTCATATAGAATATGACTTGGGCAGTGGTGTCGCATAGAGTTCATGTTAGTTTAAGACACGATGTCACGGACTTAGTGTTGTTAAGGCACGGGCCACGGTTGATTTAATTGAGTTGGAAGGAGGGCTTTCAAATAGTCATTCCTGAGTCGAATGAAAAGATAGGACAAGAAAGAGGAATGCTCGCGACCATGGGTCGTTGAGGCGGTCACAGATGTGAGAGGTATCGAACATGGCCCTGGAAGAGATGGTAATACTGAAAGTAGAATGACTGTATGAGACTTCAGTTTGAGTCGGATCTTGCATGGTCATTGGACAACTTGTCGACAAGGTAAATAGTTTCCCAATAATGGTGACCCACAGGGCCCGGGACCGTTATGGCTGAGTATGGAAACAAGGGATAGCTGTGCTGAATCGATAGCACCGGTTTAGTCGGGGACTTCTAGGGGCTAGCTATCTTACGCTGGAAGGGTCCCGGCCAACACAAGCTATGAGTCCAGGTATAGCTTGTTATGCTAGTGACCTCATATAGATGAGTCGACATTAACGGCAATCCGCGTATATGCCTTTGGATTGAGTCGAGTGTTATGTGTAGTGTATCAAGAGTTGGGAAGAATGCGTACACGATAAAGATAATGTTTTGGGGCCTAAGATTTGGCCGCAGCGTAGACACCGTGCTTCGGCACGAGATATGGTGTCAAGTCTTAAGTTGTTGGCATAGTGTTGCACAAGTTTAGAATTGAGTCGTTTTGAGTTTATGTCAGAAAATGCCGCAAGACAAAGTCGGTCGAGTGACACTTAGCCCACAAGTCTTGATTTGGGTCAGTTGGTGATCAAAGTAGCAAGGGCAGCGAGGCAGTGATATGGTTAAGTCACACTGAGTTGCAAGGCACGGTACGATGAATTTGTGGCACGATCACATGGAAATGGAGTCTCTCCGAGTAGTTTCGTCTTTGATTACGGGCTGAAAGGCAAGCACGACTTGATAGGTTAACGTTGATACAAGCACGGGATGGTCTTGAGACACAAAATAGGCCAAGACGTCTGTCCTAAAACTGATACTAAGATAAGATTAGAAAGACAATCATAAAGGGGCTATGTTGCACAAAGTAAATGAACGTGTCGATTTTGTATGGGTGGGCGAGGAGCTCATTCCACCAGTACAGTTGAGTACTGACACCTACATAGTTTTTATGTGCAGGAACAGGTAGAAGCTCGTGGCGTAGAGCTCGCTTAGATGCGTCGAGGCACGGAGTTCCTTGGCGACTCGAGGCATGCATTCCGTATAGAGTCAAGACTTATACGGGACATAATGTATGGACATCGCCTTACGAAGCATCCGCTGGTTCAAGAATTGTAATAAGAGATGAGGAAGAGCTGAGTGACTTGTAATGTGAGAAGAGTGAGCTTGAGTGACTTGTAAATCTTGGCCTTGTGCCCCGTTGTAATCCTTGTTTCAACATCAATAAAGAGCTTCTTTTGAATAGCTTGTGTTTATTCTAAATTTCTGCTGCATGTTCAATGTCTCTGCTTGGGACTTCTGTGCGACGACCCCGTCGCAGTCGCTGTAATCGGCCGTTATGGAACCCGCCTTGTACGAGCGCAATCTAGGCTTGTGCGGCATCACGCCTTAGCGAGGACGATCGCTCCTACGGGTGCGGGGCGTGACATAATGGTATTAGAGTACGGCTTTACGTCCTTGGACTATCGATTGAATTCTTTAACTCTATTATTTCTGCAAACTCTGAAGTGTTGCTTCCTCAAAGTTGATATCGTTGGTGCTCTCTCTCTCAAATATCCCATAGGATGTCCATACAATAAGTCTAAATAATTTGCAAAATATAGGAGAACAGTTTTTGATAAGAAACAAAAAGATGGTTCACATAAGCACGGTTGGCTAAGTTGGGCTGCGCATATACACCAAAGTTGCGTTGATATTAGCAAAGTCGAGTGCAGGATTGGTAATGTTTCGAGCTAGAATGAGTTGAACTCGATCGAGTAAAGTGAGATGACTATCAATAGGGGTGCTATCGAGCGACGATAACGTCGATGTGATATAGATGAGCGTGCTTGGAAATTAGAAGAATGGTTCAACGAAAAAATTTGAAGAAGTCGATTATAAATCGAATCATAAGTTGAGGATTTATTGAATGACTTCATCCCTGAGTGGTGTATACGATAGCTTCAGGGATATCGATCAATCGATTGAGGATGCGGGATGTCGATGAGTCTATCAGCAAGAATCGCGTGTATGTAAAGCCGTAGATTGAGTATCGTCGAATAAGTTATAGTCTTGAGATTTTGACGAGTTGATTCGAATAATCGAGAAATTGACGGCACAGAACGCGCACGGGATCGAGGATTGCACGAGTATAAAATGCAAAATGACTAAGTGGGTGAAATCGAATCGAGAAAAGTTAGGGTGTATGAATGGATGACTTGATCGAGGAAATTGATACGGATTATATACGAAAAGTTAGCACGACAGGTAGATAGCGTGCATAAAGGGTGTGATTTTGAAGTTACGCAAATGACTTTAAAGATTGGAATGGATGTTGCTCGATGATTTGAGTTAGCAAAGGGACGATACAAATTGAGGAAATACGTTGGTCGATGATTAAGATAAAGGGATGAACGATACGCGAATTTGGGTTTGAGAAAATTGATATTGTGAATGATTCATGGGATAATGATCGAACTTGAATTTGAATGTCGAGGAGATTATCCAGTAGAACGATAGCATTATTCGCACGACTCAAAATTGGTTGCAAAGGAAGATCGTCAGGTTACGCATATCGTCGATGGTATTGAGGTGTATCAAAGATTGATATGCGATAACTCGGGGGTACTCTGACTCGGCGAATGACGATCGTGCCAGTGTTATTACTCGGTTGGATGCTATACTTGGAATTTTGATTGAGATGAATGTTGGATGAAAATAATTATGTCTTGATGGTTACATTGATAACCACAATATCGACGATCTTGTCTTGCGTGAGCACAACTCCATCCTCACACATGCGTCATGTCGGATTTGGGGCGATCGTTCTGCGTGAGCGCTGATATTTTGATTCATGTCGCGAGAATGATCGAACTCAAAAAATTAGAATGCGGTAACTTTGATTGTCTCGACTTGTTGGTTTGATACGAAGAAAAATTCGAGAATGTTTGGACTTACGATTGATGAATGAAATAAACTTGAGGATTGAGTAGGTCCTATTTGCACATCGAAAATGAATTAGTCTAGACTCGAACAAGAGTTACACCCCGGTGAGAACGATTATTTGGTGGGAGCGTTGCACGGTGATTCGTGCCCACCGTAGATAATCGAACTTGCGTGAGATCGAAGCATGGCATATTGTTAAGTCAGACGACCTTGTGATCGATTACGTGAATTGGAATAGATGACTTAGGAAATATGAAATGTGAATTATGGTTTAGCGACGAATTGTGTCATAGCGTGCTTGATTTGTGAAGGATTGATAGGCAAACTATATCGAACGTGTTTGAAGGGATAGACTATACAAGATGATTTGTTGAACGAGTGATATTGATATGTCATAGAATTGGTTGAACGTGAGTTGTCGTAGGATGGCTTTGCTGAATGACTCGGACCCCGTACGATGAATATCAGGAGGTGAATAGGAAATATGTGCTTGATGTTTAGAAATCGGAGTGATACGAGCTTGGGTAGAAAATCCCGTACTATCAACTTGGTTTGACCTTAGGATGGGGTCAGTGTTGATATTGTTGTTTGGAAACTATGATTCCAATACTGACGGATAACATTAGCCTAAAGACATAGCCCAGCAGTTAGGCAGACGTCCCGGTATAAGGCGATAGGAATTGTGGAGGCACTACTCACGAGGCTCGGTTGACATGCACGTATATCAGAGACGCCCGAATATACGTACGATCCGACTCGAGTGGTGATGGCAGAATTCACTATCACGAGACTTGACTGAAATGTATGTATTTTGGGGACACCTATAATATGTGCACGATCCAACTAAGTGATAAGTTGAATCAAGTGAGACTTGAGGAACGAAAAAGTTTCGAGGATTTTGAGATCGTGAGTTTAGAAGAAAAGGATTGTTGGTAGCATGAGCGTGGCTCAGAATTGAGAAAATGCATCGGAGTAGTATGTGCGAGATTCCTTGAATGTTGAGTAAAGTGATAAGTCGATAAGTATACTCTGTTAGTTTCGAGGACAAAACTTTTTTTGAGTGGAGTATGATGTAGTGCCCCGTCCCGCTCAGACAATCGGAGGAATCGAAACGCCGACGGTGTTCGGACTTAGCCTTACAACGGCTTGGTCGGAGACATTGCTCGGTCGAGGCGACCGCTCGCTCAGGTGGGGTAGTTTCGGTGAACTCGCTTCATCTTTGCCTTCACATAATAAATTGTATATTTTTAACTTGCACAAGTAGGCTTGATAATAAAAGAGACGAATCCACAGAGATATGGGAATAATCTCGACAGGTCGAATTGAGTTAGAATATGGAAAGGTCCAACGGTCGACTTAAAGTTGGTGCACGGCGTGCTTCAAAAATGACACTCAATCCTCCATCCCGTGGCTTAGGAGAAGAAAAGTTGGTTAAGTAGGCGAAGTTATGAACGTAGCCTAGATCATAGGCATCGCCCGCATGAATGCTTGATAAAGCATGCACGATCCATTGCCAAAGGCTTGGCATAGCCCTAGCCTGCCCCTTTGGTTAAGCTGCATTGCATAACTTGTGGAATAAGTCTAGGCAACCAAATAACTTGTTTGTTCAAGCCGGGCACATGCACGGTGAATTTCATCAAGGCGAAGCTTGACACAGCCTTTGCTCGTTAAGTTGTTGCAAAGTTAAGTTAGGCAAGTTATGTTAGGCTATCCGGAGTATTAGCAAGCATGGTCCTACGAGTACTACTGCTGGTATAAAAACATAGTATTATGGTCTCAAGGCCCGTCATATAGAGTATGACTTGGGCAGTGGTGTCGCATAGAGTTCAAGTTGGTTTAAGACACGATGTCACGGACTTAGTATTGTTAAGGCACGTGCCACGGTTGATTTAATTGAGTTGGAAGGAGGGCTTTCAAATAGTCATTCCTGAGTCGAATGAAAAGATAGGGCAAGAAAGAGGAATGCTTGCGACCATGGGTCGTTGAGGCGGTCGCAGATGTGAGATGTATCGAACATGGCCCTGGAAGAGATGGTAACACAGAAAGTAGAATGACTGTGTGAGATGTCAGTTTGAGTCGGGCCTTGCATGGCCATTGGACAACTTGTCGATAAGGTAAATAGTTTCCCAAAAATGGTGACCCACAGGGCCCGGGACCGTTATGGCTGAGTATGGAAACAGGGGATAGCTGTGTTGAATCGATAGCACCAGGTTAGTCGGGGACTTCTAAGGGGCTAGCTACCTTGCGCTGGAAAGGTCCCGGCCAACACAAGCTATGAGTCCAGGTATAGCTTGTTATGCTAGTGACCTCATATAGATGAGTCGGCATGGACGGCGATCCGCGTATATGCCTTTGGATTGAGTCGAGTGTTATGTGTAGTGTATCAAGAGTCGGGAAGAATGCGTACACGATAAAGACAATGTTTTGGGGCCTAAGATTTGGCCGCAGCGTAGACACCGTGCTTCGGCACGAGATGTGGTGTCAAGTCTTAAGTTGTTGGCATAGTGTTGCACAAGTTTAGAATTGAGTCATTTTGAGTTTAAGTTAGAAAACGCCGCAAGGCAAAGTCGTTCGAGTGACACTTAGCCCACAAGTCTTGATTTGGGTCAGTTGGTGATCAAAGTAGCAAGGCCCGCAAGGCGACGATATGGTTAAGTCACACTGAGTTGCGAGGCACGGCACGATGAATTTGTGGCACGATCACATGGAAATGGAGTATCTCCGAGTAGTTGCATCTTTGATTATGGGCTGAAAGGCAAGCACGACTTGATAGGTTAACGTTGATGCAAGCACGGGATAGTCTTGAGACACAAAATAGGCCAAGACGTCTATCCTAAAACTGATCCTAAGGCAAGAGTAGAAAGACAATCATAAAGGGGCTATGTTGTGCAAAGTAAATGAACGTGTCAGTTTTGTATGGGTGGACGAGGAGCTCATTCCACCAGTACAGTTGAGTACTGACACCTACATAGTTTTCATGTGCAGGTACAGGTAGAAGCTCGTGGCGCGGAGCTCTCTTGGATACGTCGAGGCACGGAGTTCCTTGGAAACTCGAGGCGTGTGTTCCGCATAGAGTCAAGACTTATATGGGACATAATGTATGGACGTCGCCTTCCGAAGCATCTGCTGGTTCAAGACTTTTTTTGAGAGATGAGGGAGAGCTGAGTGACTTGTACTGTGAAAAGAGTGAGCTTGAGTGACTTGTAAATCTTGGCCTTGTGCCCCTTTGTAATCCTTGTTTCAACATCGATAAAGAGCTTCTTTTGAATAACTTGTGTTTGTTCTAAATTTCTGCTGCATGTTCAATGTCTCTGCTTGGGACTTCTGTGCGACGACCCCGTCGCAGCCGCTGTAATCGGCCGTTATGGAACCCGCCTTGCACGATGTAAACCCCATAAATTTCTACTGTGATTTTTAAAAAATATTTTGAATTTATTTTGTACTTCGTATCTGCACATCGTATACGAGTTCTCGTTGTTGTATTTGCGTAGCGTGCGAGATTTGTGTTTTGTACTTGCTCGACGAGTGCGAACATGTGTCGAGGTACATATTTTAGAAAAATATTTTATTATAAATTTTATTTTATATAGGAAAGTACATGTGATAAATATTTTTTATTTTTTTTAAAAAAGAGTTATTTTGTTCGTCGTTTAAAAATAAGTGGTGATTTGGAAAATTGTGGTTTATGTATTCCAAATATTTTGCAAAATTGGTAAATTTTATATTAACATATTTTTGTTATTTATAAAAGCTATTTTATGATTTAATATTTAAGTAATTACCTTGATTTTCAAAATTAATTAATGTTATATTTTAATAATTATGAAAATGATATTTAAGATTTTTTTATTTAATAATTGAATTATTTATGATAATTTAAATTTGGGAAAGATTTTATTTTAAATAGGCATTAAAATAAAGGAAGTTATCTATATTGATTTGATTTTGATTGCTTAAATTCTAAATTAATTTAAATAAAAAGATGGAATTATCCAATCGGGGTTTAAATCATTCCAATCCTTATCCAACTGGAAATTCCTACCTCCTAAATAAGGAGAGGTACTCATCCATAAATTATCTACCATCCACAGATTATGCATCGTGTCTGTGCCACCTATCTACTATATCCCTACCATTACAAATACATCATCACTTCTGCGCCCGACAATTCCGGACGCATCTCCTCGTCACATTCACCGTGTCGGACATACCCGACATGGCCAATTCCTATTAAACCCTAATCCTAACCCTACCCTCCTGGCTGCAGCGCCTCCCCTTCACTGCAAGACCACCAGCCTTGTGTCTCGGCCAAACAACGCCATACCGGATCAACACCACCACTACGACCACTTCCCTGACACCCATGTCCATCGCAACCATCACCACCCCGATCACTGTCTGTCCCCGGCAACCTAATCCCAATATCTCCAACACCACCGCCGCGGCCAACCCCGACCGCAGCCACCACTACCATCAGCCCAATGGCAGCACCACCACCAAGATAGAAAGAGAGTTGGAAACCCTCACCTGACTCCGACTTTTTCCGTTGACCACCCCTGTACCGATCGGCCGCCAGCGGAGTGCCACCTCCGTGTCGACTGCTCCCTCGCGTCACCAACTCCTCTACAACTCGATGTACACCGCGTGAGCTCCATCCCGCCGTTGCATGGTGTTCCCAAGCCGCGCCCTCTCCGGCTAGGCGTATCCCTCCGTGCCGTCATCGAATTTTGTGCCACACTACGGTCAGCCACGTGCAAATTTTGCCACCGGCGGCGGTAGCTCACGAGTTGCCTCCCCCAGCGCTGGCCGAAGATGCAGCCTTGTCGGCCACACACAAGTCGACACCGCTCCTCTACCAGCGGCCAGCATCCGACCCCGCCGCGCTCGCCGGATCTGGACCCCGTCTGGCCTCCTCTGGAGAGAGCGCCGCCGCCAGTCGAGTCTTTCGCTCCGTCGTGTCCTCCGCGCCGGACGTGCCGCCCAAAACTCGGTGTCGACTGCTCCGCAAGTCGTTGTGCCCAGTCCCGGCCGCCTCCGATGTCACCTCCTCTCCGCTCCGACCGACTGCCGGAGCTCCGCCCCGCGCCGCCGACCCCATCGGTGAGAAACCCTTCCCGATTCCCCTCTCTCTACTCCTTTCCTTCTTCCTTCCTTTCTTTTTAAAGACCACATGTGCTGTCATAAGTTTTGTTATTTTTTATTTATTATTATTAATAATGTTATTATTATTATTATTATTATTATTATTATTATTATTATTTAGTATTATTAGGATTTCATTACTGTATTAGTAGACTGTTATGGTTAAGTAACATTATTATAATTAGTTTATTATAGTTATATTTAGGGTTATTATTATTATTGTTGTTAAAATTTTATTTTTGGGGTTATGCTACTATTTTCTAAAAATTATAAATATTAGGGCTAAAGCCTAAATCTATATTTCAAAAAATTGGTTTAAAAACCCTAAGGGTGTGATTTTATATTCCTATGATATCTTGAGTACGTTTTAGTCCTAAATCATTTTTAGATGTTATATTTCCAAAATATTGCTAATAACTAGTCGTTACCGATTTATACAATATTTTCTTTACCGAAAATATTTTTGACTAATAAAAATATAGTTTCAAAAATTGCGATATATATAAATTATTTTTAAATAATAATTACTAAAATTATTTTGAATAATAAAAATATATTTTAAAGTAATATGAATATTTTCTAAGAATTTGTATATTTATCGACTTCCACAAATTCTTCCAATTATCCTCATTACTCATGACTAATCATGCTTGCCTATTTTCTCGCGACCTCGGAAAGGGTAAAGTACATTTAAACCCTCCCTAGAGTTGTCTCGTTTGCAAAATAAGACCCTTTAGAAAACTTAAGCAGTTTGCACCTCCCAAAAAAATTGTTTTATTTAGAATGGCCCTTATCCGTTAAATGGCCGTTAAGACTTAAAAAAATAAAAAATAGAAACTATCTAAACTACCCCCCTACCCTTCCCTACCAGCCCACCCCCTTCCCTATCCCCCCCCTCTTCCCCCTCCGCTGGCGACCCGACCCCGACCCCCCATCCTCCCTCCGCTGGCGACCCGACCCCGACCCCCCATCCTCCCTCCGCCGGCGACCCACCCACCGACCCCCTCCCCCACCCTCCTGTCTCTGCCAGTCATCCCCGACCTCCGCCCCTCCTCCCTCCGCCGGCGACCCGCCCCCCGACCCCCTCCCCTCCTCCTCCCTCCGCCGGTCATCCCGCCCCCCCTCCGCTGGCGACCCGCCCCTCGACCCCCTCCTTCCTCCGTCGGCCATCCCCGACCTCCCCCCTCCTCCCTCCGTCGGCGACCCGCCCCCTCCCCCTCCCCCCTCCTTCCTTCGTCGGTCATCCCCGACCTCCCCCCTCCTCCCTCCACCGACAACCCGCCACCCGACGACCATCCCCCTCCTCCCTCCGTCTGTCATCCCTGACCCCCCCTCCTCCGCCGGCCATCGTCGACCCCCCCTCCTCCCCCGGCCATCGTCGACCCCCCCGATCCGGTCCTACCACAGGAGAGAGAGGGGGAAGAGGAGAGGGGCAAAATCATCTTTTAAAATGATTTTTAACAGATTTTAACAGCGGGGGGGTTATTTGAGCATTTTTGTAACGGACTGTCTTTTTCGGATAAGCGAGTCTTTATTTGCATTAAGTAGAACATTGCACACCAGGCGTAACACCAGGCAAGATACCTTGCCATTATACTGTTTATTTTCAATTTATATTTTATTACATATCATTGTTCATTTATTTCCAGTTCTTATAGTTCTTGATTTACTACCTGCTCAGTGATATTAGCTTACTTGTTATTATCCTTTTATTGCATATGGACCTAGAGTTAAGGGACTACCATTTGTAGTGTATTGCATATACCTTGACACAGTTGTACCACGAGGATATATGAGATGAGTGGCATGTAGAGGTCCTTGCGTGTTGGTTGATCCCCAGTGTGCATGCGTTAGGACTAACTGCTAATAGGATCATGTTAGGAGACTTAGCAGTTAGTAGAGAAACATGGTCGTGGATGCGACTTGGATAGGTACATTGGGTGGAGAGGACAATACCTGACGTATGGGCTTCGATTGCACTTCCCTTGTAACCCGGAAGCTCCGCTGGAGATGTGGGTATGATTAGCCTCTCTGGTTAGCCACTGTCATTTTTCAACGTCATGCACTTAGGTCACTGGTGCCCAAGCGGGGACCATACCAGATCCCATTTATAGCGAGGGCTCATGTGTCGAAAGGATTGTTTCTCAACTGCATGATCACTTTAGTACGGTTAGGTTACCTTATTTATGTCTTATCACTTTTTTATTGTGGCATATTTTATATTCAGTATTTATATGGCATGTTTATTTTATCTTGTTACGTCCCTCTGAGGACCTAGTTATCTTCCCAGGTGTGTCTTGTGATTTCTGCAGGTGCTCTAGCTAAGGCCATGACTTGCGCTCTATTCTTCGAGATGTTACTTTTGGATCGCCATCTCCTTCACGTGACCAAATCATTTTTCCTTGTATAATTTTTTCTTATTTAAATTAGTTGGTAGTGGATTTGTCTCCGCCCAACGATTGTATATATGACAAATTATACTGTTTATTTTCAATTTGTATTTTATTACATATCACTGTTCATTTATTTCTAGTTCTTATAGTTCTTGATTTACTACCTGCTCAGTGATATTAGCTTACTTGTTATTATCCTTTTATTGCATATGGACCTAGAGTTAAGGGACTACCAATTGTAGTGTATTGCATATACCTTGACACAGTTGTACCACGAGGATATGTGAGATGAGTGGCATGTAGAGGTCCTTGCGTGTTGGCTGATCCCCAGTGTGCATGCGTTAGGACTAACTGCTAATAGGATCGTGTTAGGAGACTTAGCAGTTAGTAGAGAAACATGGTCGTGGATGCGACTTGGATAGGTACATTGGGTGGGAAGGATAATACCTGACTTATGGGCTTCGATTGCACTTCCCTTGTAACCCGGAAGCTCCGCTGGAGATATGGGTATGATTAGCCTCTCTGGTTGGCTACTGTCATTTTTTAACGTCATGCACTTAGGTCACTGGTGCCCAAGCGGGGACCATACCAGATCCCATTTATAGCCAGGGCTCATGTGTCGAAAGGATTGTTTCTCAACTGCATGATCACTATAGTACGGTTAGGTTACCTTATTTATGTCTTATCACTTTTTTATTGTGGCATATTTTTTATTCAGTTTTTATATGGCATGTTTATTTTATCTTGTTACGTCCCTCTGAGGACCTAGTTATCTTTCCAGGTGTGTCTTGTGATTTCTGCAGGTGCTCTAGCTAAGGCCATGACTTGCGCTCTATTCTTCGAGATGTTACTTTTGGATCGCCATCTCCTTCGCGTGACCAAATCATTTTTCCTTGTATAATTTTTCTTATTTAAATTAGTTGGTAGTGGATTTGTCTCCGCCCAACGATTGTATATATGACAAATTCAATGTTGCTTTTATATCATTATTTATCTTTGTGGATGAGATTTATTCTTGGATTACTGTATTTTACAGCTTATGTATACATACGAGGATTTCATATATTGGAGTATACTTTGTATGTATACAGCTGGCATTAATACGTACCTATTCTAAGAATTTTGGGACTGGAGCATTATACACGAGCGCAACCTAGGCTCGTGCGGTCTTGAACATGTCTTTTCTTGATTACATGATAGTGGCCCGTAGAGGCGCACTCTTGACAAGTACTCTTTACGTGACAAGTAAACTTAAACATGACATGCTTAATCAAGATGCTGTTGCGACGGCTATTTTCTCCTTGCTAATGTAACTCTTTTGGATACCGTGGTTAAAATTTTTGTGTATACGTGCACAAGCTACATGTCTCGTCTTGTATCATATCTAGGATATGGATTCTTGATTACCACGGTCAGAGATTCATACTGAATCTGACAAGGATAACGACTAGATTGATCAAATAGCTCATAAAGAGATTTCCCAGTGAGATGTAATCTCGTTATCTGGGCGCTGTAATTGGACTTGTAGCATGCCGATGAGTAGGGCACATTTCTAGTACGTTGTCATGTATTGCACCCCCAAGTCACCTAATACAACTCTCTTAACCTGCGGAAGGATAACTCAGATATTCTGCAGGGCTTGTGACTGCTGGAATAACTCATTGCACCTTGTTAGTAATTAGGATTGTGATAACCCTAGTTAGTTAAAGTATCAAGCCGTACCCATTGCTTGGCCTTGATTGATGGATGTAGTCCAGTCCAGTTTAGTTTTGTCTAGGCAGTGTCCGTATGTTTATTTTAGTACATTATTTTTTATGCTTTACTTTTGTCGATGAATGATCGGAGGCTAAGTTCTGTTCAGGAGAAGGGTTACAACCCCGGTCATTGTTTGGTTTATGGGTTATAACTTTGCTTCCGGAATAGCTCACAAGTCATCTTATCATTTGTCATCCTATTCAGTACTCACATGTTCTACATGATCTAATGCTAAACATTGATTAGAGATTAAGTTCTATTCAGGAGAATGGTTACAACCCCAGTCCTTGTTTGGTTTACGGGTTGTAACTTGGCTTCAGGAATAGTTCCTAAGTCATCTTATCATTGTCGTTCTATATAGTTCTTACAGGCTCTCATGCATGTAAAACCCCCTAAATTTCTACTATGAATTTTTTAAATAAATTT
Organism: Iris pallida; assembly: GCA_029216955.1. Classification (NCBI taxonomy): domain Eukaryota; kingdom Viridiplantae; phylum Streptophyta; class Magnoliopsida; order Asparagales; family Iridaceae; genus Iris; species Iris pallida. The sequence goes on from JANAVB010010400.1 coordinate 2,475,067, forward strand.
GGTATAAATGTTTTTACTTTTTATTGTATGTCGTATAGTCTTATTGTACATCGCGTATGAATTTGTCGTATTGAACGTCGCGTATGAGCTCGTATTTTCGTATGGCTCGTCGAGTGCGAATATGTGCGAGGTACACATTTTTGTAAAAACATTTTTATTTAGAAGCATAGTTTTTCAAATAATAAATAATAAATATTTTTAAGTGCGTAAAGTTGTTAGAATACGTCATATTGGAATTTCCAAATCTTTATTTTACATCATAAAAAGTTATATAAATAGTAATTTTGAAAACGAGGTTTTATGCAAATATTCATCGCATACGAGGTACATAAATTTAAATTTATATATATTATTCTATTTTCAAAATTTATTTAATATTAATATTTTATTATTCGAAAAAGTATTTTAAAATATTATTTTGGTTTAAATTTAATTAATTATAATTATCTTGGAAAAGATTTTATTTTATACGATTTGATATGATCGAGTTGCTTTAAATTAAAAAGGGTGATTTATCTAATGGGAGATGTAAACAATCCCAGTTCTTATCCAATTAGAGCTCTCACCTCCTATATAAGGAGAGGCTCTTTGGCTCTTCTCAAAATACCACAACCCAATTTCTCCTACAACCGAAATACATGCATCGTGTCTGTGCCTTTTCCCATCCAATATATCATCTTCTTCTACATATACAATATCTCTCCATCCCATGTCCAACAACCCCGGACACAATCTAAATCTATCGCCGTGTCATGCAGGACACCAACCCAGTTGTGTCAGACACACCCGACGCAGCCGAGAATCCAAAAATCTATCGTTAATCTCCCACCAGCCGTCGGCCTCCATCCCGGTCGAGACAGTACCACCACTACTGCCACCATCTATGGACAGCACCGTAACTATCGCCACTCCATCCACCTCCCTGTCCGACGATGCCACAACATCACCCCGCCGCCAAAGCAAACCACCACCAGCGCCTCCAACATCAACCTTCCTTCTCGATTTCTCGTCCCGACCAACCCGTCTTCACCGTAGCCACCACCACAACCGGCATAGCTACCACCACCATCACCATCGCAGAAGAAGAAGAAGAAGAAAATATCCAGAAAACCCCAACTGACCTCTTCGCGACCGCCCCCTTGTGCGCAGCTCTGCTGGAACCACCGGAGCACCGCCTCGCTTGCTGGAGATCGGTCGACCTCCATCCATCTCCCCATGGACCTCGAACCCTGCAACTGGAGGCTGCGCCTACCTCCCAGTGCCGAGCGCACCCCGTCGAGACCGTTGTGGCCGTGACCCCACCGCCGTCAGCGCTGTAGATGCGCCTTGTCGGATCCGGCCGCCACTCTCACTCTGTATCTCACCGTTCACCATTGACCGCAACACCCCCTCCGCCGTGGCGTCAGCGACTCCGCCGTGTCGTCGTCCTCGCCTCCGGTGCCGCCCGTGTCACCACGGTGGATCCGAGCCGTGTCTGCCGCCCATATCACCACCGGCTCTACCGGATCTGACGTAAGCCCTAGAGTAGCCCCGCGCCAGAGTCTCCAAGGCCGCTGCGCCACCGCATGGCTCCCTCTCCGCCAAATCTCCACTACCCCAGCCCGAACGGAGCGCCATACTATGCCGACGCGCCATCCGGTGCCACCGCTCCTCCACCATGGTCTTTTCTGCGCCACCATGGCCGCGCGGAGCGTACCCCAGCCGAAAAACCCCCATAAAAAACCCCATCGTTGCCACCCTCCAGTAACCCCCTCTCACTTCTCTCCTGCTTTCTCCTCTTCTTTCCCATCTCTCCCTCTCTGTGTTCATTTGGAGGGGAGAGAGTAGTATAATTAGTAGGGGTTTATTATTATTATTATTATTATTATTATTATTATTATTATTATTATTATTATTATTATTATTATTATTATTATTATTATTATTATTATTATTATCATTAGTATTATTGTTGGTATATTTAATTATCCTGGTTATAATGTAAGTCATTATACTTATAAATATTTTTGGTAAAATTTATGACCAATTAATTATAGTTTTGGCTTAAATGAGTTATTAATATTGTCAAATATTTATTTAATATATTTCGTTTATAAAGTGTAGTATTTTCATCTAATTTCAAAACTGATTTTTAGAATTTTCAACTATTTATCTAAAATACTTTTTAAGGAATAATTATCTACAAATATTTTGATCAATAAAATATAGTTTTTCGTTATTATAAATTTGTTATAAATATCTTCTAAGTAAAACATATATCTAGTTTTAAGTAGTATAAATATTTTCTAGGAATAAGTTATAAATATTTTTCTATGCAAACCCTTCGATTTTTGAATCCTTACCGTGACTAATCTCGTTCATATTTTCTTGCAAATTCAGACTTCTTCAATTGGGCTTGGCCATTAGACTAATCGGAATATTGTCAGACAACACACCACACCAGGTGTCACACCAGGCAAGATACCTTGCCATGTTTACTGCTTTACATTTAGTTGCATTTATTTTTCAGTTATTGTATATTTACTATACCTCTATTTTTCGTTTATTATATTTCTTCTTGTATGTGGACTTAGAGTTAAGGGATTACCGTCAACTTAGTGTATCTCATTAACTTGTCACGATTTTATCACGAGTTGTGTGCGAGCTGTGAGTACCATATAGAGGTCACTTGCGTGTTGCCTGATCACCCGTGCGCATGCATCAGAAATATCTGTCAAGGTTAGAAGACTTGACAGTTATTAGACATGAAACAGTGTTGTGGAAGCGACACGTGTTAGTGTGTTGTGGTTACGATACATGTATAATATCATTGGGGGGAGAGGACAGCTACTAGCGTAGGGGCTACATTTACTTTTACACACCTTTTGGGCCGATAGTGACTCATATGAGCGCTACTTTCTGCCCCGGGCCGATAGTATCTCGAATGAATGCTACTTGACGGCCACTCTTTATTACTTGCGTGAATCCTTACAGCCCCTGCATAGAACGTTGTCCTCAAAGTGCATATCACATAGATGGTTAGGGACCCTGTTGTGTTGTAGATTTGTAGTATTTATTTATGCAGTTATAAATGGAATGCTCTTCCTGTATCTTGTTACGTCCCTCTGAGGACCTGGTGATCTCTCCAGGTGTGTATTTCATGATTTCTTGCAGGTGCTCTAGCTAAGGCCATGTCTTCCTTCCTCCATGGTGATTGCTCTTGGACTCGTCACTTGTACGCTCGACCAATTCTTCCTTTGTATATTTTCTTATTTAAAATTTACTGGTAGTGGATATGTCTCCGTCCAACGTATGTACAAATGACTATTTGATTATATCATTAAACCTTCATATTTATGGATGAGATTTAGTTGTCAGGGCTTTCTACATTTTACAGCTTATGTATACATACGAACATCTCATATACTAGTATGTATACAGCTGGCATGATACCTATCTGGTCCCAAGTATTTTAGGACTGGGGTGTTACAATGCCCTAGTTACATCTCATGCTCACAAGTCCAGTTATCCCACAAGTCCTACATGATCCCTATGCTGGGTCACCATGTTCTCACGACCCGGCTACCTTAAATGCTTACATGACCTGGCTACTTAACATATTTATATGTCCAGTTTATCTTACATGTTCACATGCTTCCGTCTACTTTACATGTATACAGTCTACTTTATGTCACACATGAATTACTTTATGCTCCAGGTTGCTTTGCTTTGTCTTTTCCATTCTCAGGATGAGTGCATTGGTAGTGCACGAGTCTCGATCTGCATTTACTTATTGCTTTCCCTAACCATTGCTATGTTAGCTATTGCTGGTTTTAGTCCATAGTTTGGCTTCCTTTGTGGTTTGGGGTCTGACCCCACTGGTTTTGTTTGGCCAGATCTGATAGAGGAGCCCAAGGGATCTTCTGTACCATCTACTCGACGGTGACCATCCGAAGCACCAGAGTACCTGAGTGGGTTTCTTATCATTCTCCCACTTGATATGTACATTATTCTTTTGTGGCATTTAGCCTCCGAGCACATGTTTAGCTCGTGTTTTTGGATCTTAACATTTAGCCTACGGGCCAAAACATGATGTGCATATTCTAGACTATAGGTAGAGCTTATCATGTTTGACTATTACTCTTGCTATTTCTTTATTTTGGTATGACTATCTTCATGATCATCTATATATAAATGGTTTGGGATGCTTTACTATTGTATGTCTGATATCATACTTCTTGTATTTTGTATAATTGCCTGTGATTGAGATACCTAGGATTGCTTGACCTAGGATCGACTGTTGGCTTGTAGAAGTAACCCCCATGTCTTGACAGCTTATACGTGATTTCAGAGTACTAGCGTACTTTGGTATCACGTAGCTGGCCTTGTCCGTCCCCACCTGCCAGTATTCTGGTTCTGGGGCGTGACATTCACAATACCTAGGTTGGGTGTGGTCACACACTAGTCAATATTTTCTCCAATCCCCGCAATAACAATAAGACACAATATGAAGTACAGGGCACAATACAATCGTTTGAATCTCGTATCCAATATGAGATCATGAAAGTATGACAGAATAACAAAGTAAAAGCTCAAGTCGGTTTACTTGCCTTGCTTTGGAAGCACGAGAGTAATGGATCTGAATGTCCACCTAGATTTTAGGTACAAGTTGGTTAGATTTGAAGTCATGACAATTAGCTAAAAGGCTAACTAGCTAAATTGCTAACTAACCATAAACTTGCTAACTATAATATAATCTGAGTTAACTACATGTATTTATACTAGCTAGCAATAAATAGACTATATAAACTAAGTACTATGTTCAAAATATTAGTATGGAAAAAATTAATTTAGTAAAGTGAAATAAAACTATTTAGTACATTTAAATATCACTGACCAAATACTAGTAAGTAATTATTGTTATTATTTTATTTAAAAAAATAAGTATGATACAATATTATCCAAAATGCCAATAAATACTGGGAAAATCTATTGATCTGAATCCAGTCTATCAACAAAAATCCCAAAATTCAAATGCTAAACCAGCACTACATTTACTCTCTGAACCACACACTCAGCCCAAACCAAACCTAAATTAATTCTCTATTTCCTATTTATAAATTTTCTTCATGCTGGGCCCAAGTTGGCCCAGCCCAACCCAGATCCACACACCCAGCAAACAATTTAAGCTTAGTCAGTCAGCCCAACACTCTATATGTCCTAATATAATAACAACCATCTCAACACAAAAATTATTGGTCCATATTGGCTCACTAAGGATTAGGCCAAAAAAACATTTTACAACCAAATGATGGGCTCAATCCCAGCCCAACTTCCATGTACTTATCCCGGCCCAAGATTCAACTCCCCAGACCCGGCCCACAGTTTTACATCACAACACTAACCCTTACTCTTCTCTCTCCTCCTATTCTTCATTTCTTCCAGCCACAAGAAGAGTGGAAGAATCCACACTATTCTTCTTCATGTCGACCACCTATAGGAAACCCTAACACTAGAACTCTCTCATCTCCTCACAGAAACTCTAGATCATCACCTTCTTTTCCCCACGGCTACAGAGAACCCTAGCCCTAAGATCCTTCTCCTTTCGCCACACGGTCTCAAAATCCCTAAGTATTCCTTCTCTTCCTTATACGAAGTACAAACCCTAAATCCCTAAATCGAAACCCTAGAAAATAAGAGAGAAGGGGGGTTCGAGAGGATCGAGGCGAGTTTATATTGATTCGAACGGCGTCGGTGTCGATCTGGCTCCAGGCGGCTAGATCCAGTCGTCGGTGAGGTCGTGGAGGTTCTGGCGAGGTGACGGCGGTTCCGTTCTTGAAGGGTTAGTGCGATCGTCGAGACAATGGTGCGAGTCTCAAGGGTGGCTCGCGGATCAAGGCGACAATAGCTACTCCTAATGGTGCTCCAGTCAGTGGCACCTCGGTTCTCGAAGAGTCGGCTCAAGAACCAAGGGGATGCGGCAGTCTTCTGCAACGGTGACTTTGACTCCGTTTTTCAAGAGTTGGCTCGGCTTCCAAAGAGGTGGCGAGTCTTCTGACGATTGGCTCTGTAGTCGAAGCCGGCAGTCTTGAGATGACGACGGCTGGCGGGGTGCCAGTGGGATCAGATCTTGAGGGTCTGACTTCAGTTTTGGGGTAGACTCTGGCAGAGTAGATCTGGCGAATTTGTCGTCACGACAGAGTTCTACGGCGAGCCCGAAGATCTGGCGGTGAGTCTTCTTAGCGAGGTGATCCTCGTGGAGCTGATCTAAGCTCCGGTCGACGTTGAGGCTCACGGCAGTGACGGGACGCTGTCAAGCTGCAGCTCGCCGTATCTTCGGCGACTTGTGATGGACTTATGATGGCGATTGACGGTAGTGGAGTTCAAACTCCGACGAGGTTGCGGTGGTGTATGGTGGCGCTCGGCCGGGATCGGCCTGGACTGAACAGTAAACAGTGTGGTGATGTGACTGTGATGTGTAGAAAACTATACTCTGACAGTGTGTCAGTATTTATATTAAAATATTAGATAGCAATATTGTAAATAGTGACAGATCCGGGGGTACATAGGACTGGACAATAACTAATTCTCTAACTGAATAACTAACTAGTAACTAATTACAATAATTAGTTCAGCTAAACAGAAAAATTAGGAATAAGCATCAAACTCTTCCTCCCACTAGAAAGAGTGGCTAAAGTCCTTATCAAGGCTTGGTAAAGAAATGAAATAAAATTCAAAATACAGTAAACAGAATAACAATCAAAATTTTGTTAATAACTAGTAATCAACATTTTGTAATTAAGCCAAAATAACTGAAAGTAATTACTTAGCTTAAATAACTAGTATCACTAACTTGATAATTATCATATATAAATATAACTTGAAGTATCTTAAAATAATAATCATCATTATTAACAAAAATATTAATTTCAAATCGAAAACTAAATTAACTTTAAGCAGTACTAAATATTTAGAATATCTCACTAAAGAACAAGTTTTACCTGAAAATTAATATTTTAGAAAAATCTTAAAAATTCACCAAAATTTGGTTTAGGGAGTTACAAATCTACCCCCCTACAAAAATTTCGTCCTCGAAATTTCAAATGGCATAATAAACACAATTAAGATTGATCAATTACAAAAACTTGGAAATAATTAAAATTGGTTTAAACCTAGGATTCGTACAACTAGTAAAATTACGATTTTCCAGAAATGATCAAAATAAAAAAAATCTAGGCAAGATAAATCCTAAACATAAAAAAAATTAAAATTTAGGCATATTAAAAATAGTACCAAGTTGACATAGTCATAAAATTATGACATAAATCCAATAAAATCATTTAGGTATAACTAACACGACTATGACTAAAATTTGAATAATTTAAAAATGATTTAGTAAAAATATTATCAAAATCATTTAGGCTTGATAAGTACTAAAATACACTATCTACAGAAATGGTACGACTATAAACAAGGAATTTTGGAAAATCAAAATACGGGACCATTAACAAAATATATGCAATATACTTAAAATCAAAACAGGAAAGAGATTGGACTAACAGATATTGAAGAAAGGTCCTAATAAATTTCTAAGATAAAGAGAAAATGGAATCAATTATTGAGATTTCACATAAGATCAAGATAACTTTTCAATAAAATTGTCAATAGCGGTAAAAGATCAAACATAGTATATAACACGGATATAATCTCAATAGTATCCAAAAACTATACATATTTGAAATCACTTTGTCTAGAGTTCATGCCTCGCCAGTGTAGTATACATCTGACTGCAGTGAACCTTTGGCTCAATGACTCAAATAATAATAAATTACGAATATTTCTATCAACTTTATCCTTGTTATCAGAACAACTCAAGAGATCAAAAAGTTATGATTTTAGGACATAGCTTCAATAATATTTGAGAACCTATGAATATCTAAAAATTCAGGGCGCTCCTAAAAATTTATGATTTTAGAAAGTTTTCAGAGATTGACATCCCTGACGCTCCAAGAATCAAAGTCATAGAAAAGAACATTTAATGAACAAAAATAATTATAATAACATATTTATTGAAAATAATTAGTTTAGAAAATTTTAAAATAAAACCTAAAATTCAGGGTGCTCACAGGAAGTCTCCTACGTCTAGACGAAGGAATGTCAGAAGGCATTTGACGACATCAAGGCTTATCTCACAAATCTCCTAGTCCTGGTGGCACCGGTCGCAGGCAAACCCTTTCTGCTCTATGTCCGTACAATGGATCATTCTCTCGGCGCCCTATTGGCCCAGAATAATGATGCAGGCTACGAGCAAGCTATCTACTAACTGAGCAGGATAATGATCTGGGCCGAAGACCGGTACAACCCGGTCGAGAAAAAATGTCTAGCTCTGGTATTTGCCATCCAGAAGACTCGTCATTATGTCTCGGGTCAGACGATCCATGTCATTTTCTGAGTCAATTCACTCAGGGTCCTCATGACAAAACCGGGAGCGCTAAACTCTCGATTAGCTACATGGGAAATACAATTGACACCATATAATTTGGTATTTATCTCGCAAAAAGTTATCAAGGGCCAAGCACTGACAGACTTCTTAGCTGCACATCCGATTTCGGAATTGTCCAAACTATAGGAAGATATTCTAAATGAGGTGCTAGAGTCTAATTTTGCCGAAGAAAACTCCGTCTGACGGATGTTCATCGATGGTGCTTCAAGAACAGGCCCTATGGATCAAATCATCATAGGAGTGGGGGTGGTCTTGATCTCCTCCGACAAGTTGTTATTCCAGCGTACCTATTTCCTCACAGAGTCATGCTCCAACAATGTGGCGAAGTATAATGCCCTTATCATGGGACTCCAGATAGCAAGACAGTTAGGGTTGAACACCTCGAGTCTTACGGCAATTCAAAACTCATCGTCAACCAGGTCCGAGGACAATACGAGGTGCACCATGAGGACCTGGTCCCCTGTCACAAAGCAGCCTTGGACATCATCTCAACCTTCACTGAGTTCTTCATAGAACACGTACCTCGACTACAAAACCTGGAGGCTGATGCTCTGGCTGGCCTCGCGGCCTTATTGGCGGCACTTATCGGTACTCAACACTTCATTACAGTGGTTGCCCGGGATTTGGCATGCCCCAAAAATAATCTGTACATGTGTTTGAACCACGCCAGGCTTACAGATGCCAGTTTCAATGTTAGATACTGGTGGTTTCCGTTCATCAACTTTGCAGCCTATGGAATCCTTCAAGATGACCCGAAGAAAGCAATCTCTGTCAAAAGATGCTCCCTCTGACTCTACTATGATACAGCCACCAAAATGTTGTATTGATGCTCTTACGATGGGCTTTTCCTCCGATGTTTATCAAATGAGGAAGCAGCCGAAGCTCTTCCGAAGGCACATGACGGTACCTGTGGAGCTCATCAACCCGGTCCTAAGCTACAGGACTGAATCCGACATATGGGCTATTACTGGCCTACCATGATGGACGACTGCTACTGAGTACGCTAAAAAGTGTCGTGCCTGCCAGCTGCACGCTGACTTCATCCATCGACCCTCGGAGTTTCTACACCCAATGGTCGCCTCCTGGTCATTTAAAGCCTGGGATATAGACATAGTGGGACCAATTACCCCTCCATTATCCAGAGGACATTGCTTTATCTTGGTAACCACTGACTACTTCTCTAAGTGGACAAAAGCAGTACCGCTGACAGAGGTGAAAAGCTCGAAGGTGATCATTTTCATTAAACATCATATCATCTACCGTTTTAGAGTACCCCAGAGGATCATCCACGACAATGGTCCACAGTTCATAAGCCATGCGTTCAATAGGTTCTGTGATAAGAATCATATTCAGAATGTGGCATCAACCGCTTACAATCTGGCAGCAAATGGATTTGTTGAACCATTCAACAAAACAATTGTCAATCTACTCAAGAGAGTCGTGTCAACAAATAAATGCGACCGAGACGAGAAGCTAGGTGAATGTCTTTGGGCCTACTGCACAACGGTACGAACTCCAACGGGCAATACACCATTCTCCCTGGTCTATGGGAGCAAAGTCGTGCTTCCTTTCAAAATCCAGATTCCCTCGTTAAGAGTGGCTATTACAAACCAATTGACGGAGGAAGACAATCAGCGTCGTCGTATGCAAGAGTTGGAGGCACTGGATGAAAAATGGCTCTTGGCTCAACAGTACATCGAGCTCTACCAAGCTCGAATTTTACAGGCTTTCAACAAGATGGTCAAACAAAGAACTCTACAAGTAGGTGACCTTGTTCTGTCAGTTAGAAGGTCAATGTTGAGGTCTCACAAAATGCTAGGAAAATTCGAACCCAAATGGGAAGGGCCCTTCATCATAGAGACGATGTACTCTAACGGTGTAAACCGACTCGCAAAACCAAATGGGGACTTGTTTATTATGCCAATCAACGACAAGTTCCTAAAGAAGTACTATGCTTGTAATCCCTCAACATGTACTTCCATCTCCCCAGCAGGAGAACTTATGAACTCGTCCATTGAGTCCATCCTCTTGATAATGATGTGTTTCTAGAGCCCAGTCCCTTCAGTACACTCTCTTTCCAGTAGAAAGCATCCATGTCCATATCATCTCTGAGTTGTTTCTCTATATCCCCACAAAGCTAAATCCTATATTCCTTAAGATGACGCTAAAATCTATGTTTGTCATATCCATATTACCTATGAATAAAAATTCCATTCAACAACCCCTGCGTTGTTGGACCTCAATCACAAAACATCTACGTCCATATCACCTCTGAGTTGTTCTTTGTATCCCCACTGAGTTCATTCCTACAATGTCTATATTACTCTGAGTAGGAAAACTCTACCATCAAAGTCACGATCCGCACCCATTGTAGGGGCATGAGAAGTAGGTACGTCCAGCCTACGCCGCAGTATCGGCGGTAGAACGCTGTCCTAGGTCACATACATCTAATATAATATATATGGTACATGTATAGTATATACACTCCAATCGGAGGACAATACAAAAGTACAAATCAATCACAAATTTAAGGTAGAAACTACGATATGATAGGTAAGATATCTCAAATGAAATACAAACAGAAGGGGAAATAAGTCTAAGTGTCTAGACGACACGACAACTCATCAACATCCAAACATAATACATCTCAAAGTCTCAAATGACAACAAAAAAGTAAGATAAAGCCTAACTAAACTAGTGTAGGCAGTAGGGGTGATATCATCAGCTAGAGCTGGGTCCTCCTGAGAGTCCAACTCGCAAGTGTCATCTAGGGCTGCTCCATAGTACATAGGACAGAACTCCTCGGTGTCATCTTTAATATTTTCAATAGGTCCAGTCAGAAAAAAGAACGAGCACAATACATCTCACACAGTTCATATCATGGCAAAAAATATAAGTATGCTATAGAATAAGATACATGAAATGCTGAAGAATGTACATGAAGTAAAAAAGATAATTATAAGAGAAATATCTACTATAAGTAAAGAACTATTAGCGACTAGTAATTTAGAGTACAAGCTAGACATGTGAACGGCTTCATCAATACATGATTACACTACTGAGTTATACATGATTGTAACACCCACTTTTCTAAAATGAGGATAATTTTGAACTTTTACAATTTTGATTAATCGATAATAAGATTTAACTCATGTTGTGATTTTTGGTAATTTTTTAATCAATTTAAAACTATTTAAAATGTTGAATTATGATTTTGATGGTTAACTAGTTAATCCCTAGTTTTGCTAAGCTTAGAGACTAACCATGACCATGGGGACCTAACCATGTGATTAGAATGACTATTTACAACTTTTTAGGCTAAGGGTATTTTGGTCATTTTGCGACTTTTGAATTATTTAGGATTTTGATTAATTGGTGAATTTTAGATTATTTTAATAATATTTAAATTGATGTATTATGATTTTGGTTATTTTTTATATTTTAATATTTTGGGAAAATTTTATATTTTTAATATTGTTTTTATTGGATTTGTTTAGTCGGGTTTGAGTTTCGTCTCGTTCCGACTTGTATTGTGATCCGGGTAGCTTAAACTCTAGATGGAACCCAATATTAAGTTAAGCATGGCTCACGAGACCCAACATTTAAGTTAGTTAATTAAAAAAATTTTATTATGTTAGAATGGTTAAGTTAGAGACTCAAAACTAGATCATTTTGACCCCAAACTTGAACCTAGTCTAGACTTAACCATATGAGACTAGAGAGGGGCAATTAGGACATTTTCCATTAGCCCTAATGGACTCTTTATGGCAGCCACCTTCAGGGGAGAATGATTCATTTTATTCATTACAATCCTGCCTCTTTTATTTTCCGTTTGTTCTTCCCCAATTTTAGAGAGCCTTCCCATTGATTTGATCTCCAAATCAAATCATTCCTTCAACAAACCTTCCCTCAATCATTCCCATTCTCCAAGGGAAGGGTGCTACCAAGGATTGGAAGAGGAGTGCAAGGAGGAGTGTCCACTTTGATGGATCTTCGTATCGGAGCCGTGTCCTAAAGGATTTCATTAGGATTCCACTCCCAATAGGTAAAACCCATCCTCTAAATTGATTTCCTTTGCATATAAATTAGTTTTGAATCTGTAGGATCTATCCTCATGCATGTGTCCCATTTAGATTCAAATTTGAGGCCATTTAGAGCTCTCTTGAGGATTTTAGATATGTGTCTTGTGTCCTACTTGATAGATCTCAAATTAGGACACCCCATGTGTATGTATGTATGTATGGTAATAGTTTAAATATATATTTAAATTCAGTTTTAGAATGGTTAGAGAGTGGATTTATCTTAGTTAGGATGGTTAGAATGAGTTTCATTTGGATACCTATGTTTGTATCCAAGTATCTTGGCCTATATGTGTCCTTTTGTCCAAAACAACTCAAATTCGTCATAATATTCATCCACGTTTTAATTAATCAAAGCAACTTAGAAATGTCATAACTTTTAGCTTAGAACTCCGATTTATCTTACGTTTTTTTAAAAGAACTGTATCGAAGTTAGCTTTCCAAATATATATCTTAATAAGCCAAATTCTTTTGTAACTTTCTGTAGAATTATTTGAGTGTCAGCTGTACGAAAGACGAACGTATTTCGGTATTTTTACGATTTCGGGAGCTTTCGGACACGAAAATACGATCCGTTTAAAGTTACGAAAAGCTAACACAAAGGGCTACGACATACTTTAATCCTAGAATTTAGTAAATGCCTAATTGGTACAGTATTGGTTTTAAGTAGAAGAGTGACTATAGGATATATGCATTTTGTGTAACCTATGAGCCTATGTAGTATGGATATTAAATGAATATAGAGTATGTAATACATGATATGTTGGATGAATGAAATGATATATATGATATATATTCTATAATATAGAGTATGCATTTCTATAAACTGAGTTAACCTATAACCTTTTACACACATGCATTCATACACCCTTTGACATCATGTATCACATGTCACATACACCTACCTATCACTAAATTTTAGAACATTAACACATATCCTTTCACACACATGCCAAATACACACATACTCACTTACTCTTTTACCTTTCTTTCTCTCTCTCTCTCTCTATATATATATATATATGTATGTGCCTATATATATAGCTTTCCTATATATATCTATGTATATGAATATGCGAATGTGAATAATATATATACATTATATGACTAAGTTTGTGTGCCTTGTTAGCTTATGGTTTAGTTTTGTGCTTGATTTAGCAAGTGACTTAGGTTATGAGTTAGTAGCTATCTTGGATACTTGATTTGCATATACTTAGTTTGTTTAGACCTAGAATAACTTATTTGACCTAATTTAGACTTATTAGACCTAGTTTGACCATAGTTGACCTAGGTTTGACTTTCAGGGTTGACCTAGTTGACCAAGAGTTGACTTTGGTCTAGATTGACCTAGAATCATGTAAAATGCATAGTAGAACTTCATATTGCCATTTTGGACTTGTTGTGACTTGTGCTGTTCTAATTAGGAGCCAGACACCTCTCCTCGGACAGTATATTTACTTTGGATATTCAGACATCAGGCGAGTACATTCTCTGATCATTTTATATCCTGCTTAGAATTATTTTCCTGCTTTAAATTACTTTACTTAATACTGTCACGTTGGTTACACGGATTAGTACTTTATGGATCCCTTCTTGAGATGTTATTCCCTCAGGGAGCATCGGATACTTCATGTTCTATACGTTTCACTTATATGGCATATCACTATACTTCATGGTTCATTGAATCACTTGTGACATGTACTCTTATGATCACAGAGTCTTCCTTGAATCCTTCTATTTATTGGGCTTCCTACAATCCCCATTTATGGGACTATCATGTACCACCCTTCGAGGGGCGTTGCATGAATCAGAACATAACCTGGCTGGATCCTTGTGTATTTATTAGGGTACAGGGGAGTAGAAGTGGACATGTGAATTATATCCAAGTAGTGTAGCATCAAAATCATTCCATAGTGTAGCATCAGAATCATCCTATACCATTTACATGTCTATATTGTACTCTAACTCACTAGCCACTGTTAGTTCTCTATGTATAGTAGATATTTCTATTACAGTTCTCCCTCTGTTTACATATTGTATTTCTTTCAGTACCTGTATCTTACTTTACTGCATGATTATATTTTCTAACCTGCTATGAACTGTTGAGATGTATTGTGCTCGCTCCTGTCCTGACTGGACCTGTTGATAAATTTTACAGATAGCCTGGAGATTGCCTGCTAGCCTAGAGGAGATACAGTAGAGGTTGTATAGATAGCTAGGGTTTTGCTTATAGCTTATTTTTAGTTGTCTTGAGTTGTATTTATGGATTACTGTATTTGAGATTTGAGACGTTTCTGGGTTGTGTATCTTAGACACTTAGACTTCTATCTGATGTATCTCTTTGTGGATTTCATGTTTTATCTATCTTCCATTATGCTCTACCTTAGATGTGATTGAGTTTACTTCTGCTATGTCACCTCCATTCGGGGAGTATAAACTGCTTAGAATTATATTGTTAGATGTTGTGACCTATGACAGCGTTCTACGGCCGACACTGCGGTGTAGGCTGGACGTACCCACTTCTCGTGCCCTTACTCTAGGGTGCGGGTCGTGACACATTTTTAGTGGTGGCCCATACAGGTCGAGTTTATGTAGTGGTATTCGAACTAGAGTACCACTACAGCCTGCAGTAGGATTAGGATATATTTTGAAGGTACTCAATCACAGTTAGGATTCCTTGAGAGATTCCTGGGACGACCCTTGAGAATCTTATTTTAACTTCGATTTGAAAACTCTTCTTCCCTTGATTTGATTTATCTTTACTTTCTGTTGTTGAATTTGATTTTGATGGATTATTGTTGAATTTGAGTTTGTATTATTGATTTTGATGATGATTGTTGAGTTTTGAATCTTGATGTTAGCTGTTGCATCCGAGTTTGTATTTATATGACTTGATGGATTTTTGTTCATGTTTTGAATCTTGATGTTCGTAGATAAATTTGATTTTTGGGTATTCATTGTTGATTTAATTTAATTTTTATCAAGATAAAATTATATGGGGTAGGTCATCTAAGTTTTGGAATCTAGTCTTCTATAGTCACATTAGCCAGCATGGTGAGGACATATAGTCTGATTTTGGATATATTTCTCGGGTGTGGGAATTTAAGGTTTTCGCAGCCAAGATAGCGGCATCGCAAAAATGTTAAATACCACGATTCTAGAGGTATGTGCCTAAGTCGAGGTCTTTGTGATTATCGTAGCCTTGCTTACTAGTATGACGAGGATTTAGAGTACCATGATTTTGGATAGACGCATATGATTATCAGATTGTACCTTAAACGCTTTTGAACATGTTTTCACTACTTTTGTTTAGTCTTTCAAAAAAAAAGAGGGAATTTTTGTTTTGTTTTGTTTCTCATTATTTAACTTAGTAGTAACTTTAGCTGTTATTATAAACCTTGTGTGACTTCTTACTATGAATTTCTTCTTAATATAATGAATCAATGATTTTGCTAGACCTTATCTTGGATTTGATATTATAGCTCTAATTTCAAAATGGTTCCTTCTTTTAAATAGGTAAGCAGAACAGATTCTATTATCATTTCTCTTCATGTCAATATTTTATTACCATCATTCTTTATCTTATATAACTGTCCTGATTACATCAATTCTCTGTCTCGTATCTAATTCTGTCAGCTATACTTTAAACCCTTGAATCTTTATATCATTTTACCTGAGAAATGTTGAGGAAGTGACGTAAATCATCTAGTTCGAAAATGACGTAATTGGTTATCATATGACGATGTTGTAGGAATCAAAATGTTGGATGTCAAATATGAAAATTTGAGATGGAGATGTGGTAAAAGTTTAGAATGAAATCGAGAGATAAATGTTATCAATTTAGAAACAATCACAGAAAATTTTGGTTATGAGTAATTCATGGATGTGTTTCAAAAAAAACTAATGAGGATATTAGAGGTCAACATAGTTTTGAGAACTTAGAAAATCATGGTTATTGATTCTTGGGAACTTCTACTCTAAGACTATGTAGAAATTTAGTAATGGAAAAGAGAATTTAATTGTATTCGATGATCTTGCGAAATTAAAATAGATATTGTAAGAGGATGACTGGAGACAGAGAGAACACAAGGATTTTAAGTTATAGGAATTATTTTTAGAGGAAAAAAATGTAGAATTCAAAAAGAATAATAATTGAAGGTGAACGTTAAAGAAAATATGAAGGTTGATTTATAAACAAGAATAAATTTGTATGACATAGTGGTATTAGAGTTGAGTAAATACGAGACTTGATTGAAACAAGTACAAGGATTTCATAAACTGGATTTAGAGGTTTTGGATCTAATTTAGAACGAGGTGGAGGAATTCAGAAATTTGATTAAATGAATAAGTGTTGATACCTAATTAAGAGGGGTATGCTTCGTGGGAAATCTTTTAGAAGTTTGGAATTTTGTCTATGGTGATCGTGGTAAAGGTTTAGATGACTGAAGTTATAAAAAATTTTGAGGGTAGTCATATAACGGTTGATTTTTATATTGGGATTTATGAGAAAAATATGATTGGCAAATGGTAAACTGATAGTATCAGAGAGAGATGATTAACTGACTTTCGTATGAAATCTTTCTTGTTTTTCCCTAAAAGGGTTTTTCAATATCATTGAATCCTAGTTTCCTTAATCACGACCAAATCGACTTCGATTATCTTTTCTTATCATATTAATATCGTGGGTTGTACTCAATTGAATTAAATTTGATTGTGACCTGAATCTCCATCCTTGTATGCTCATTCTCAGACTTTGTTGAACCTGTCCTCCATATTGCCCAAATTTTGATTTCCCCAATTTGATCAACTTAGATCGTATCGAGACTAAATATTCTTAATATATATTGTGGTTGGATTTCCATGCAATTGACTTTCAATCTTTAACTTCTGATTTTGATTTTTTTTTCTTGAATAGTACCCCTTTATAAATAATTGTTAGTTATCTTTATTTATTTTTTGATGAGTACCAGTTTTCATGTAGGATGGTAGACTGCCTTACAGTTTTGATGATTTGTTATTTCTGTAACTTTTCTAGTTTAGCACCCTAGATTGCTTGTGTGTTTGATACCCTATGACCGTTTCGGTTATCATGACTAATATACCTAGATGAGACTTTCACTGCCACCATATGCCATGACCCTGTATGCCGTCCTTTTTGATGGTATGATTTGTTTAAGTTCTGAGACTTTGATTGTTGGGGACGAGACTCTAGAAGAAGTACGACCATCTTAATTTCGAGGACGAAATTCTTCTAAGGAGGGTAGACTTGTAACACCCACTTTTCTAAAATGAGGGTAATTTTGAACTTTTATAATTTTGATTAATCAATAATAAGATTTAACTCATGTTGTGTTTTTTGGTAAATTTTTAATCAATTTAAAACTATTTAAAATGTTAAATTATGATTTTGATGGTTAACTAGTTAATCCCTAATTTTGCTAAGCTTAGAGACTAACCATGACCATGGGGACCTAACCTTGTGATTAGAATGACTATTTACAACTTTTTAGGCTAAGGGTATTTTGGTCATTTTGCGACTTTTGAATTATTTAGGATTTTAATTAATTGGTGAATTTTAGATTATTTTAATAAATATTTAAATTTATGTATTATGATTTTGGTCATTTTTTATATTTTAATATTTTGGGAAAATTTTATATTTTTAATATTGTTTTTATTGGATTTGTTTAGTCGGGTTTGAGTTTCGTCTCGTTCCGACTTGTATTGTGACCCGGGTAGTTTAAACTCTAGATGGAACCCAATATTAAGTTAAGCATGGCTCACAAGACCCAACATTTAAGTTAGTTAATTAAACTAATTTTTATCATGTAAGAATGGTTAAGTTAGAGACTCAAAACTAGATCATTTTGACCCCAAACTTGAACCTAGTCTAGACTTAACCATATGAGACTAGAGAGGGACAATTAGGACATTTCCCATTAGCCCTAATGGACTTTTTGTGGCAGCCACCTTCAGAGGAGAATGATTCATTTTATTCATTACAATCTTGCCTCTTTTATTTTCCTTTTGTTCTTCCCCAATTTTAGATAGCCTTTCCACTGATTTGATCTCCAAATCAAATCATTCCTTCACCAAGCTTTCCCTCAATCATTCCTATTCTCCAAGGGAAGGGTGCTACCAAGGATTGGAAGAGGAGTGCAAGGAGGAGTGTCCACTTTGATGGATCTTCGTATCGGAGTCGTGTCCTAAAGGATTTCATTGGGATTCCACCAGGTAAAACCCATCCTCTAAATCGATTTCCTTTGCATATAAATTAGTTTTGAGTCCGTAGGATCCATCCTCATGCATGTGTCCCATTTATATTCAAATTTGAGGCCATTTGGAGCTCTCTTGAGGATTTTAGATATGTGTCTTGTGTCCTACTTGATAGATCTCAAATTAGGACACCCCATGTGTATGTATGTATGGTAATAGTTTAAATAGATATTTAAATTCAGTTTTAGAATGGTTAGAGAGTGGATTTATCTTAGTTAGGATGGTTAGAATGAGTTTCATTTGGATACCTATGTTTGTATCCAAGTATCTTGGCCTATATGTGTCCTTTTGTCCAAAACAACTCAAATTCGTCTTAATATTCATCTACATTTTTATTAACCAAAGCAACTTAGAAATGTCATAACTTTTATCTTAGAACTCCGATTTATCTCCCATTTTTTTACAAGAACCGTATCGAAGTTAGCTTTCCAAATATATATTTTATTAAGCCAAATTCTTTATGTAACTTTCTGTAGAATTATTTGAGTGTCAGTTGTACGAAAGACGAACGTGTTTCGATATTTTCGCGATTTCGGGAGCTTCCGGACACGAAAATGCGATCCGTTTAAAGTTTCGGAAATCTAACACAAAGGGCTACGACATACTTTAATCCTAGAATTTAGCAAATGCCCAATTGGTACAGTATTGGTTTTAAGTAGAAGAGTGACTATACGATATATGCATTTTGTGTAACCTATGAGCCTATGTAGTATGGATATTAAATGAATATAGAGTATGTAATACATGATATGTTGGATGAATGAAATGATATATATATGATATATATTCTCTTTACATTAATGTATATATATGGTTGAATGCAAGCATGTAGGAATGCAATTAATATAATGCATATAAGCAATACATGAATGAAAGAATGATATACAATGTATGCATGAAAGTATATAATGAATGCTAGATATAAATGCAAGATATATATGTAATGATAGATATGAATGCATAATGTATAAATATTGTAATACAATATATAATGATAACATGTATGATAATGTAGAGTATATGATGCAATCATGAATGAATGGAGAAAATACATGTATATAGGTAATATAGAATGTAATATATGAATGCAAGCATGCAAGATAATGTATTGTATCCATATATGATGTATTCAACTTAAATATAATGTAATATATGAAAGGAATGAATGATAATATATAACATGATATGTAAGGTAATACAAGGTATGAAATATATGATGTATGCATGTTTGTATGTCTCTATGTTAATGTATGAAATGATATGAATATACTACGTATGCATATGTATAAAATATGTAGGTAATGCATAGATACATGAATGAAATAAATGTTTGCAATATGTTAATATAAATACAAGTATCTAATATGCATAAATGTAAGTATAATATAATACAAGTATACATGTATGTATCATATAAATGTAATATACATGATATATATGTATGCATGTATACAAGATAAGTATGTATGTATGCATTTCTATAAACTGAGTTAACCTATAACCTTTTACACACATGCATTCATACACCCTTTGACATCATGTATCCCATGTCACATACACCTACCTATCACTAAATTTTAGAACATTAACACATATCCTTTCACACACATGCTAAACACACACATACTCACTTACTCTTTTACCTTTCTTTCTCTCTCTCCCTCTCTCTCTCTCTCTCTATATATATATATATATATATATATATATATATATATATATATATATATAAATATATATATATATATATATATATATATATATATATATATATATATGTATGTATGTATGTATGTGAATAATATATATATATATATATATATATATATATATATATATATATATGTGCCTATATATATAGCTTTCCTGTATATATCTATGTATATGAATATGTGAATGTGAATAATATATATACATTATATGACTAAGTTTGTGCGCCTTGTTAGCTTATGGTTTAGTTTTGTGCTTGGTTTAGCAAGTGACTTAGGTTATGAGTTAGTAGCTATCTTGGATACTTGATTTGCATATACTTAGTTTGTTTAGACCTAGAATAACTTGTTTGACCTAATTTAGACTTGTTAGACCGAGTTTGACCATAGTTGACCTAGGTTTGACTTTCAGGGTTGACCAAGTTGACCTAGTTGACCAAAAGTTGACTTTGGTCTAGATTGACCTAGAATCATGTAGAATGCATAGTAGAACTTCATATTGCCATTTTGGACTTGTTGTGACTTGTGCTGTTCTGATTAGGAGCCAGATACCTCTCCTCGGACAGTATATTTACTTTGGACATTCAGACATCAGGCGAGTACATTCTCTAATCATTTCATATCCTGCTTAGAATTATTTTCCTGCTTTAAATTACTTTACTTGATATTGTCACGTTGGTCACACGGATTATTACTATATGGATCCCTTCTTGAGATGTTATCCCCTCATGGAGCATCGGATACTTCATGTTCTGTGCGTTTCACTTACATGGCATATCACTATGCTTCATGGTTCATTGAATCACTTGTGACATATACTCTCATGATCACAGAGTCTTCCTTGAATCCTCCCATTTATTGGGCTTCCTAGAATCCCTATTTATGTGACTATTATGTACCACACTTCGGGGGCCGTTGCATGAATCATAACATAACCTGGCTCGATCCTTGTGTATTGATTGGGGTACGAGAGAGTAGAAGTGGACATGTGAATAATATCCAAGTAGTGTAGCATCAAAATCATTCCATAGTGTAGCATCAGAATCATCCTATGCCATTTACATGTCTATATTGTACTCTGACTCACTAGCCACTATTAATTCTCTATGTATAGTAGATATTTCTATTACAGTTCTCTCTCTGTTTATATACTGTATTTCTTTCAGTACCTGTATCTTACTTTACTGCATGATTATATTTTTCTAACCTGCTATGAACTGTTGAGATATATTGTGCTCGCTCCTGTCCTGACTGGACCTGTTGATAAATTTTACAGATAGCCTGGAGGTTGCCTGCTAGCCTAGAGGAGATACAGTAGAGGTTGTATAGATAGCTAGGATTTTGCTTATAGCTTAATTTTAGTTGTCTTGAGTTGTATTTATGGATTACTGTATTTGAGATTTGATATGTTTCTGGGTTGTGTATCATAGACACTTAGACTTCTATCTGATGTATCTCTTTATGGATTTTATGTTTTATCTAACTTCCATTATGCTCTACCTTAGATGTGATTGAGTTTACTTCTGCTATGTCACCCCCATTCGGGGAGTATAAACTGCTTAGAATTATATTGTTAGATGTTGTGACCTATGACAGTGTTCTACCGTCGACACTGCGGCGTAGGCTGGACGTACCCACTTCTCGTGCCCTTACTCTAGGGTGCAGGTCGTGACAATGATTATACTACTTGGAATTGTTCACATGACTATTTCTACTCCCCCGTACCCTAATCAATACACAAGAATCTAGACAGGTTATGTTATTGTACATGATCATCACACGGGGACACATAAATGAGTGCACATGAAGTTATACATGAGGGCTCTGTAAACATGAGAGTACATGTATCACAAGAGTATACATGAATAGTGAAAGCACATGAGTACATAATGAAAGTAAAACGCACATGACATGATGTACCCGATGCTCCCGAGGGAGATAATATCTCATGAAAAGATCCATATACTATCAATCCGTGTTACCAACGTAACAACATCAAGTAAACTAATCTAGAGCAAGAATATAAGTTCTAGCAAGTATGAAACGGTCAGAAGATGTAAAACCCCTAAATTTCTACTTTTTTTTTATTTTTTTTATTAAATTGATACTGATTTAAAATTTTGTATTTATACGTCGCGTAGATGCAATGTACGTCACGCGCAAAATTCTATTTTCGTATATCTCGTCAAGTGCAAATATGTGCGTGATACATATTTTTGTAAAACATTTTTATTAAAGATTTTTATTTATATAGAAGAATTAATTTAGTTTTCAAAACAATATGAGAAATATTTTATAAATAGTTATTTTGTTCTTTGTTTAAAAATAAGCAGGGATTGGAAAAGTTTGGGTTATAAATATTTTACGAAATTTGAAAATTTCTAATAACATATTTTTGTTAATTAGAAAAGCTATTTCATGAATTAATATTTAAGGAATATTTTCGATTTTCGAAATTAATTAATGCCATATTTTAATATTTATGGACAAGATATTTTAAATTTTGTTGTACTTAATATTTGAATTACTTTGATAATTTAAATTGGAAAAGAATGTATTTGCCTTAATTTAAATAGCTTTTAAATTAAGGATAGGTTCTACTTATATTGAATTAGATTTAAATCAATTTATATTATTATGTAATCTATCTATTGGGGATTTAAACATCTCAATCCTTATCCTAATGGGAATTCCCACATCCTATATATATAGGCAGGTACTCCTCCATAATTTCCATCCACAACCCAAAATCCGTGCACCGTGTCTGTGTCTCCCATCCACTATAATCCCCATTACAAATACATAAATTTTCGTCACGTCCGACAGACCGGACGTCCAATCCACCTCGTGTCGAGACAAATCCCCGACACGACGACCCAAATCCAATCCATAACCTAATCCCACAACCTTTCCGCACATCAGCATCCCCGTGCCCCGTCTCCGAACCACGGCAGCCAACACCACCATCACCACCCTGCCACCATCGGCGTAGCACCACCCCTCTCTCCAACTGCCAATCCCAGCCAACCACCGTCGTCGCCATCATCACCAATTTTCCCCCAAAGTCCAAACCACAGAAAGGAAAGAAAGAAGACAAAAATCCGCTGACCTCCGCTGTGCCGAACAGCCGAGCTCCCCGCGTCAGGACCCCGTCGTGTAGCTGCAGATCCACCGACCGCTTCCTGAGTCGTGCACAGCCCCTAGCCGCCTCGACTCAGTCGAGATCAATCCCGTGTCCGCCGACGCCATGCCGCCGTGAAAATCCTCCGTCTTTCCGGCGCCGAGTTCGCGCGGCCATGCCGTGCGCAGTCGGCCTCCGCGCCGGCGAGATCTGCACCGCCCGGGTCGCGCGCCTCTTCCGGTCATCTCCGTCCACCTTCCACCACGCCGCTCCGTCGAAACCCTAGAGGAGCCGCCCCTTTTTCCGTGGACCTCGCCGAGCCCAAATTTCCGACCTCCGCCCGTCGAACCCTTGGGTGAGCGCCTCCTTCCTCCATTGTCCCGTCAGTCGGTCGTCGCCTCGCTCTGTATGCCGCCTCCGCGACCGGCGCGCCCCCAAAACTCCGACCTTCGAGGGAGCGCCGCCCCGGTCTCTCCGAATTCCGTACGCCGGTGTCCTCCACAGCGGAGCCATCCCCTGCCGATTCGATCCGCCGATCTCGGCGATTCCCCCCGGAAAAACCACGGTGAGAACCCTCTCCTTCTCCTCTCGTCTCCTCTCTTCCCCCTTTCCTTAGAGTTATTTTTTTGGGCTTCTCTCTCTCTCATAGGGAAGAGAGAGTTCAGTAACAGCTTTTATTAATTAATTAGTTTATTATTAGTATATTATTATTATTATCATTATTATAACTATTAGTTTAGTGTTAATATTTATTATTATTATTATTAGTATTATTATTAATGATGGTTATTATTATTACTATTATTATCATTATTAATCCTTTATTATTATTATTATTATTTTATTTTTAAACAGGATACATATTAGTAGTTTTGTTATAATAAGTACTATTATATATATAAACTTCTAACTTATGGAAAATATATATATTATTTTCAAATATTTTCTTGATGGTAAAAACAAGTTATTGAGGCCTTACCCTATATGCACTATCAACTGAATTTCAAAGGCTTAATATATCATGTGATTTTTGGGATATTTTAAGGTCTAAACTATTATTGTAGTATTTTTACCAAATAAGAATTTAAGTTGAAACAATATTTTTAGAATAATTGTCCACATATTTGTTTAACTAAAATATAGTTTTACTAAAAATATATATATATATAAATATATTTATTTTTTTTTCTCTCTCCTCAATTTCCTATGAAATTGTCATCATTGATCGTGACTAATCGCCCTTCCCTATTTTCTCGTGAATTTTGGACCCTTGTACCTCAAACATGGCTTGTGGACAAATTGGACTTGTCAGATCATCGCACCACCAGGCGACACACCAGGCAAGACACCTTGCCACTACTGTTTAAATTTTCTGCTCAATAACATGCATGTTGTGTTTATTTTCAAGTTATTTTCTTTTAAATTATATGTAGATAAAAATTACTATATTTTGTGCAATTGACTTAGAGTTAAGGGACCACCGTATGTTTAAGTGCATCTCATAAACTGTCACGATGTACCACGGATTGTGTGTGAGTTATGAGTCGCATATAGCTTCGGACTTGTGTATCGACCGTACATCGGTGCGTAAAGGCCGTATGTTAGGATGTAACTGCTAATAGATTTTTGGTAGAAGACTTGGCAGTTATTAAGGATTAAACAGTGTCGTGGAGGCGACCATTGTATAGTATCATTGGGAGGGGGGAAGACAGTTATTAGCGTAGGGGCTACCTGTTCAGTGCACATATAGATTTGGGCTGATAGTGTCTCGGATGAGCGCTACTTACTGCCCCGGGGCCGATAGTTCTCATATGAGAACTACTTTCTGCCCATAGTTGATAGTGCCATTTATGAGCGCTACCTACTACTACTCTCTCTCCATCTATGCTGAACACTATAAGCTCCTGCGTAGAACGTTGTCTTCTCAAAGTATATATCACATAGAATGGTTAGGACCCTTTACGCATGTATGTTTTCTATTGAGCTTTTACTATTCAGTTTATGGCATGATATTATGTGTCTTGTTACGTCCCTCTGAGGACCTGGTTTTTTTTCCCCAGGTGTGTGTTTTCGTAATTTCTTGCAGGTACCCTAGCTAAGGCCATTCTTTCCTTCGTGATGACTGCTTTTGGACTTGTCATTGCTTCGCTCGACCAATCGCATTCTTTATATATTTCTTCTCTATTTAAATTAGTTGGTAGTGGACTTTGTCTCCGCCCAACGATTGTATCATAAATATTCAAGTTGATTTCTATGTTATAAGTTCTTTTATTGTGGATGAGATTTAGTTGTCTTGGATTACTACATTACAGCTTATGTATACATACGAGGTCCATGTATTTCGTATGTATACAGCTGGCATGTCTACGTACTTGGTCCTACGTATTTTGGGACTGGGGCGTTACAAAAAATGTACTCGCCTGATACCCAGAACAGCTAATATGAAAAGATGGCCAAACTGGAGTCACAGAGTCCTATTTAGAGTAACACGGGTTATAAAGAGTTCAGTTTATATGACAATTGAATTTACAATACAATCTACATGATTTCTGGGCCAAACTCGGTCAAAGTCAACTCTGGGTCAGCCCAAGTCAACATCTAATCAAACTAGGTCAACAAAAGGCTATCTTAGTCAACTCTAGGGTATGCTAGTCAACTAGTCTAGGTTTGGTCAAATGTTTAGGCTTCTAAGTAATACAATGTATAGGCTAGGCACCAATTCACATATACTCTATGCATAAAATATATATATACAACCTAGCTATATACTCTAACTCTTTCTCTCTAATCCATAGTCCAAAGGCCCCAAAACTTATACCATATGTACCAACCTATACTATAAAACATTCACTACAACTATCTATATTTATATATATAAACACCCTTATATAACTATACTCCTAACAATCAACCAATAAAATCTACTTATACAAATTGTAACTCACACACTCTATCCCAACTACAACTCAAAGGCTCTCAGGTAAACCTGAGATTACAATCAATGTTAAATCCCACAAATACATATCCTTAATCATGCCTCAAACACTCCAACACATGAACCTCATAGAACTAAGCTAAGTCCAAGGCATACCAAGCCAAACCAAGGTCAGGTTGCCAACACAGCTGTAGCTGCTGTGCTATAGAGCAGTGCCTGCCTGCTGCAAAAGGACAAGCCAAGGCAAGCCCAAGCTGCTGCTTGCCTATGCTATTTCAGTGCCAGGCCAAGGCAAGTCGAGGCATGCCAACTGCTCACTGCCTAATCAACCTCAGGTAAGTTCAGAACTCTAAGCATCAAAACTCAAACCCAAACTACCAATCCTCAATATATTTTATCATCCAACCCAACAACTAAGTCAAATAAACCTCACCTATCACTCTAAACAAAATCAGTCCAAATCTCAGGAATTTAGGAATCCCAAACCTCACATCAAACCAGTCTCAGGAATTGTGAAATCGATTTCCATCTCAAGTATCAATCATTCAGTATATACATATCCCCAACTCAGGGAATCAACTGCATATATCTCAGGTTTACATTATAACCTCACTCACACACATTTGTCTCAAATACTCAAATCAATAACAAGGTATCCAACATCAAACCAATCTCAGGAAAACTAAAACCCAACTCAGGTATTCGAATATCAAATCAACATAAAAATATATGTAAACTTCTGAACATAGATGAATCATTTGACATAATGAGATCAACTACACCTCAGATTTATTTTGAAATTCCCAGGTTCACATTTCAAATCAAATCCAAATCTTTGGTTTCACTTAAACCTCAATTTCAGTTATACATTCAACATCACACTCAGGTTTTTAAAAGTCCATTCTCAACATCAATATACATCTCAGTTTAACATGTTACTATTCTCAGGTACTCACATTAGAACTCAGTTATATATATAAAACTAATTTCCATTTCGAAATCACATTAACCCAATTTTAGTTTAAAAGTTGAACTCTAATATCAGTACATATAAAATCCACTTTCCAGTTACATTAAATCAATTCTCAGTCTCCATATATCATTCCCTATTCTCAGTTTTTCACATTAAATCCCATTATCAGATTTCAAGTCAATGTATAAGACCTTACAAAATTTGTATGAAATCGAACCCAATCAATGTGCCAGAGGTGTGTCAGGTGTGTATGCATGCTCGTGTACATGTGAGGAAGTGTCCAAGTATCCAACAAATGGACACAAAGTGTCCAAAAACTGAAAAACATATAGTGTCAGAAACTGTGAGGATAATCCTCGTGTTGAGGTGTCGACCACAAAAGGACACGACACACGACACGAGGAGCCTCGTGCTCGTGTCTAGGGTTAGTTCTAGTATAGGTCTTCGTGTCTAATAGCCTGATACATGTCCAATCATGTTGTGTCGTGAGATACAAAGGCGTATCAGTCGTGAAAACCAACAGTGCACAGACAGTGTAAAATACGTGCGCGCGCGAGAACTCCCTCGACACTACACGAAATGTCGTAAAACTTGAGGGGGGTCCTGACAGTGTCTGCCCCCATCCTCGTGCCAAGTGGCACGAGTCCACGTAGCAAAATGAGGAAGAAAACAGGGGGTGGTAGCAGGGCACGTATGCGTGTGTCTCGTGCTGCGGTTCGTGTCCGATTTTGGATACGAATACGACTCAAAATGTGCTCAGTCCTAGGGTTTCATGATCAACACATGAAGGGCTACAAATCACTTCAAACGGAATTCAAAATAAATTTTATTCAAACATTTCATTGAACACTTGAGATACCTATTCGATACGGAGCGATACACCTATGATACGTACCTCAAATGGACTCAAACTAGACCTAAATCATTTCTAGAGCTAGGGAGATCCTAAATGGATGCATCTACAATAAGAAATCAGAAATCTAATAGGTTTAGAGGCTCTTACCAATTGGAAGTTGGAATCCCAATAAAATCCTATTGTAAAGCTCTCCCACCAAATTCAATGGTCAAATTGCTCCAAATCCTTCCTAGCTAGCCAATAGAGACCTCCTCTACTCAACGGGAGTAGTTTACAATTGATTTGGTTCAATTTGGAGTTGATTTGGTGAAAGGGGGAAATTTTGGGGAAGAACACCAAAACTAGGGTTAGGGTTTCAATGAAAGAGGAAGGAAGGGGGCTAATGATGACTTATATAGTGGGGTAGCGCTGTTGTGGCCAGCCATGATGGTGTGGGCTAGGGTTTGGTCAAGTTGCATTATCTACAAGTCTTCCTATTATCATTTAGAGGCCCTTTTTGAGAAAAGTTCCAAAGTAGTTTGTCATTCTATGTCAATTCTATCATATTCATGCTATTCTAACATAATTAGAACCCAACTAATCATGTCTAAGTCCACTACCTAGATTCTATGGTCATGGTTAGCCTCTAGTCAAAGTAGTTCTAAGGTTTCACTAACAAAAGACCAAAGTCACAATACACCAAATTAATTAATTAATAAAATAATTCAAAGAAACTACAATAACCAAAATACCCTTATGCCAAAAGTAGAAATAAATCATCCTTATCACAAGGTTAAGTCTCGATGGTCATGGTTAGTCTCTAGGTCAAGTAGTCTATATGGTTACACTAGCAGAACATCAAAATCATAAAGCAATGATTTAAATAGTTTCAAATTAATAAAAAAATTACTAAAAATCATAAATCATATTATTAAATAACACATTTTTACAAAGGTTCAAAATTATCCTTATTTTAGAAAAGTGGGTGTTACAAGTCTACCTTCCTTAGAAGAATTTTGCCCTCGAAATTAAGAGTGGTCGTACTCCTTCTAGGTCAAACCCCCAACAATCAAGGTCGAAGCTTCTACCTAGCAGCACACAAGGTTAACAAGTAAAATATGGGTAGTAGGCTTAAAATGTGTCATATCACAAATTTGGGTCGACAGGTTTGAGTCGAAAAGGTGTCCCCAATTTGAGTTAGAAATAAAAATGACTCCGTGGGGTAAATCAAGGTGGGGTCTTGTGTCAGGAAAGTCGTATGATAATGATGAAGCACAAGATGGCGTGTTCGAGTAGGACACGAAGGTCATGGGTGTAGGGTGTCATGTATAGGTCATGCATGTGAAGTTGGTTTTGAGAAAACAACTAATCTTGTGCTCCTAAATTAAAAGTCATGACAATGTGCATATGATAATCATAATTAAAGTGGGAATGGTCAAGTGGCCTAAATTGGACCGAAAGTTATGATACAAAAGTAGTACAAGGGAACAAGTTTGAGTGGGACATAATATATCAAAGTAAAGATAATCTTGTCTACTACAAACTCATGAAGGAAGTTTCCAAAGATTTACATCTCCGATGTTCCAGAAATCAAAGTCACAGAAAGAATATTCGTCTATCTAGAATACTCTCTCTAGGGTTCCCATCTAGCCATTCTAGTCATACTACAGCACAAAGCAATCACAAGGTATCAAAACACACAAACAATATGGTAGGGTACAACAATTATCATAGACAGGATAAGGTATGGATCAAGAACTTACCTCAACTAGGTCTGGTGGCTGGATCTCTCTCCAGGAAACAGGGTCCAAATCCCCAAGGCATTTCTCATGAATCATGCACTTGTTAAAACTCTTCTTCCTTCTTTTTGATCTTATTCTCCCCTATCAACTTAATCATCCAAAATTTAAACTCCTACACCTTGTCCTAACTTGGATCCAAAAATCTCTAAATTAAAGTTTATGAAATCCTCAAACTTGTTCAAATCACTGTCCTCGAAATTATTCGAAGCTAATACGACTATGTCATGCAGGAACTTATTCTCCATTATAAAATCAACCTTCGTATTTCCTTCACATACACCTTCAATATCATCTATCTTAAAATTTTAAAATCTCCACCAAATCTTTAAATTTTTTCGATAAGTGTTCACTCTGTTCCTAGTCATCCTCTTACTAATATCTTATTCAATTTTGTATCATCATCGCATTACAGTTAAATTCTCTTCTTCATTCCTAAATTCCTAAGTTTAGCATCATAATCTTAAATGAAATATCTTGAGAATCAATAACCTAAAATTATTTCAGTTCACAAAAAAATAAACCGTCCTCAAATATCTTTATTACTTCTAAAGTATACCTACGAAATATTACTGTTCTAACCATCAATGTATATATCCTACTATCCTTCTGATCAGTCGGAGGGGTCACTACCTCCTGAGCAAACTAACATCATATGCAAAAACTGGTAATCATACACAACTGGGATTTAACTAAAAGGGTTACTGTTCTAACGTTAGAGCTATACTATCATCTCTAAGATAAAGACCTATCACAAGTCATCAATTCATTGTATTATGAAAGAATTATATCTAAATAAAGTTCTACAAGGGATTAGACTAAATAACTAAACTATCCCTACTCCTAAGTTAATATATGAAGAAACAAAACAACAACAAAAAAAATTTAAAATACTGAAACGAAAAGTAGAGATGATATGTTCAAAAAGCTTTTTGAGATACAACCTGATAATCATATGCGTCTGTCAAAAATCATGTACTCAGAATCTTCGTCATACTAGTTAGCAGGGCTATGATAACCATAGAGTCTACAACTAAGGTACATACCTCTAGAATAATGGTATTTAAAATTTTTGCTTTGCCGCTATCTTGGCTGCAAAAATCTTAAATTCCCACATCCGAGAAATATATCCAAAATCAGACTGTATGTCCTTACCATGCTAGCTAATGTGACTGTAGAAGACTAGATTCTATAATTGAGACGACCTAGCCCATATAATCTTATCTTGGTAGAAAATTAAATCAACAATGAATACCAAGAATCAAATTCATCTACGACAAAGGATGATAAACAGAGTCTGTTGGAATCAAACTTCGAGATAGTTATAATAAGATTCTCAAGGGTCATCCCAAAAATCTCTCAAGGAATTCTAACTGTGATTGAGTATCCTCTTATTCTAATACCTTACTTCCTATACTCTAATTGCAGGTGCGCAGCAGTCCAACTAATCATCGTACTACCACGACTTCGCACAAATGCAAACCTCGACCTGCATGGGCCACCACTAAAAACGTGTCAAGACCCATACCCAGTATAGGGGCACAAGAAGTGGGTACATCCAGCCTACGCCGCAGTATCGACGGTAGAACGCTGTCCTAGGTCACATACATCTAATACAATATATATGGTACATGTACAGTATATACACTCCAATCGACAGACAATACAAAAGTACAGATCAATCACAAATTTAAGGTAGAAAGTACGATATGATAGATAAGATATCTCAAATGAAATAAAAACAGAAGGGGAAATAAGTCTAAGTGTCTAAACGACACAACAACTCAACAACAACATCCAAACATAATACATCTCAAAGTCTCAAATGACAACAAAAAAGTAAGATAAAGCCTAACTAAACTAGTGTAGACAGTAGGGGTGATATCATCAGCTAGAGTTGGGTCCTCCTGAGAGTCCAGCTCGCAAGTGTCATCTAGGGCTGCTCCGTAGTACGTAGGACAAAACTCCTCGGTGTCATCTGTAATATTTTTAACAGTTACAATCAGGACAGGAACGAGCACAATACATTTCACACAGTTCATATCAAGGCAGGAAATGTAAGCATGCTATAGAGTAAGATACATGAAATGTTGAAGAATGTACATGAAGTAAAAGAGATAACTGTAAGGGAAATATCTACTATAAGTAAAGAACTATTAGCGACTAGTGATTTAGAGTACAAGCTAGACATGTGAACAGCTTGATCAATACATGATTATACTACTGAGTTATACATGATTACACTACTTGGAATTGTTCACATGACTATTTCTACTCTTCCGTACCCCAATCAATATACAAGGATCTAGACAAGTTATGTTATTGTACATGATCATCACATGGGGGCTTATAAATGAGTGTCCATGAAGTTATACATAAGGGCTCTGTGAACATGAGAGTACATGAATTACAAGAGTATACATAAATAGTGAAAGCACAGGAGTACATGATAAAAGTGAAATGTACATGACATGATGCACCCGATGCTCCCGAAAGGGATAACATCTCATGAAAAGATCCATATAGTACCAATCCATATTACCAACGTGACAGCATCAAGTAAAGTAATCTAGAGCAAGAATATAAGTCCTAGCAAGTATGAAACGGTCAGAGAATGTACTCGCCTGATACCCTGAACAGCTGATATAAAAAATGGCCAAAGTGGAGTCATATAGTCCTATTTAGAGTAACACAGTTTATAAAGAGTTCAGTTTATATAACAATTGAATTTACAATACAATCTACATTATTTCTAAGTCAAACTCGGTCAAAGTCAACTCTGGGTCAACCCAAGTCAACATCTAATCAAACTAGGTCAACAAAAGGCTATCTTGGTCAACTCTAGGGCATGCTAGTCAACTAGTCTAGTTTTGGTCAAATGTTTAGGCTTCTAGGTAATACAATGTATAGGCTAGGCACCATTTCACATATATTCTATATATATAATATATATATATACAACCTAGCATATACTCTAACTCTCTCTCTAATCCATAGTCTAAAGGCCCCAAAACCTATACCATATGTACCAACCTACACTATAAAACATTTACTACAACTATCTATATTTATATATATATATATAAAACAACCTTATATAACTATACTCCTAAAAATCAACCAATGAAATCTACTTATACAAATTGTAACTCACACACTCTATCCCAACTACAACTCAAAGGCTCTCAGGTAAACCTGAGATTACAATCAATGTTAAATCCCACAAATACATATCCTTAATCATGCCTCAAACACTCCAACACATGAACCTCATAGAACTAAGCTAAGTCCAAGGCATACCAAGCCAAACCAAGGTCAGGCTGCCAATACTGTTGTAGCTGCTGTACTATAGAGCAGTGCCTGCCTGATGCAAAAGGCCAAGCCAAGGCAAGCCCAAGTTGCTGCTTGCCTATGCTATTTCAGTGCCAGGCTAAGCTAAGTCGAGTCATGCCAACTTCTCACTGCCTAATCAACCTTAGGTAACTTCATAACTCTAAGCATCAAAACTCAAACCCAAACTGCCAATCCTCAATATATTTCGTCATCCAACCCAGCATCTAAGTCAAATAAACCTCGCCTATCACTCTAAACAACATCAGTCCAAATCTCAAGAATTTAGGAATCTCAAACCTTACATCAAACCATTCTCAGGAATTGTGATATAGATATCCATCTCAAGTATCAATCATTCAGTATCTACATATCCCCAACTCAGGGAATCAACTGCATATATCTCAGGTTCATATTATAACCTCACTCACACACATATGTCTCAAATACTCAAATCAATACCAAGGTATTCAACATCAAACCAACCTCATGAAAACTAAAACCCAACTCAGGTATTCGAATATCAAATCAACATAAAAATATATGTAAACTTCTGAACATACATGAATGATTTGACATACATGAGATCAACTACACCTCAGATTCATTTCGAAATTCCTAGGTTCACATTTCAAAACAAATCCAAGTATTTGGTTTCACTTAAACCTCAATTTTAGTTATACATTCAACATCACACTCAGGTTTTCAAAAGTCCATTCTCAACATCAATATGCATCTCAGTTTAACATGTTACTATTCTCAGGTATTCACATTAAAACTCAGTTACATATATAAAACCAATTTTCATTTTCGAAATCACATTAACCCAATTTCAGTTTAAAAGTTGAACTCTAATATCAGTACATTCAAAATCCAGTTTCCAGTTACATTGAATCAATTCTCAGTCTCCATATATCATTCCCTATTCTTAGTTTTTTTACATTAAATCCCATTCTCAGATTTCAAGTCAATGTATCAGACCTTGCAAAATTTGTATAAAATCGAACCCAATCAATGTGTCAGAGGTGTGTTAGGTGTGTATGCATGCTTGTGTACATGTTAGAGAGTGTCCTCGTGTCCAACAAATGGACACAAAGTGTCCAAAAACCGAAAAGCATAGAGTGTCAGAAACTGTGAGGATAATCCTCGTACTGAGGTATCGGTCACAAAAGGACACGACACACGACACGAGGAGCCTCGTGCTCGTGTCTAGGATTAGGTCTAGTATAGGTCTTCGTGTCTAATAGCCTGATATGTGTCCAATCGTGTTGTGTCATTGGATACAAAGGTGTATCAGTCATGAAAACCAACAGTGCACAGACAATGTAAAATACATGCGCGTGCGAGAACTCCCTCGACATGATACGAAATGTCGTGAAACTTGAGGGGGGTGTCCTGACAGTGTCTGTCCCCACCCTCGTACCAAGTGGCACGAGTCCACGTGGCAAAATGAGGAAGAAATAGGGAGTGATAGCAGGGCACGTGTGCGTGTGTCTCGTGCTGCGGTTCGTGTTCGATTTTGGATAGGAACACGACTCAAAACGTGCTCAGTGCTAGGGTTTCGTAATCAACACATGAAGGGCTACAAATCATTTCAAACAGAATTCAAAATTAACAAAATAAATTTCATTCAAATATTTCATCGAACACTTGAGATACCTATTCGATACGGAGCGATACGCCTATGATACATACCTCAAATGGACTCAAACTAGACCCAAATTATTTCTAGAGCTAGGGGGATCCTAAATAGATGCATCTACAACAAGAAATCATAAATCTAATAGGTTTAGAGGCTCTTACCAATTAGGAGTTAGAATCCCAATGAAAAATCCTCTTGCAAAGGTCTCCCACCAAATCCAATGGTCAAATTACTCCAAATCCTTCCTAGCTAGCCAATAGAGACCTCCTCTACTCAAGGAGAGTAGTTTGCAGTTGATTTTGTTCAATTTGGAGTTGATTTGGTGAAAGGGGGCAAATTTGGAGAAGAACACCAAAACTAGGATTAGGGTTTCAATGAAAGAGGAAGGAAGGGGGCTAATGATGACTTATATAGTGGGGTAGGGCTGTTGTGGCCAGCCATGATGGTGTGGGCTAGGGTTTGGTCAAGTTGCATTAGCTACAAGTCCTCCTATTGTCATTTAGAGGCCTTTTTTGAGAAAAGGCACAAAGTGGTTTGTCATTCTAAGTCAATTCTAGCCTATTCATGCTATTCAAACATAATTAGAACCCAACTAATCAAGTCTAACTCCACTAGCTAGATTCTATGGTCATGGTTAGCCTTTAGTCAAAGTAGTTCTAAGGTTTCACTAACAAAAAACCAGTCACAATACACCAAATTAATTAATTAATAAAATAATTCAAAGAAACCACAATGACCAAAATACCCTTATACCAAATATAGAAACAAATTATCCTAATCACATGGTTAAGTCTCGATGGTCATGGTTAGTCTCTAGGTCACGTAGTCTCTAAGGTTACACTAGCAGAACATCAAAATCACAAAACAATGATTTAAATAGTTTCAAATTAATTAAAAAAATCACTATAAATCATAAATCATATTATTAAATAACAAATTTTTAAAAATGTTTAAAATTACCCTTATTTTAGAAAAGTGGGTGTCACAATCAACCCCATATTTACTACATCTATATTACCTCTTAGTAAATATGTTGGTTCCCTCTCTCAACTTATTACCTGTACCTAGAAACCAAGGTGCGCCAAATATGATAAGTCCACAAAAGCACAAGTTCATGACAATGGAACAAGGAAAAGTTTTTTATTTCTCCATCCAATAAGAGTAAAGGACTACATTTGCATTGAAAAGAAAATACATCTAAAAAAATCGAAAAACAGAAAGACAAATAGGAAACACTAAGACAAGAAAATGTTGATACTCCAACCTCGTTATTCATTATGGCAGCTACAAAACAATCGATGAAACCCTATAGCCAGGGATAATGGTTACGTTGAGGCAGGTACCACTCCATCAACCATTTCACATAGGAAGGCTCCAACTGATTAAGGTCCTCTGTAGGAGCAGGATGACTAGAGCTCCCGGTGCCACTTCCTTCTGATACTGGTTCTTCCTTAACAACAACTTTAAATTTTGGATTTATCTCCTCCTTAATGGTCATTAGTTCTTCTTTAACAAAAGAGGGCAGTGTCCCCTTTTTTATGACAGCCCCTGCTTTCGGTACAGACACTACAACGAAACAAAAACATAAAGGAGAGTTAGCAAAATAACTCAGTCTTTTGAGTTGAAAGACATGCACAGCTTGGCATCGACGCATGCAAACAGCTGCGCATCAAAATCTTAGCCATCATAAAACAAAAAGTCCATGCATACTAACTGAATTCCACCGCGGTGCATCTACACGATCGAAGTCCATGCGCGTTGGAGAGAAAGCTTTGACACATTGTTAGGACCAAAATTCATGCGCGTCAACGGAGAAAGTTTTGACGCATCATCAGGACAAAGTCCATGCGCATCGACGAGGAAAAGCTTCGGCGCATCATCAGGACAAAGTCCATGCACGTCAGCATAAAAAAGGCTAGGCGAATCCTCAGGGTAGGCTCGTACAGCCGTACCCATACGCTTCAGCAGAATGGCTTGATGTGTGTTCCAAGATGGATACCATCTATGCATTTGAAACCGTGCAACAAAGTGTCTGTGCAACTCCCAAAGCAGCAGATCACCCACCGGTCACTTTCGGCCACACGTCGGCGTGCATCGTCTCGACAGCTTGGGACTTCTCGGTGTCGGCCTCAACGGACCTCTTGCCTTTGCCTTTACCTAGGCTAACAGCACCGCGGGAAGTCTTGGGGGCCATTTCTCAAAATCTAGGATTTTGTTTAAAGAAGAAAACTCTTAATGAAGAAGAAGAAGAAAAAAAATAGAAGAAGTTCTTTCTCGCCACAAACGCCTATTTATAGGCATAAGCCACGCGCATGAACCGATAAAAACATAACATCATCATCTCTTCCGGTCTCGTGAAACTGACGGCTGCATATCTTCCAAAAAAGATCATCATTAATCACCCGGAGTTCGAAGCATTATCTTCTTTCATTTAATCGAGGAGAGTATGCGCCAGCATAGTCATGCACGGAACGGCCATGCGCCCAGATAGGGCATGCACCCAGAACATCTACAGTCCATGCTTCTTGGTTCAAAGTATTCCAAAACTTGGCAGAAAGTTTTGAAAACTTTGAAGGGGGTCTTTTGGAAGAATAAAATTTTAGACGTATCCTAGGTCAGAACTATACGCTCCCAAGCGCCCTGCACCCCAAAAATAGCATGCGTCAAAAGACCAAGACAGAATATTGGCACATTAGAAGACAACGAAGAAAAAAGGCACATGAAGATCAGATTTTTATTTCACATGAAAGTCTATTACATGTCCAAACTCTTTGTTACAATAAAAAGTCTAGTACAAAGAAGCCTATCCTAAACTATAAACTAGGCACATCACTCTGATGTCTCAGCTAGGCACATCACTGTGATGTCTCAGAATAGGCGTATCATTCCTCCTCATCAGAGCGTATCACTTTCTCATCAACGCACGAGTACTTCGGCTAATGAAGCATTTATTGAGCAGAATGCGGGTTGTTAATCAATCCAAAACTGATGGCTCTTCCAGCATAACGGAAGTCGGGGCACGTCGACCCCGATCTTTGGATGCAACAGGCACCCAACACTATCTCGTAGAAGAACACTGCCGACAAGGGGTTCGAACATAAGTTATTGTGCCCATAGCTCTTTCGGCGCATCTCAGTCTCTTGAAAGAGTTCGTCATCAAAATCAAAGTTTCTTTGAACAAAGAGATCCACAATTCGTAGTACAACATCTTGCCAAGGAGGAGGATCGGTCGAGTTTATTTCAAATAAGAAGTTGGATGAAAGACACTACTGTTTATAGGCCAGGACAAATCATACCCATGTGCCAAGTGGTAAACTTCTTCGAAGTTAGGGCAATGAACCTGTATTAATGGTGATGAATCTGCCACCTTAAATTAAACTAAGTCAAAGAATCATCAATGCCTCAAAAGACTCGGCAAGACTGACCAAAAGAGATGCACCACGTAGCAGATGCGCCCCTCAGCACCATATATTCTATGCTGATACGCCCAATGGAGCACAGAAAGATGTGCCAACATAAACTCGTCACCCATCAAAGCATTTAATGCTACATAACAGAAATGATAACAGCATGCATCACGAAGTCTGAGTAGTCAGCTTTTGCAGAAGACGAAGAGACGCGATCAGGTTACGGCTGTGCTTTGCCACGTGGTCGACTGATCCCTCGTATGCACCTCCATAGCCATGCACCCCGAACTCTATATGTGCCTCAAAAGCCATGTGTCTAGACTTACTTTTGACCTCAAAAGTCAGAAGTCGAGTCTCCTTATGTGCCCGATCCTAGGCACATCCCCCCAGATCAACGTAGATCATTAAGCCATGAAGATGTGCCACGTGTTATTGATCCAGTTCTTCCTACGAATGGGTGCCAACCACCTAAGGTCTCAGCAACAACCAAATCTCAACAACTGCCACATGTCAGCTTCTCCGCATCTCAACAGTGCAGTTCAAACAGATTTAGCTCCAGCTCCCTGGTGCATCGTCCATGCGTCCAAAAAAAGTCAGCCACGTAGCGTCCCTACGTGCAAGTTCTCCATACGTGCGTCGTATATGCGCACAAAAATAGATCATTCTACTGCCTATAAATAGAATGATCATTCCTTCATTCAATCTCTC
Organism: Iris pallida; assembly: GCA_029216955.1. NCBI lineage: Eukaryota > Viridiplantae > Streptophyta > Magnoliopsida > Asparagales > Iridaceae > Iris > Iris pallida. The sequence continues at coordinate 2,514,360 of JANAVB010010400.1, forward strand.
GAAGCCCCTACTTCTTGAACATTCTTTCAACCACTTCAGCATCCATAGCACTTGCAAGAGTCCCAATCCTTTTCAAGTCATTGCTCGTTCTAGAGCAACCCAGACTTTCAGAGAGTTTGAGATCGTCGTTAGATCGTGAATGGAGTCAAAGAATTACCACTCGTACCATCGCCACGGAGTCAAAAGTGTACTCTAAGGATTATATCAAAATCCTACATTGTACTCTGTTCTGTTTGTAATTAAATATAAAAGTTCATAGCAACACAAAACTCTGTTCAGCAAATTCTAAGCATCTCTATTATTTAGCAACTAACACACGAAACATTTAGGGATAGTTCATAGCAACACAAAACTCTATTTTATTAGGCATAAAGGAGTAGGAAGGAAGGACAGTTCCACTCATTTGGATAAAAGGGTCTTCTTGTTTTGGTCACACGTATTCCAACTAGACGTAGCCCCACCAGCGAGCCATGTTCCAACACTCATTCCATTCGGCCAGCTAAGAAAGATTGTATCAGTCTTAAATCTCTTGATTCCCAACATAAGTCTCGGTCCACCATTCTGATTGAATCCAAAAAGCCAACCAAATGCCACGTGCGGAGCAAAAAATTTATACCACTCAGAAAAAGTTTCATCCTCGATACTTAAAGGAATAACTTAATCTACTAATTCACTTAGTCACAACAAGTTACTCATTCAGCTTCAATTTAATATTCCGATTTGGCACTCTAGAAAATCTCGAGATTGTTATCCAACTCTACCACCTAATCCATCAATAATTCAATATGTCTTTCTCTTTTCCAAAATATTTGTAACTTCTCATTGATTCACCAACATTCTTCCAGCATTGTTATCTTTGTTGCAGCTTACCACTTCGTTTGGATTCATACACATATCTTAGGAGTCCCCAAAATATATGCATTTCAGCCAAAGTCCATGCTAGTGTGATTTGAAGCTCTCCCGACAGTGTTATCTCGGTCGCAGTCTATCACATCGGTTAGATCCATACACATACTTTAGGCATCCCCAAAATATATGTACTTCAGCCAACTTCTGTGTTAGTGTGATTCGATAAGGCACGATACAACTCTCTTTCCCCAAATCAGACTTAGCATCCTTTCAATTGACTTATTGTTTCATTCGCTCGCCACAATCGCTATCTTTCAAGCCACAACCCTTAACATTCGGGACAACTCGGATAAGTTCTTTATCCAAGCACGATATTTCTAGTATTCGTACCAAGGGTCTAACTTAGAGCCAACTATACTAAGAGTTCACAATAATCAATATAAAATTATATTTCTTTTTCGAATCCAATAATATTTCTTATCGAGACAATTCGTCTTTTCTAAAAGATGCAATCTGAAGTCACTTATTATCGATTACTGAGCCAAGGGTATAATTCTATGCGACAGTCAAGGTTAATCCATCTACCTGACTTTAAGTACCGATTCGATATTCCTGTTGTGAGCAAACAATTCGATCTAATGGAACAATTCACTGCTCGGTATGCACCACTCAAGTTTTACCCTACGATTCCAGTTCTCACTATAGGTCGACACATAACTTCACAAGGATCAAACATCTCTAAGGCACAAGTTGAAGCATATACTTCCTTAGGTCATACTCATTACGCCATCTCTCGTTCAATACCAAAGGGTCATCATGTGGTTCGCCAACGGTCTCCCTATTACTCGGTCAAGTCTCTAAGGCTAGCTAATCGACAGCTAAACCTATTCACGTGGTGACTTCCCTAGAGTGGACGGCTACTAGGGTTATACTAGTTTCTTATTTTTGGTTCCAATAAGCAACCGACAGTTCTAAAGAACTCTACCCAAACCTATGGGTATTAACTCAATCTGAATAACTAATCGTCATTGCCGACTATGCCGATAATTGGTTATGTAGTCCATGTCGCTAGGGTCAAGTCTATCTATCCAGGGTCATCCTCAAGGAAATAATTTCCATAAAAGCTCATTCTAGACTTATCCAACGATCGACTAAGATCGATCTAGCAACATTACGGTCTAAATCCCGACCCGAATTATAATTCCCAACGATCTAATAATCCATTAAGTAAATTTACCAGCGATCCAATTTCTATTCCAATTCCTTCGTACCCACATGGTTCTATATACTGAGGCTAACTATTCAAGGGTCATCGATTCCGATAGTCTCAAAAAAACTATAGAATTGTATTATTCGGTCTGCATGACAAATTTATACCACTAAGTCATAAGCCAGCAATCTATATCCCAACTGACAGTCGTCTATACCGTCACACCACCTACCGAGACTATCCGACACATTTCGTGATTCTCAATCCCATTCGTTTCCCAGCCATCAAACTCTCGTACGGACATTCTTAAAATCTCATATCGCAAGGGTTGAGTAGTTTATTCTATTTAATCCAACAATTCGTGTATCAATCAGCCATTCTCTATGCAACACAAGTATTTCAGGGTCACCACTTGTTCCTCTTGTGATACAATTCAATCCTTCAGCATACATGTACATATGCAATGATTATCCATCTCATTAAGCACAAACTCGTACTTACTGATTATATCCTTTGGTAGTCAAGATAGATTAGCATCTATTACACCTTTGGGTTAAGCACTATTTTCTAACATTCATCCGAGTCACCGACAACATTTCCAAACTTTCATATTAGTAACCAATTGCAGTAGCCACACAGGATTTTCCATTCAACCAATCAAAATCAGTATTCAATGTTCTAAGCCACAACATTCCTTACCTATGATATAATTACCATCCGACTAGTCTGAGTCATTGCCCAACTATATAATTTCTAACCAAGGCATCAGTTACAATTCTTGACATTTTGCTACACAACATAACGTCATCGTCAAGGGACACTCGAGTCACCTAGCAACAAAGCATGACTCCCAGCTAAATCTTGACACTACCCAAGGCTCATAGAGAGACTCATGGCTATCCGGTGGAAAGGGTCACGATACATCTCATTTTGAAGTGGTAGAGGCATATACCACTCAGAAATGAAGCCATCCTTAAACCATACCAAACCCAAGTCTATTCTGGACAATCGTGATCTAAATCGGGCACAACACAAAGCCAACATCTTAAGGTCTCAAATCATAAGCCAACATTCTTAGGGTCTCAAAAGCACTAGCCAACACACATGAGTCAACACATCAAATTTGTTGAACTCATCCATCAGTTGTTTCATTCACTATTCTTTTCCAACATTCCAAAAATAGTTTATAATATATCATACTATGGCATCGAGTCATTGTTAGGTCATTAGTTTCCAAACCAATAACATGCATTCATTCAGGAGAATCATAATATATTTAGACTTATTGTATAGAACATCCAGTGAGCAGCCAAGAGGGTCAAAGAACATTCAGACACGAACATCTTGAAATGATTACAGGAACAACAACAGCATAATCGCAGAAGCAACGTTGAGTGATCGCGGAAGCAACTTTGGTTAATCGCCGATGCAACTTTGATTTGAAATGAATCAAATAAGTATCCAAAGACGTAAAGACGTGCTCTGATACCAATTTGTCACACCTCGATTCGAAGAATCATTAGTCATCGCTTTGATTCATGCCGAATCGTTCATCCTGCTTGAGCGTGATGTCGTACAAGTCTGGTATTGCACTTTTACAAGGCAAAGATGGTACATAATTAATTATCTTCAAATAGGAACACATCACAGCGGCACAAACAGAAAAATTGAAGATAATGAGGACATATCTTCTTTATCGGATAAAGACACTTTATTGATTTATAGTTGTGGAGATATGCAATAACTTGAAGTCACAAGAGATAAAGAAATGTATTCTCTTTATTGATAATTTAAGTAGAGTACAAGACTTGTAATGAAATACAAAGCTTATAACACATCTCACTTTACGTTGATAGCCAACTTGAATGCATTGAATCATAACTGGATATGCCGACTTAGCTTATAACTCACTGGTACAATTAATTACATTGTTCTATATATTATGCCCTTTATAAACAGAAGACATCAGCTTTTGCAAGGAGAGCATCTGTATGCTCAACAAATCTTCGATGTCGCAGGACCAATCAAGCCAGTCTTCGTGTACAGAACTTCCCAAGCACGAGCACCTAAAAAGAGTGTCCACAACATGGGTCAGTACATCATATATGTACTGGCGAGCAGAACCATCCCACTCACCTAAACCGACACTAAATGGTCATTTAAGCAAGCATTTATTAGAGTGATATTTTTATTTGGGGCCTAGTATCAGTTTACAGTTCATGAGGAGAAATATTAAAAACTTATAAACAGGATTATGGCATTATTCATATGGAAGCAACAACAAACCAAGGGAAACATGCATGTATTCTCATATTTCTCTTTTATAGTAATAGATTAATATGTAAGTCATAATTAAGCAACATTTATATTAAGGCATCATTCTAGCATACTTGGTATTATCATATTAAGCATTATTGAGGCAACATTGACATTAACATCTTTAACATGTTATTGAAATTCTTATAAAAATGGAAACATTCTAGCACACGATATTTAAAATGTTAAGCATGTTATAGAATTTCTCATTGGAAAGGCAACATCATAGCATTATTTTGTTTAGCATGTTAATGAGATAAGTCGAACCAACATATTTATTAAATGCTTCACATTTAAGTGATTTCTTACCGGTAGCCGACTCTTCATACTTGCATCAAATATAGGTTAGGTGATATACTTACTCTGTCTGAACAAAACATTTAGTAGCATGCATCCTGACTATATGGTCACTGGCTTTGTTATACCATATGGACGTTTGCTATATAGGACTTCAAAGGGTATTGCGATAAACAAACAAAATAGGTAGCAAGCCTCTAAGAATGACTCGCAATACCAAAGGGTTTTGTAATGTCCACTAAAATTAGGTAGCTAGCCTCTCAGAGTGCCTCGCAAAACCTGTGCTACCAAAGCACGCCAATGTTTCCTCCTAGGCCGAATCGGTCCTGATGTCGAATACCGATTCGAGGAAACTAACACCCCCTGTGCACAAGTTGTCCATGACCATGCGAATGCATGTCCAACTCGATCGTGAACGTAAATGCATGGTAAAATAATAAAAAAAGTAAAGACAACAGTGCATCATCATTTATCTCATTCAAGTCATATTTAGTGACTTATTCATTCTCAACATTTCCATCATCTCACTTGGCGATCTCAATGATCCCAAGCCTCATCATTTCTCATTGCATCAATCATTCATTTCTCATTCCATCAACTCAGATACATTGAAGCATTCCCACATCATTCATTTCTTAAGGGACATATAGCATTTTATTTATCATTTCTAGGGCCAATATTATTTCATCTCATTGCTTAAAAGAAAACAGGCATCATTTCATTTCTACATAACAGTTACACATATTGTACATAATTCAGTATTTCATTTAGTTTAGCAGCATTTACAAGAGCATTATTTAAATATAAGGGACATTGTCATTTTATTTCAGGCATCAATTCATATTGCAGTTCAAGTGTTATTCCTTTAACAGTTTAATGTTCCTGTGTTGTTCATTTCAGCAAATTCTCAGCATAAGCATCTCTATTATTTAGCAACTAACACATGGAACATTTCGGGATAGTTCATAGCAACACAAAACTCTATTTTATTAGGCATAAAGGAGTAGGAAGGAAGGACAGTTCCACTCACTTGGATAAAAGAGTCTTTCTGTTTCGGTCACACGTATTCCCACTAGACGTAGCTCCACCAACGAGCCATGTTCCAACACTCATTCCATCCGACCAGCTAAGAAAGACCGTATCAGTCTTAAATCTCTTAATTTTCAACACAAGTCTCAGTCCAACATTCTGATCGAATCCAACAAGCCAACCAAATGCCTCGTGCGGAGCGGGGCATTACATAGATCATAATATCCAATAATGTCCCAGATCGAATCCAAAGTCCAATAAAGTCCATGATCGCATCCGATGTCCAATCCCAGTAGCAATCCAAAAACCGATGATTTGATTAAGAGATTGTGAACCAAGTCACATATAGGAAAGCGCGATTAGATTATGATAATTACACAAGCAATTGAGAAAGTCACATTCTAATACCTATAATCTATATATAGGAAATATTATACTATTTGGAAACTACATTTTCTACTTAGTCAAAAAATTTATAGTTAATATTTTGAAAATACTAAAACTCTTTTGATAAAACTATTTTAGATAAAAGTGTGTTAATAAAAGTTAACTAATATAACTATCTAAAATATTATTACTATTAATATACTATACATGTATACAATATTCATACTAACATTACTTATAAAATTATACATATAACTGTAGCATTTGGTTTCCTATAATTTATTTTTTATTTTCGAGAATATTTTTACTTTTATTAGGTATAGTGTTGTTAGATCAATGTTTAAATTTTTAGATCATAATGGTATGTACCTAGGCCTATAGGTGAGATATGTAGTGCCCCGCTCCGCGAAGGCACTAAATAAACAGAAAGATCGGATTGCTGGCTCTGCAACAGAAGACGATTAATCTGGGTGAGTGGACAAAGACTCATTTTATGATTCGCTTACGCCTTAAGAATCTGAGTTTTTGATTGAATGCTTTTGTTAATAACAAGACTGAAATCTTGAGTATGCTTAAAAGAGAACCTGCCCCTTGTCTGCTAAGAAAAGAGATCTGTATCCTGCCTGAAAAGAAGATGGAATTGTTTATGACTTGCTCGATTTATGCATGATTCATTTGATATCGCATGCGCATTGGGGAATCCACTTAGTGACGAGCTGAACCCTAGAGAGTCACAGCGGCTAGCGACAAGCTGAACCCATGAGAGTCACAGCGGTTAGCGACGAGCTGAACCCAAGAGCGTCACAGCGGCTAGCGACGAGCTGAACCCATGCGAGTCACAGCGGTTAGCGACGAGCTGAACCCGTGGGAGGCACAGCGGCTAAGATGGAAATGATTGTGGCTTTTCAAAGATATGTTTTCAAAAGAATGTAAACTGACTAATGCATTCATGAAATGAATCTAGGTAAAGAGTAGCAAGATCACATCACAAGAAAATGTTTTCTCACTAAATGAACAGTGATCGTTTCAGAAAAATGTAGCTCCTTTGTTCACAATTCACCAGTATGCTGATATACTGACCCATCATCAGTCTGCATGCAGGTGCACCATGCATCGAGAAGGATAGCCCGAAGCGATAGCCCGTACCTCATCCTCAGGAGCCAGAAATCAGAAGAGATGCCAAGAGATGACATCTGTGCAAGAGTTTGGTTTTGTATATAAAGGGATGTAATGTATGGGAACGGGATCATTGTAATCTGTATTATTTCTGAGAGAATGTAACATTGTATCAGAGAGAATTGAGAGCTTGTAATCTGTTCAAATGAAATCAATAAAGAGAAATGTTCTTGTTACCATTGTGTTCAATACTTGTATTCTGAAATATGTCCGCTGCTGCTTCAATTATCTGCGATACGTTCCGCTGCGTATTGTCAACCTTGTCTATCTTGTCTTGTTCCAGGTCTTGGCCTTGTGCAAGCACAACTTAGGCTTGCACGGCATCACGCCTTAGCGAGGACGAACGGTCCTAAAGAGCCCGAAGCGAGGACGAAAGGGACTCTGCGGGATCGGGGCGTGACAAGATATACTAAAATTAGGTCATATATGGGCATTAGTATCCCTACACAGCCCCAAATATTTTATTTTACTATTTTAGAATTTTCTATAATTTTTAAATTTTTTGGATAATTAAAACCTATAGAAATTATTTTTCCATAGGATTTTAGGATTTACTGTAGAGAAAAACAAAGTGATTTTGAGACAAAACTTTTTATCTAGGCTCTAGACACCAAAAAATTGTTTCTAGAATTTTCTAGGATTTTTTTAGATTTTTCTGGATTTTTATTTGGAGTTATTTGGAGTTAAAATAAATTTGTAATGATTTTCTACAATTAAATTAACTAATTACACAGTCAGCGGCCCAGTCAGCCTGTCCAGTCAACCAGGGTGGCCCGTATGTCAGCCACAAAGAGCCAAACTATGGGGCCCAGCTGTCAGTCTAATGGACAGCTGGGTGCAAACTATTCAAAGTCCGAGCCGGACTCGGATAGCCAAGCTGAGCCGAGCTCGAACTCGAGCCGAGTCGGCTGCACCACATCCATAGGATCTGGAGCCCGAGCCGTTCAGATTCTGCCACGTGGCTGCCTGAGCCACTAGCCGCGGCTCACTGCCTCTTCTTCCCTATATATATATATATATATATATATATGTATATATATATATATATATATATATATATGTATATATATATATATATGTTAATTCGAAAACCCTATATTTATTTCAACAGCCTTTTGTGGGAGAGTTCAATAGGGTTCTTCGTCTTTGCAAAGTGATTGTCGTCGATCTAGAAATCTGTTTCATGCGTTGTTGTCTTTTAGAAATGTATCGAGGTTAGGTTTCTGAATATCTACTTTATTCCCTAGAATTTTGTGTTCGAATTTCTGGATAATTATTTGAGTGCCAGTTATCCAAAAATCGACATGTCACACGGTTTTTGAGATTCCGAGAGATTTCGAACTCCGATTCGCGATCCGTTTGAAGTTTTGGAAAGCTGACACCGAGACCTACAATATATAATTTTTCCAAAAATTCAAAGTTTCATCTAGTATTTTATTTTGTTCGTAGAAGTCAAATTTGGTCAACGGTTCATCGATTTGGTCATGGTTAGCCATAATGGCGATAACTTTTGACCAAATCGTGATTTCATGGCACGGTCGATTCCAGCGCACTCATGGTGTTGAAATTTACCATGTTGCACACTCAAACTTTTAAAGTCATAACGTTTGACTATTTAGTCAACGATATGTCTCGGTTTGCGTGTCTCGATCCCGAATTTGGAACCGTGACTTTCCTTGGCCAAATATTGTGTTTAATTTTTATTTTAGATTTAAATATGTTAAAATAGGATTTTAGAAGATTTATTTCATAATTAAAATATGATTAGTTAGGTTTAACCTATTAGCCACTGTAACTCCCTAAACCAAAATTTTGTGAATTTTAAGAATTTTTCCTAAAAAGACTATTGGATGGAACAATATTGCTTTCTAAATAAAACTATTCTACTAGTTAATTATGCTTCAAATTATTCATTTTATTAAATGGGCTTGATTATTATTATTACTTTTACTAAATATTACTATTAAGCTTGATTAGTATTGTTAGTTGATCATAGTTGCAAAAGTGGTTTCTATTAGTTAACTTCTAAATGGATTTTTGTTTAATCAACTGATTAGAAGTTGTTTTAATTAAACTTTTTTTAATCTAATTTAATTTGATTGATGGTTATTATTACTAAGTTATTTATTAATACTGCTTAACTTATATTAACTAAAAGAAAAGATTAATTTGATTAATTATTTTTGTAATTAATTATTATGAGTAATTAAGAATGTTTAACTGTCTTTAGTTGACAGTTGGCAGTGAGAAGAATATTTGACAAATTCTTGTAAATTAGTTAGTTTGTTATAATTGGTAACTAATTCAGTTACAATTTTGTTACTAATGCTATTGTATTTACCCCCAGATCTACTTGTATTTACACATCTGCCACTTGGAGAAACCCTCAGATCTATACTAATTTACTGCAATGCCATTGTCCTATTCCTGGAACACACACACATAAAATATTTTACTATAAATTTCCTGACACACACACTGTCCAATGCACACAGTGTACTGTCCACATCACTGACACATTTCCCAATCTCTCTCTCTCTCTCTCTCTCTCTCTCTCTCTCTCTCTCTTTCTACACAGTCTCTCTCAATTATTTTCTCTCACCTGGCCGATCGCCGCCGCGCTCCGTCGTGATCCTCAACGAACTTCGTCGATCTCCTTTTGACGCCGCCACTAGACGATTTACTCTGCCGAGCGCCACCACAAGCTGTCGAAGACTTCATCGGAGTTCACGTAGACAGCGTCGGATGGTGTCACTGCTCGTCGTGTCCGATTGCGACACCGCCTCACTGTCATGGATCCCTATGCCAAGGAGCCACCAGCACCAACATTGTAGATCGAGCAGCGCCTCGACTCGAGCACCGACCCCTCGAGCAGAGAGATGACCCTTTGAGCTCCGTGCCACCCGCCGACCTTGACTGTCGAGTCACTTTCCTCGAGACTTGTGTCGCTGCCTCGATTCTAGTGTTGACCCTCAAAGATCGAGCACCGGAGTCCTTGCAGCTCGAGCTGAGCCACCCGAGGCATCTGCCACCACCGAGTCGCCGGACCCCGCCATCCTCGGCTGCTAGTAGCCAGATCCAGCCATTGACCAACTAGATCCGGGAGCTTCGCCGCCAGATCTCGAAGCTTGGGCCGTCGGTAAGCCTTGTATCGATCCTCTCGAACCCCCTTCTCTCTTGTTTTCTAAGGTTTCGATTTGGGGATTTAGGGTTAGGGTTTGTACTTCGTATGAGAAAGAAAAAGGATCTTAGGGTTCTCTGTAGCCATAGGCACTACAAGAAAATGCATCTTCTATAAACTGTAAACGGCTTATGTATGTATATGTAATAATATTTTTGGGTTGTACATGGGTGGAGTTAGATCGTAATAAATCTTATGTTCATCGAGGTTATCATGTTATTAGCTGAGTTATTAATACTGAGCTCATAATTGTCCTTCAGTATTTTCTATCTCAAAAGCATACAAGCAATAATAGCAAGAGCGAAAACTGGTGTACCCATGCATAGGTCACATAGCATGAGATGATTATTAAGTATTCGGCTCATCATATTCTATAAGTAAACATGTTAAGTGCGTGCTTCTCAACTTTTGAAGACGTTCCTCGCACTGTGCGTGTTTGCTTCTTGGTTTAATGAATCCCAACGTGCCAGCAAGAGAAAATCTAGTTATGGCTCCTACCTTCTTGAACCAATTTGTACGGGCAGAGAGTAATTATCCTAGTAGAGGGTTTATGTTGCCTAGATGGATTTTGGCCTTCGACAAACATTTGTAGGGTCCTTCGACCCACTTATATGGGATGAATTTTTTTTACTAAATTGTGGGGTCCTTCGACTCAGACTTACACGGGAGCCAAATATTTGTGCGGTCCTTCGACTCAGTCCCTACAAGAACATATTTAAAAAAATTACAGAACTCAGCTGAATAACCATGTAGGTTTCTCTCTTTATATCGACACAGACACGGATAATTCATAAAGATAAAAAAAATTTACAAAAAATAAAAAGAAAAATAAAACCAAAAATTATACCATTGAGATATACATAAATCTGAAAATGAAACCCTAATCTATTAACTAACATGATATCTAAATCAAACCCTAACAAAAAAAATTGAGAGAGAAAAACCCTAACAAAATCAAACCTAATAAATTGAAGTAGAGACAATCATTTCACAATGGTATATATATAAAATAAATGTCAATCATATTCTCAAATCTAAGAAAATTAACCTACAAAAAAATTAGGAAAGAAGCTCACCACCAATAGGAAGGATCTCGAATCTCGATAGAGGAGGGAGTGCACGCAAGATGGAAACCCTAGGAATGATTTTGGAGAGAGAATCTCCAGGGAGCGTCGCGAGAGAGAGAACCCGGGGAGCGTCGCGGGAGAGAGAACCTAGGGAGCGCTAGCGGAGAGTTTGGTTTCTTTTAGAGTTTTTTTGATAGTTGTTATTAGGTTATGGTTCTAAGTAAAAAAAAAGTTATATAAGTATATTTCCCTATGTTTCACTTAACAAAATGCCTTGGAGAAATTAGCTTTTGAAAATAAAACGAGAAAAAGTACAAGAAGTACAAATTTGATTCTAGAAAAGTATTGCTATGGAAGTCTGATTCGTAAATGATCACTTTGTTCCTTGGACCATATGATGATGATGAAGATCACTGCTTGAAGTAGAACAACTGGAAGAACTAAGTCACCAGAAAGGTATCGACGCACTTGGGCACTGATGGCGAGGCCGAACGCTTTCCTGCTTTGCTTTACTCTGTTCTGAAAGAAAGGTTGAAGAAGAATGCTCTGGAGAATCAAAATCTCTAAGTTCTGATCTCTGTATTCTCTTCTCTCTCTGTGTCTCTCTTTCCCTTGTGTATCTCCTCATGTTATGAGAAAAATAAGTCTATTTATAGACTTAGGCTCTTGTGCGTAAAAACTCAGCAAAAGTTCCATCTTTACGCTAATAACTACCACCCATGATCGAAGCCATCCTCTGCATATGTTGACATGTGTCCCATTACTTCAGTAAGAATAGGATGCATGTACACACGTTCTTCGAGAAGAATGGCATAAAAGCCACGTAAGCAAACCACGTTCCAAACTGGTGGAGGAGAATAGGGCGTAAAAATAGTCCCAATGTACTCTGTGCGTACAACAGTAGATTTGGCGTAAAATAGCCCTGACATAAACTTCTCGCATAAAGTGGTTATTAAATAACCTTGAGCGTAAAAGCAGCTCAAATAGACTTTACGCACACGTCGACTGTTGAGCGTAAAGGCTCGTATAATCTTCGTGCGTAAAAGAAGCCGTAGTGTGAGCGTAAAGTAGCTCAATCCATACACTAAACGACAACATTGGTCTCTGTGTAAAAACAAATCCCTTTGTGATATATGCCATCATTAATATCTCTATGTCAGAGTTTGTATTAAATGCGAGATTTCACAGCTTTGTCCAGCGTAAAAGTGGCTGCTCTGTCCTTGGCGTAAAACCATGGGTGTAGACCCGAGCGTAAAATGATACCATGGGTGTAGACCCGAGCGTAAAATGATCAGCCTGCTTAGGCGTAAAGTGATTAGCCTAGTCTTGGGCGTAAAGAGATTACCCGCTCTGCTAGGCGTAAAGCAGATCACTTATGAATGAGATGACTCTTTCTTTGAAGCACTTTTTACGCTCCTACAAGACCCCCTTTAAAGTTTTCAAATATCTTCAAAATTTGAAACACTTTGAACAGAAGCGTAAAAGTTGAGATTTGATCAGTCAGCGTAAAATTTGGGATACGCAACCGTCATCTGCGTAAAAGTGGGGATATCCAACAGTCGGCGTAATTTTCTAGAAAAATAATGTCGGTCAACACTTAACCGTCACAATAAATTTCTTTTTCGAAACTTTCGATTGTCTCCTCATCTTCCCGAGTGAGCAGTTTCCAACGAGGAATGTGAAGAGTTGCTTTGATTTGTATAAATAAGGACAAATTCTTTATTCTTGACATTCATCCTCGTTTTGTCATGGCGCCGAAGAACGAGATTACCAACAAAGAGGCTTCGAGCTCCAGGCTCGATTTCGAGCGGGCGTGCAACCTTTTAGAGTGTTTTGTAGTAACTCCTGTCGTCTTTAATCGCATTGATGGTGGTCCCCCAACTGCGTACGAAGGGCCAGGAGATGTCGAAGCGTTTCTTAATCTGATGCGCCGCTCCGGGATTCGCAATATGCACGAACTAGGCATCTCCCTTCGTCAGCCCAACGAAGGAGAGAAATAATGATGTTTTTATGTATCGCAAATCTTTAATTTGTAGGGGTCCACTTCTTCCTTTATAAATAAAATTTTGCTGCTAACCTCATCTATTGATACACGCGTACTTGTTTATGCACTTCTTTTGACTGTTTCTATGGTTGTTAATTCCCAAGAAACAAACCAATACGTGGCATCTGTCTTGTGGTTACGAGAGCCTTTAAATAGGATCTTCTCCCGAAATAGACTCATTCCAACAGTTTCTTCAGTCTTTATAAATAGCCGAGAATGTTTCATATATTCTCGTACTCATTCCTCTGAAGATAACTTTCTGCGATGTTGTTCTCCAACAAATGACAATGGCGGAGCTTTTCTACGGCGTTCTTTTGTACGCCCAGTCTTTAGACGTGGATTCAACCACTATTAGAGCCAAACCATTCAACTTAAGTGGTAAGTCCGATCGTAAGCAAATATCTGTCTTCGAATTTTTTGTTGAAAATAGCTATTCATGAGCGTAAATTCTTAACGAGCGTAAAAAAAACCTTGCTGAAGCACTGGCGTAAAAGCCTTGTTGAAGCACTGGCATAAAAACCTTGCTGAATCACTGGCGTAAAAGCCTTGCTTAATCACTGGCGTAAAAGCCTTGCTGAAGCACTGGCGTAAAAGCCTTGCTGAATTAAAAGCGTAAAAGTCTTGTTGAAGCACTGGCGTAAAAGTCTTGCTGAATCACTGGCGTAAAAGCCTTGCTGAAGCACTGGCGTAAAAAGCCTTGTGATTTGTTTTTAGTTAGCGTTTAATACGCATCTGATAATACTTCTGTTTAAAATACTTCTTCTTTGTTGTTTTCTACAGAAGTTTGGCTGAGCAGCTTTTTCAGAACCGGCATTGGCGATTTTGACGCTATGAGGAGCGTTCTTCTGACATCAACATCAGGAAGCTCATGCGCTTTTGACACACAAATTAGACAACTCAGACTTCGTGGGATTGAAGGGTCTTCCTCTGTTGGTAGGAAGAGCCTTTATACACGGAGAGTTGGACGGTGGAGTCAACTCGACCCCGAGAAATTGGGTAGTAGAGTTCCTTTCGCGGTAGAACTAGGAATCGTATCCCAATGCTGGATATATTTCTATCTCCTCTGGAAGGCCGCCCCTAATCCACCAGTTGTATTGGCAGCAACACGCCTTCAGGCTGCCATACCCTGGGGTTCTCCTCTCGTCTGAGAGAGAAGACCAGAGTTTGATTCCTACTGCTCTGATTGCCACTGGAGCTCAGACAGTCAGGAATTGCCACCAACAATGAACCCGTCAAAGAAGATCCAAAGAAGAAATAGATCTCTATTAGGTTATCGTTGGTGTATAGAATGAAAATCCAAGATGTAATAGATTTCCATTGTGATTTGTGAGAAAGTCTAAGAAATGTAATAGACTTTTATGATATGAGAATGGAAATGATAATTCTTCTATGCTCAATGATTTGTATCTATCTAGATAAAATATGGACATGATAGATAATAAAATCTTGTTTTCCTCTTTAGAGTATAATACTATCAGAGGTAATATGGACGTGACAGTATGTAAGAACTCAAAAAGAAAATTAGATTAATATCTATGCAGAGGTCAAAATGGAAATGATAGATAGGAAAAGTAGGTGGATTTAGTATTTATCCAGAGGTTATGAAAACATGATAAACAACGAATCCCTCTTTTTAAATTGATGAAATAGAAGATTTAAAATCCCTCTCCCAGGAGACAAAATCAGCTTAACCAAACTTTGGTAGCTGGGGAATAAGAAGACAGATGTCGTTAAAGATATATATGAGAGAAATAAATGAACCGATGGTGGCTCAAGGGATATTTTCAAATGGCTCGGATTCACCATCAGTTTGAACCATATTGACTGAAAATACTTGTCCAGATTCATTATATGAGGAACGAGACATATCAGTTTCAATGAATTGGACTTCTTCTGAATCCTATGATTACGAAGAGCTAGAAGAGAATTCTTCTTGTATATCATCATAAAACGTGTAGGACGGATCATATCCCAACCTATGACGAGTCTTTTGGTAAAATGGATCACCACATAATGGTAGTCGTCTACCCTTGCCTTGATTGAGACCTTGCATAGTCTTCAAATTATAGCCCATGTTCTGGATAATCTTGATAGATTGTTGACTATACTTGTCAATTCGGATTCTTCCCTTGTCTTTATCCTTCAGCTCATCTACCTGGGCAACAGGGATATTTCTAGCCAGGCCAAACACAATTTGGTGCTTGTTTTTCTTATCAGACAGAACCACGAAATAAGATTCTTTGTGACGTCTAAAAGTTATGCAAGCTTGTGATGAAGCGGCCACAGGTAAAAGATAAGGAGAATATGTTAGGAACCTTTGAGCATAAGGTCCAACATCTACATGAGGAGGAAAAGAATTTTCCTTATGATCGATGTATAAAGTTTCTTCTGGCTCAATGTCGCTTTTGTATGGATGACTTTGATTATCATAAGATAAGGTCATCCTTTCAATAAATTTGACAGCCATATACTCGAAAAGAAAATCTTCATTGATATCAAAAGGTACAGAATGATCAATATTTACATCATTTACAATTTGACTACTACGCTTCGGATTAATCATCAGTGGACCATTATCTGTCTTTTGCGTAGTTTTATCAAGATTGACAATCAATGGTGGTTCTGGGTCATTCGTACAAGAAGTACGCCCTTTGACCTTGATCATAAAAGGTTGAACTTGGCTCTTAGCAGGAATATTTGTTGATTCCTCAGATGAAGTTTGAATTCTTCCTTTAACCTTGATTATCAGAGGTTGATCATTGACAGATTGGGATTGGATTCGTCCCTTGACTATGATCTTCAAAGGTTGCTCCTCTGGCGGATCTTCATTAATAGATTGATCCTCGGTAGGTGATTGATCTTCAGCCATATCTGATATCTCTTTCACATGCTCTTGTTTGTAAAGCCTTGAATCAGAAAAATAGGCTTCGACACCCTTGAAGGGATTGATATCAGCAAACTCAGTTTTCACAACTCCTTAGGAATCTACATACTTGAAGCATTGGTGGAGAGTTGAAGGTACAATATTATGCTCATGAATCCACGGTCTCCCCAAAAGAATATTATAGGAGACGTCTGAGTTGATAACATAGAAAGTTACCATGGTTCGAAGATCACCAATCTGAATCTGCAGACGAATCCTCCCCAATGGCTTGCTCTTGCCAGAGTTAAAACCGACTATCGTAGTACTAGTGTAAGTCAAATCACTAGTAGGGATCCTCAGGGGTCTTAGCATACTCTGAAGAATTATGCTAATTGAGGATCCGGGATCAATGTAAATCCTGTCAATTTCAGTGGATCTAATATACCCGGGGTAGCACAGAGGCCTGTCATGCTTGTTATGCTTCAACAGCATATCTTCTTGTGTAAAGGTGATGTTCAGAATTGCTTCCATCACACTATGACATTGTGGACATGACACTGGTATATTATCAGGAGTCTTGAGTTGAGCCAAGCATGAATCTGCTTGAAGTAAAGCTTCACTCAAAGTCTCTCTGCTTTCTCTGGAAAGGCGAAGCAACTCAAATATAGATAGTCTAGCCGGAGTATTGGCTAACTGAGCTAGAATATCAAATTTGTAAGGCTTCATCACTACCCCCTGACTGGAAGCAGACTTCAATGGGACGTCGAAGCGTACTGCTTTCTGTTTCCCCTTTTCAACCACAGAAGGTTTAGCAGGAACAGAAGAGGATTGAGTTGGTAGTGTCTCCACTACGTCTTCAGCTTCTTTGGAGGATCCCTCATGGTCTTTATGATACTCTTTTCCAGATCTTGTACTAGCAAAAGATTCTTCTTCAGACTCAGGAGAAGGAAGTACCATATTACAGGATTTTGTCTTCCCTTTCTTAGCCTTCTTCTTGTGTGGATTGTTATGAGGAGCTTCAGAACCCAATCCAACAGTGGAATTTTGACTTTGAATCTGTAAAGGAAGTTGTATTCCTTTATCATAATTCAAACCTTCTGCCTTTTGAAAGTCATAACCCATCTTCTTTATGAGATAAACAGATTGCTGACTATACAAGTGAGTGGGCAGTAGACTTTTAGCAAATGGTTCCTCAGAGGAAGAAGAAGGGATCTCTGATCCACAGGAGAATGAGGAATAGATATCTCTGTAACTACAGGAGGAGAAGGATTCGGGATACGAGGAGAAATTCCTGTCGGAGCTTTTTCATAAGCAGCAAAGACTTGTTGTGCCCGATATAAAAGAATACTATTCATGGCTAGCCACTGCTGAGAGTAAGCTTGAGCTTGGTAGGAGGAGCTAGACTTGGAGGACAGATGTTCAGTCCTTTCAGTCTATCTTCTAAAGGAAGGCCATCCCATAGGTAATCCGAGTCATCGGGATCTGGAATAACATGGGAAATCATGTTGCAGGTTCTGACTTTCTTACCCTTCTTAGATTTTGAAGTTTTATCTTCACTTTTCAACTCAGGCACTAAGTCAGGATGTACCCACATGATTTCACCATTCTTTAGTGTAAGCGGCAGTAATCCTGCATTTTCTTCTCTGGCAGGCGGGATATTCACGATCTTTATCATCGCCTTCGGAATTGGGATAATTCCATCTGGGAGTTGCTGTGGAGGAAAATCTCCGAACTGAAGAGAAACCATATTGGTCGTAACCGTATGGTCATCATTGGTTAAAGCAATAGCACCACCATTTATCAGCTCTTAGATTTTCTTTTTCAAGTCATAGCAAGCACTGGTAGGATGATTAATGTATCTATGATAGATACAATATTTGGGATTATCATTCAGATTCACCTCATTAGGCCTCTTTGGTTCCGGAATCTGAAGTTTACCACTCTTCACCAGACATTGAAATATCCCTGGGATATCACTTTCGTCAAAAAAATATTCTTCCTTTGGCTTGGAAGATTCTTGATTGTTCGGCGTCGTTTTGTTCTTGGAAAGATTGACCATAAGAGTATCTTTTTCTCTCACATTACGATTGCCAGGATTATTACTAGGATTACTTTTCTTTCTTTTATCTTCTGAAGTGAAAATCATCCCATGCTCTCGAGCCAACCTACCATTGGTCTCGGCAGAAACTGCTGCTATGATAAACGAAGCCCAATCTAAAAATTGGGAACCCGTAAAAACAGCGATAGATGGTCGCAGATTCATCTTGTATGTATCAATCAACGCTGAATCTGGCATACCAGGAGGCATCTTTAAAGTAGCCTGTCGGAAACGTTTGATGAACGTCCGAGTATCTTCTTTCTCCTTTTGTTTGATTTCTATCAAGGAAGACATGTTCATGTCCATACCTCCTTCATAGAAACGGAAGAAAAACATTACCTTGAATTCGTCAAAAGACGAAATAGAATTATCGGGTAAACTATGATACCAGTCGTAAGCTGAACCTGTCAGGCACCCGATGAACACTCGAGTGAGAAGAGCATCATTTTTCTGCAAGTGTACAGTCATAATATCAAAAAAATTGATATATTGACTGGGAGATGCTTTTCCATCGAACAAAACCATAGATTATGGCTTGAATTTCGGTAGAAAGGGTACATCATTCCAATGAGGAGGATAAGGTTGCTTGATCCCTAACCTCTGGAGTTGATCTTTGTGCCTCAAAACTTCAAACTGTGCTTTGAACTCACGCACTGCTTGAATGGCTTCACTGGTTTGGGGAAGCACATTTGATTGAATGGTTGTTGGATGTATCGTAACCCCCACTGGAGGTGGTACATCTTCAGGGATGATGGGATCTGGAGATACAGAATTTTGATTAACAGCCGACTCTTGAGTATTCAAAGGTGTTTCAGCCCCTTGACTATCTTGAGTTTGTGCTGCTACTGGTACTGGTGTTATTACCGTCGGTTGAGCAGTTTGCTGATTCAAAATTATCTGATGCATACTTTGCTCCATGTTAAGCATATCTTTCAGTGATTGCTTAACGGCAGTGAGACGTTGTTCTGTATTAGCAGATAACGTCTCTGGTTCATCTCCAACAGCATAGGATTTAACCTCTCGTGAAGATACGAAAGGATTTGTATAGAAATATGAATCCACACTATCGGTATCAGACTCAAAAGATTGAGTACCTCCAGCTTCTGAATCAGAAGTCTACAATTGCCTTTGTCTTCTTGATCGAGTATTCTAATATACTCCTTCAAAAGAATCAAGAAGTTTGTTGAACTATTGTTGACCTGGAGTTTGGGACATGTTCTGTCTCGGACGTCGTCCTCTGTTAGTATGAGATGCCATGTTGACTGATGCATATGACAGCTCATCTTCTTGGTCTTCAGCTTGATATTGAAGCGAATTAAAACTCAATCGATCAAAAACTGACCGTTTTGAAGCTGAACAACAATAATTGATCACAACCTGGTGATATTCACAATGATGTTTTTCTTGGGGGAGCGTCACCGGAGATTGTGAATTATTATGCTTTTGTATTAGCAATTCACGTAAGTCAGAAGGAGTGGAGGGAGTATTCTTCTTTATCACATTAGGGGTAGAAAAACGTTTAGTACTTGTGTGTAAAGAAGATTAGTAGCAGCATTCGCAGAACCAAATTGTACATTTCTACGCGTTTGGAGTTGTGTGCGTAAATCTTGAGATTTTTTAGTACGAAGGACTCCATCTTCATGGCGCGTGATTTGCAAGTTTGGTACTTTGCGTAAAGCAGTATAAGAAGGTTGTTGGTGTAGGACAGAAGTTTTACCAACAACATTTTTATGTTGTATGCGTTTAGGTACATTCACATTAGATGTGCAAACATCGTTGTGAATTTTATCTACACTGTTACAGACAGGAGACTTACCTTTACGCGTAAAACGTAAAAATTGATTATCTACTATGTCACAGATGGGAGATTTTGTTTTACGCGAGGAGCGTAATTTGTGTGTGTCTACCACGTCATAGACGGGAGACTTATTTTTACACTCAGAAGCATTAGAATCTGCCACATTACAAATGGGAGACTCATTCTTATGCCTTGAGCGTAAAACTTGGTTTTTACCCAGTGGGCGTAAAACCTGGTTCTTACGTAGTAGGCGTGGAACCTGATCATCTACACCGTCACAGACGGGAGACAATTTGTCACACTTAGAGAGCGACGCCAAAGTAAGGACTGCCTCGTTATGAACGGGAGCCCCTACGACAGGAGAGGGAAGAATTCCCTTGTTATCAGAAGCAACAGAGAGATCAGCAGCTACTTTAGACTTAGGGATCCAAACTTTTCATGCTTTGCGAGACTTTTGAACATTGGAGCAGCGAGAACCACCCCCAGTTCGGAGCATTTGTTCGTAGGCAGTCTGGTCGAAGTGCACAACCAGGGTCTTCTTGGTCGAACCGACCGAAACATCATCATATTGAGCAATTGCCTCCTCGTCAGAGGAGAAGGTCTTCCCCAGCAGAGTCGCCATTTTTGTTTCACTTAACAAAATGCCTTGGAGAAATTGGCTTTTAAAAATAAAACAAGAAAAAATACAAGAAGTACAAATTTGATTCTGGGAAAGTATTGCTATGGAAGTCTGATTCGTAAATGATCACTTTGTTCTTTGGACCATATGATGATGATGAAGATCACTGCTTGAAGTAGAACAACTGGAAGAACTAAGTCACCAGAAAGGTATCGACGCACTTGGGCACTGATGGCGAGGCCGAATGCTTTCCTGCTTTGCTTCACTCTATTCTGAAAGAAAGGTTGAAGAAGAATGCTCTGGATAATCAAAATCTCTAAGTTCTGATCTCTGTATTCTCTCATCTCTCTGTGTCTCTCTTTTCCTTGTGTCTCTCCTCCTGTTATGAGAAAAATAAGTCTATTTATAGACTTGGGCTCTTGTGCGTAAAAACTCAGCAAAAGTTCCATCTTTATGTTAACAACTGCCACCCATGATCGAAGCCATCCTCTGTATATGTTGACGTTTGTCCCATCACTTCAGTAAGAATAGGATGCATGTACACACGTTCTTCGAAAAGAATGGCATAAAAGCCACGTAAGCAAACCACGTTCCAAACTGATGGAGGAGAATAGGGCGTAAAAATAGCCCCAATGTACTCTGAGTGTACAGCACTAGATTTGGCATAAAATAGCCCTGACATAAACTTCCCGCGTAAAGTGGTTATTAAATAACCTTGAGCGTAAAAGCAGCTCAAATAGACTTTACGCACACGTCGACTGTTGAGCGTGAAGGCTCGTATAATCTTCGTGCGTAAAAGAAGCCGTAGTGTGAGCGTAAAGTAGCTCAATCCACACACTAAACGACAACATTGGTCTCTATGTAAAAACAAATCCCTTTGTGATATATGTCATCATTAATACCTCCATATCAGAGTTTGTATTAAATGCGAGATTTGACAGCTTTGTCCAGCGTAAAAGTGGCTGCTCTGTCCTTGGCGTAAAACCATGGGTGTAGATCCGAGCGTAAAATGATACCATGGGTGTAGACCCGAGCGTAAAATGATCAGCATGCTTAGGCGTAAAGTGATTAGCCTAGTCTTGGGTGTAAAGAGATTACCCGCTCTGCTAGGCGTAAAGCATATCACTTATGAATGAGATGACTCTTTCTTTGAAGCACTTTTTACGCTCCTACACCCTACATAGTTATATGTCGCTAAACAGAACTTATCTTTATGTGACAAGTTGATATGTGTCGTTGAACAATTGCTAACTTTCTGCGACAGGTAGATGTTGTCGCTGAACATATGTTATCTTTCTGCAACATGTGCATGTCACAATATGTAGAGAATTTTTGGCGGGTCTAACTTTTGGTTTCCCTCCCATCAATTTTGGCTAGATTCGGCAACATACTAATATGGATGTCGCCAAAACACGTAAAAAATAGCCTTTGGGGACATAATAGATCCTATGTCGCTAAAAATACAATTTCTTGTAGTGAAGGAAGAAGAAGGTGATGATCTAGGGTTTCTGTGAGGAGATGAGGGTTATTTCTAGGATTAGGGTTTCAACCGGGTTAGGAAGGAAAGAGAAGTATGAGTGGTGGTTGTTGTTCATTATGGCTGAGGAAGATGAGACGGGATGAAGATGAGCTCGGATTTAGGGTATAGGCACTGGTAGACATTAGAGTTAGGGTTTGGGACTACAGCAGGAGGAAGAAGGAGACTGATGGTTAGGGTTTCTTCAGTAGGAAAGGGGCGGCTGAAGAAAAGGAATGAATGAATTAAGAGGAGAGAGAAGTCAGGCTTTGGGTTAGGGTTTTAATGTTGAATCTTAGGCCAGGTTGGAGCTTTGGGTTGGGTCAGGTTATGGTTTATGGTTTCGGCTGTTAATAGCAAATAGGTTTAGCAGCAGTAGGCTTGGGATTAGTTTTTGTAGGAATTAAAACAACAGCAGTGGGCACAATATATATTAGCAGCAGCAATAGTAGAAGTAAACTGTAGGTTGGGCTAGGTCAGTGGGTTTGGGGCCTGTATGTAGTTGGGCTATGGTTGTATTTATTTTGGTCCCCTTTAGTCCAGAACCAGGGCTTCTTGAGTAGGCCTGCAGGTTGGGCTATGAAGAGTCGGGCTGTACTTTAGCTTTTCTTTACTTTAGTTATGTTGTTCAGTAGTGGGTTAGACTGTGGGCTTGGGCCTGATATTTGGGGCTATTATTTGAGGCTTAGAATGCCTTTAGTTAATGGTTATAATTGTTAATTATTATTGCAATTAAATCATCCATACCCTTTAGTAAACCCTAGTAGTAAAGTATTTTATATCGCTAGTATTATTTGTGGCTAATATTTGAATAAATTCTAATATCAATATTTTGTAAAATAGTTAGCTTTCAAGTATTTTCTAATATTAATGAATGAATGATTTGGTTAAAACATAATTAAATATTACTTATTTTATCAAAGCTACAACATATATATATTTTTCTTAAAAAAATATTGTTAGCTAGTATAACCATTAGCTAGTTTATAGATAATTAGCTTATAGATGATTTAGCTAGTTAGCCTGTTTAGCTAATTGTTATTACTTCAACCCTAACAAATTGTAACAAACTACCAGGTGATATACATCCATGCAGTACTACTTTCGTGCTTCCAAGGCGAGACAAGTATGCCGACTCGAGCGTTACTTTGTTTCTGTCTTACATTCATGTGCCATGTTATCGGACACGTGATACACATGATTGCATTGTCCTTGTTCATCATTGTATTGTGAGTTATTGTTTATTGCGGAGATTGAGGGAAATATTAACTTTTGTGTGACCACACCCAACATAGGTATTGTGGATAGCCTAATTGTATACCTCACGAACGATTAAGCCGCACCTTGTAGAATTGATTGATTGTGGATTGATTGTGGATTGTGGTCCTTAGCCGGCCACGCATTAGTTTAATATTTCAAAAGGTCACACATTAGTTTAATATTTCAAAAGATAACACTTGCATTGTGTAATGCCTGTGGTTCATATTACGTATTTTGGAATATGTGTACGTATTTTATCTTGTATTGCATGATTCCTTGCTTAGTTTTATCCATGGCTTGGTTTATTCTTGGGTTGGTTCGGCTTGTCTCGGTTTGCTTTGGGTGAACCCCCTACCTACCACCACCATCCCCATTTATTAACCCATTCTTCTTTCTCTCTCTTCATTAACCTCTTCTTCTTCTTCCATTTACTTCTTCACCTACCACAGAGAGAGAGAGAGGTCTAGGCAAGTGCAACTTGCTTCATGGAAGAACTCTAATTTTATTGTTCCATTCTTTTCCTTACAGCATTCTAATACACTTTAGTACTTGGCATTTTTACTTTCCATGGCCAGATTCTTGTAGATCTAAGTTTATTTTATTTTCGGATTTCTTGGGTTTTGATCTTTTTAATCTTGTTATTTTCGAGTTTTGAAGGTTCTATGTTGTAAAGCATTTCATTCTGTCCCGTTTTGACCTAAGGAAGTCTGGATTTGGACTTGGGATGAAGAAATTATGAGCCTCGGAACCCTGAACTCCTTGGTTCTTCTTCTCGGACAAGTGGAGAAGAAGAACAGTGTTGACCGCATGAACCCCCCCTTAGCTGCATGGCAGCACTTGACCGTATGAACCTTCATGCGGCGAGTCTTCCAGCCGCATAGGCTTCAGCATAATCCGAGCCGCATGGACTCCGTCTACCTGTAGCCGCATAGGCTCGTATTCTTTATCAGCCGCATGTGCGTTCATATTTTTCCCAGCCGCATATACCCAGTGGCACAGTCGCATAAGACTTAGGCATGGTGCAGCCGCATATGCTCGTGATCATTCAGCCGCATGTGGACCCGCTTCCTCCCAATCGCTTAGGCCTTCTTCCCAGCCGCATGAATGCTCTGACTCAGTCGCATGCACCCTCTCTTCCCGCTGGCCGTATGGGGACTGATATCTTTAGCGGCATAGTTCCTGCCCCTGTCCTTAGCCGCATAGGCTTTTCCTTTATCTGTCGCATGCGTCTGACCCTATTCAGCCGTATGGGCTATTCTCCTTCCAACCGCATGAGATCATTCCTGACCGCATAGGCCTGAGCCGCATGGTTCTCCTATAGCTCTGTGTACTATTATTTTATTATTATTTTGCCCATGTCTTGTAACCCCCTTGTGTAACTTGAGTTCCTATGGCGTGCAACTTTACCCTTATTGTATATTTTTATGCCCATTTTATATCCTTACGCCTTTTGTCCTGAACTTGATAAATTGCGATTTGATTGACATGATTGAAATGACAATTGTACATAACATGGTATAACAAGGAACTAGCATGACATGATAGTGGCCCATCGCGGCGCACTCCTGACAAATAAACCTGACATAATATATCTTGATAAGCTATTGCGACGGCTACATGACATGACATAACCTGTATAATTAACCCAAACACCGTGGGCGATTGTGCTTATACAAATAATCCAGTCATGTCTTGCATCATGTCTAGGAGGGGACTCCCGAGTACCACGGTCAGGAGTACCTACTGAAATGGACTAAGGCTAATAACTAGATTAATACATTAGTCATAAATAGATCTCCCAGCTACAGGCAATCCCGTTACCTGGGCGTGCCTGGGATCTGTAGCCTGCCGTCGAGTAGGGCACATTTCCAGCACACTGTCATGTGTTGCACCCTTCAAGCTACCTAAGGGTACATGCGTTTCCTAGACGATGTATCCACCTGAATTCAACCCCTAATTTTCAACCTGGGTAACCTGGATGGTCTGCAGGGCTTGTGGCTGTAGAATAATCTCACTGCATCTTGCTAGTAATTAGGCCTGTGATAACCCTAGTTAGTTAAAGTATCAAGCCATACTCATTGCTTGGTCGTGATTGATTGAATAAGGAGTAATCTGTCTAGTCTTGATCCTGTATAAATTGTTACATGTTCTGATTTTCTTACATTATCTTGCTGATAAATGGGAGAAACCAAGTTCGGTTCAGATGAAGGGTTACAATCCCGGTCCTTGTTTGGTTTAAGGATTGTAACCTGATTATATGAATGGTTCCATGGTTATCTTACCGTATATCCTCGTGATGTTATATTTTACCAGTTTACTATATATTATTATCTTCTGTGCTAATTGCTGGTTTTAGTTCCTAAGTGAAGCTTCTTTTGTGGCACTTGCTCTTTCTGGGATCTGACCCAGCTGGTTTTGTATGGCCAGATTTTAGAGCAGCTCCAGTGGATCTACCAACTTTCTAGCCCGATGGTGACCACCAGGCATAACCAGGGCAATGAGTGGGTTATTTTTGGCTCTTCCACTCTATTGTAAAAATATTCTTTTGAGGTGTTTAGCCGACGAGCACCTGCTTAGCTCGATTGCACTTACTTACTGTCTGCCTACGGGCTGTAACATGATTGACAGATCCTAGGGTTGATCATGTTTAACTAAAACTCTTGCTAGTCCTAACATTTTGTAACGACTAGCTTCATGATCAGCTGAATATGTAATGTTTGGGACACCTTACTATTGTATATTTGGTGATCTTACATCTTGTAACATTTACTTACTTGCTTGTGATTGAGACACTAGGCTTGTTCATGCCCTTAAGAGACTGTTGGCTTGTAGTTAAACCCTCATGTATCTAGACAGCCGTGACCGTATAGCGAGATGGATTCCATTTCATATACGTATCTGGCTATGTCTGCCCCCGCTCTTCAGTATTCTGGTTCTGGGGAGTGACATGGTTTAAGTGGTGGCCCATGCAGGTCTTGTAAATCAAGATATGTGAGGGTTTACCGAATAGATGTCTCAATCAGTATTCGCCCTTGATCTCTGCTCATATCTTCTGAATCCCTGGATTCTTGTCCTGATCATATGCTTGTATCGTTGATCTGTCCTGGTCCTTCTTTATTGTTTCCCATGTTGTTTTCTCCAGCGACATCGTTCCTGGACCTGCCGGTCAGCAAGGCGGAGCATTTTCCGTGGATCAGCAGCAACCTGGAGATCAAGCCCAGCTTTCCGGAGTAGCCTCCAGAGTCGTGCCTTCTGACGGAGAGCCACCAGTCCAGCCAGTTCAGCCTGCCGAACCTGATGATGACACTTTGGTAGGACTCGTCAGGACCTTGATAGCTTCCCAAGATCGTCGAGGAGATGTCTTACACCAGGCAGTGACGGATGCTTTGACCAGGGGCGGTCATCAGGGTAACAACGCGGCCAACAGCTTCAAGCGCTTGAACCCTCCCTTCTTCGACGGTAGTGAAGATGCTATCGCTGCAGATGCTTGGCTTCAGGACACAGAGGTAATTCTAGAAGCAGCCAAGACCCCAGAGAACGAGAAGGTAGCCGTGGTGCGCCTGTAGTTGTTAGATCTTGCCCGCAGCTGGTGGGCGGCCCAGACCGTTGGATTAGCAGCACCCATTGCTTGGGCAGTATTCAAAGAGAGATTCCAGACCAAGTATTTTGATGTTGTAGCTCGGTACGATCTACAGACGAGGTTCACCAATCTGAAGCAGATGGACAGGACGGTCGATGGATATACGGCCGAGTTTTCGAGGCTCAGTCGGTTTGCTCCCACTTTGGTGGCAACCGAGTATGATAGAGCCTAGCTGTTTCAGCAGGGGCTTCATCTGGAGATTCTATTAGCAGTTGAGCAGTTTGAGCATCAGACTTTCGATGCAGTCTTGAGAGTAGCTATGAGGCATGAGTATACCTTCCAGAGGATTGTGGATAGGGCCGGAGGTCGGAAGAGATCCCACGGCCAGATGAATCAGTCTTCAGCCCCAGCCCCGGCAGCCAGGGCTTTGACTATTGGAGCTCCGAGGCGGGCGGCCTCAGTGACGTCGGTTCAGCATTCCGCCCCGACGTACCCTCAGCAACAGAAGCAGAAGTAGGCTTCCGCAGTGGGATATTCTCATTGTGGGAAGCCAGGCCATGTAGTAGCAGAGTATCGCAGGACACAGGGATTGTTTCTGGCTTGTGGAGCAGCAGACCATAGGATTGGATCCTACCCGAATAGGGGTAGTTCATCATCGTCCAACCTTTCTAGCTCTTCGGTGAGAGGACCAGCTCCGGTCCAGCAGCAGCAGTATCCATTGCCGAGGCCCTTGCCGTCTCTGTCCCAGATGTTCTAGCAGCAGAACCCCCAGCAGCATACTCAGGCCCAAGCCTTAAGTCAGAATAGGCAGCGAGGATTTCAGCAGAGGGGACCAGCACCCCGAGGGCATGGTCAGGCTATAGTGATGACCGCAGAGGAAGGATTGGCACCAGAAGAGGTAGTGGCAGGTACTATTCTCGTCAACTCCTTTCCAGCTTCAGCATTATTTGATTCTGGTACATCATATTCTTTTATGTCTGCATGATTCACGACACGGATAGGATTGGAGCCCGAGTCATTATCAGTAAGGCTCAATATACTTACTGGTAACGGACTTGTGGAAGTCGATAGGGTGTTTTTTTCGTGTCGGATCATAGTTAGCGGTAAGGAATTTCCCACTAGATTGATAGAATTCCCGATGGTCGATTATATTGTGGTCTTAGGGATGGATTGGTTGAGGAACCAGTATGCTAGGATAGACTGCCATATTGGTAGAGTTATTTTTAGCATTCTAGGTGAGCCAGAGTTTTCCTTCTCTCGAGGCAAAGTTGAGCCTTCTCCTCCAGTGTTGCGGATGGCGGTAGCAGCAGTGTAGTTGCCCCGAATAGTCGAAGAGTTTCCAGATGTTTTTCCAGAAGAGCTTCCAGGTATACTGCCAGAACGGGAGATTGAGTTCACCATAGACTTGATTCCCGGAACAGCCCCAGTGTCAGAAAGAGTCTACAGGATGGCACCGTCAGAATTGGAGATCTTGTACAAGATGATTGAAGAACTTAGGACCAAGGGATTCATTCGTGCTAGTGGATCACCTTGGGGAGCCCCGATGCTTCTTGTGAAAAAGAAGGATGGTACGTCCAGGTTATGTGTTGATTATCGTACCTTGAACTCAGTGACAATCAAGAACAGATATCCTCTCCCGAGGATAGATGACTTGTTTGATCAACTCAAAGGGGAATCAGTATTCTCGAAGATCGACTTGCGCTCAGGGTACCACCAGATCAGGGTCAGAGAGCAGGACATCCCGAAGACAGCTTTTAGATCAAGGTATGGGCATTGGGAGTTCCTTGTTATGCCCTTTGGAGCAACCAATGTGCCGGCTGTATTCATGGATCTCATGAATCGTATTTTTATACCTTATTTGGATCAGTTCGTGATTGTGTTTCTGGATGACATCCTGGTCTACAGCAGGAGCGAGGCGGAGCATGAGCAGCATCTCCGTGTGGTTCTTTAGACTCTCAGGGAACACCAGTTATATGCTAAGTTCAGTAAATGCGAGTTCTGGCTCGATCGCATTTCGTACTTGGGTCACATCATCACTCGAGGAGGAGTAGAAGTGGATCCCCAGAAGATTGTGGCTATTGAGTCATGGCCAGTGCCCAGCACCGTTGCCGAAGTTCGTAGTTTTCTTGGATTGGCCGGCTACTACCGGCGGTTTGTTTCAGATTTTGCTCGAATTTCAGCGCCATTGACCCAGTTGACCCGCAAGGAGGTGCAGTTTGCTTGGACAGTAGAATATCAGGATTTTTTTAAGAAGTTGAAGCGAGGCTTGATGACGGCACCCATTCTCGCGCTTCCAGAAGGAACCGGAGGATTCTGAGTATATTGTGATGCTTCGGACAGAGGTTCAGGATGTGTTCTGATGCAGCATGGAAAGGTAATAGCTTATGCGTCACGACAACTTCATGATCATGAGAGAAATTATCCAACCCATGACTTGGAGCTGGCAGCAGTAGTGTTTGCACTTAAATTGTGGAGGCACTATTTGTACGGAGATAGGGTGGAGATTTTCACCGACCATAAGAGCTTGAAGTATGTTTTCACCCAGAAGGATCTTAACATGCGTCAGAGGAGGTGGCTGGAGCTTCTTGTGGATTATGATGTCAACTTACAGTATCATCCCGGGAAGGCCAACGTTGTTGCAGATGCATTGAGCAGGAGAGCCAAAGTTTATTTCCTAACAGCACAACCAGAGCTGTTAGCAGAACTTCAGAAGATGGGTATTGGAGTTGTTCTCCCTTTCAGTGTAGCATTGATGGACAGCATGCAAGTTCAGTCCACTATAGTCGAGAGGATCCGGATGGTGCAGTCAGCAGATCCCAAGCTTCAGCGACTCGGAGCAGAGTGTGAGGCAGGCCGGCGACCCGAGTTATGCATTCATAAAGACGGTACACTTAGGCATGGTAAGCGTCTTTGTGCACCCAGTGGAGATATCAGACAGGAAATTATGGCAGAGGCTCACAGTTCTCAATATTTCATTCATCCGGGCGGTACGAAAATGTACCGCGATATCCGTCAGCACTTTTGGTGGAATGGCATGAAGAGGGAGATAGCCCAGTTTGTCTCTCGTTGTTTAGTCTGCCAACAAGTTAAGGCTGAACATCAGAGGCCCGCAGGACTTCTTCAGCCCTTGCCGATTCCAGAATGAAAGTAGGAACATGTGACCATAGATTTTGTGACTGGATTACCTAGATCCCCAGCTGGTCGAGATGCTATTTGGGTTATAGTTGACAGGCTCACGAAGGTAGCTCACTTCCTCCCGTTCAGAGTTGGTCAGTCGACAGCTCAGTTAGCAGAGATGTACCTCAGGCAGATTATCAGGTTGCACGGAGTGCCAGTTAGTATCACCTCGGACCGAGATTCAAGATTCATATCGCACTTTTGGCGTAGCCTGCAGGATAGTTTGGGAACTCACCTCCAGTTCAGTTCAGCATATCATCCACAGACAGATGGTCAGTCAGAGCGTACAATCCAGACTCTTGAAGACATGTTGCGGTCCTGTACACTTGACTTCGGTGGTTCGTAGGAAGATCAATTGCACCTGGTGGAGTTCTCGTACAACAACAGCTTCCAAGCCAGTATCCAGATGACACCGTTCGAGGTACTGTATGGTAGGAAGTGCAGATCCCCGCTAGCCTGGGATGATGTCGGAGAGAGACAGATGCTCGGTCCAGAAATGATTGCTCAGACAGTTGAGGTGGTTAGAAGAGTCCGAGATCATCTTCGAGTTGCCCAAGATCGCCAGCGCCATTGGGCCGATTCTCATCGGCGCCCTCTCGAGTTTTCTGTCGGCGACCATGTATTCCTGAGGATTTTGCCTAACCGTGGCGTCATTCGTTTCGGCGCACGAGGAAAGCTTAGTCCTAGGTATATAGGACCGTTCGACATTCTGGAGCGAGTAGGAGATGTATCCTATCGTCTCGCTTTTTCACCGTCGCTAAGCGAGGTACATGATATGTTCCGTGTATCCCAATTACAACGGTATATCCCGGACCCGAGCCACGTCCTGGATCATTCGGAATTGGTTGTTGGTACCAACCTTTCGTATGAGGAGAGAGTGTCTATATTGGACCAGAGAGAGAAGATACTCAAGAATAAGACAATCAAGTTAGTCCGAGTTGCTTGGGGTCATCACTCTTTGGATGAGTCAACGTGGGAGCGTGAGGATGATATCCGATCGCGATATCCCGACTTGTTTGACTTGTGAGGTATAATGTCTTCCTTATGCATCATGCCTTCGATTTCTTGCTTGAATGAGTGATTGCCTGCCAAGTTATAGCTTGCTTGTGATTAATATAGCTTGTCCTCGTCTCTCTAGCCTCTTAGTTAAATTCCGAGAACGGAATTCTTTTAAGGTGGGTAGAGTTGTAATGCCTGTGGTTCGTATTATATATTTTAGAATACGTGTACATATTTTATCTTGTATTGCATGATTCCTTGCTTAGTTTTCTCCATGTTTTGGTTTATTCTTGGGTTGGTTCGGCTTGGCTCGGTTTGCTTTGGGTGAACCCCCTACCTACCACTACCATCCCTATTTATTAATCCATTTTTCTTTTTCTCTCTTCATTAACCTCTTCTTCTTCCATTTACTTCTTCACCTACCACAGAGAGAGAGAGAGGTCTAGGCAAGTGCAACTTGCTTCATGAAAGAACTCTAATTTTATTGTTCCATTCTCTTCCTTACAGCATTCTAATACACTTTAGTACTTGGCATTTTTACTTTCCATGGCTAGATTCTTGTAGATCTAAGTTTATTTTATTTTCGAATTTTTTGGGTTTTGATCTATTTAATCTTATTATTTCCGAGTTTTGATAGTTCTATGTTGTAGAGCATTTCATTCTGCCCCGTTTTGACCTAAGGAAGTCTGGATTTGGACTTAGAATGAAGAAATTATGAGCCTCGGAACCCTGAACTCCTTGGTTCTTCTTCTCGGACAAGTGGAGAAGAAGAACAATGCTGACCGCATGAACCCCCCTTAGCCGTATGGCAACACTTGACCGCATGAACCTTCATGCGGCGAGTCTTCCAGCCGTATAGGCTTCGGCATAATCCGAGCCGTATGGCCGTCTACCTGTAGCCGCATAGGCTCGTATTCTTTATCAGCCGCATGTGCGTTCATATTTTTCCTAGCCGCATATACCCAGTGGCGCAGCCGCATAAGACTTAGGCATGGCGCAGCCGCATATGCTCATGATCATTCAGTCGCATGTGGACCCGCTTCCTCCCAGTCGCTTAGGCCTTCTTCCTAGCCGCATGAATGCTCTGACTCAGTCGCATGCACCCTCTCTTCCCGCTGGCCGCATAGGGACTGATATCTTTAGCCGTATAGTTCCTGCCCCTGTCCTTAGCCGCATAGGCTTTTCCTTTATCTGCCGCATGCGCCTGACCCTACTCAGCCGCATGGGCTGTTCTCCTCCCAGCTGCATGAGATCATTCCTGACCGCATAGGCCTGAGCCGCATGGTTCTCCTATAGCTCTGTGTACTGTTGTTTTATTATTATTTTGCCCATGTCCTGTAACCCCTTGTGTAATTTGAGTTCCTATGGCGTGCACCTTTACCCTTATTGTATATTTTTACGCCCATTTTATATCCTTACGCCTTTTGTCCTGAACTTGATAAATCGCAATTTGATTGACATAATTGAAATGACAATTATACACGACATGGTGTGACAAGGAACTAGCATGACATGATCATGGCCCGTCGTGGCGCACTCCTGAGAAGTAAACCTGACATGATATATGATGATAAGCTGTTGCGACGGCTACATGACATGACATGACCTGTATAATTAACCCAGACACCGTGGGCGATTGTGCTTGTACAAATAATCCAGTCAGGTCTTGCATCATGTCTAGGAGGGGACTTCTGAGTACCACGGTCAGGAGTACCTACTGAAATGGACTAAGGCTAATAACTAGATTAATACATTAGTCATAAAGAGATCTCTTAGCTACAGGTAATCCCGTTACCTGGGCGCGCCTGGGATCTGTAGTCTGCCGTCGAGTAGGGCACATTTCTAGCACACTGTTATGTGTTGCACCCTTCAAGCTACCTAAGGGTACATGCGTTTCCTGAACGATGTACCCACCTGAATTCAACCCCTAATTTTTGACCTGGGTAACCTGGATGGTCTGCAGGGCTTGTGGCTGTAGAATAATCTCACTGCATCTTGCTAGTAATTAGGCCTGTGATAACCCTAGTTAGTTAAAGTATCAAACCGTACTCATTGCTTGGCCGTGATTGATTGAATGAGGAGTAATCTGTCTAGTCTTGATCCTGTATAAATTGTTACATGTTCTAATTTTCGTACATTATCTTGCTGATAAATGGAAGAAACCAAGTTCGGTTCTGATGAAGGGTTACAATCCCGGTTCTTGTTTGGTTTAAGGATTGTAACCTGGTTATCTGAATGGTTCCATTGGTATCTTACCGTATATCCTCATGATGTTATATTTCACCAGTTTACTATATATTATTATCTTCTGTGCTAATTGCAGGTTTTAGTTCCTAAGTGAAGCTTCCTTTGTGGCACTTGCTCTTTCTGGGATCTGACCCAGCTAGTTTTGTATAGCCAGATTTTAGAGCAGCTCCAGAGGATCTACCAACTTTCCAGCCCGATGGTGACCACCAGGCGTAACCAGGGCAACGAGTGGGTTATTTTTGGCTCTCCCATTCTATTATAAAAATATTCTTTTGAGGCGTTTAGCCGACGAGCACCTGTTTAGCTCGATTGCACTTACTTACTGTCTGCCTACGGGCTGTAACATGATTGACAGATCCTAGGGTTGATCATGTATGACTAAAACTCTTGCTAGTCCTAACATTTTGTAACGACTAGCTTCATGATCAGCTGAATATGTAATGTTTGGGATGCCTTACTATTGTATATTTGGTGATCTTACATCTTGTAATATTTACTTACTTGCTTGTGATTGAGACACTAGGCTTGTTCATGACCTTAAGAGACTGTTGGCTTGTAGTTAAACTCTCATGTATCTAGACAGCCGTGACCATATAGCGAGATTGATTCCATTTTATATACGTAGCTGGCTGTGTCTGCCCCCGCTCTCCAGTATTCTGGTTCTGGGGCGTGACACATTAATTGTCGTGTTCATCGTATTGTTCATTGATTGTCGTGTTTATTGTCTTTGCATATTGATTGTCGTATCCATTGTCTTCAATTTTGCATTTTACTTCTGGTACCATAGTTTTATTTTCAGTTCTCGTACTCTAGTTTCACCTTGTACTCTGTATTTCAGATTACATTGTATATTATTCTTGTCGGGGTTGTACCTTGCTCTTTTCATGACAGGATCCGTTGCAGGTGAGCTTGAGGCCACATGGAGCACGGTGATATCATTGGATATTGTAGGATTTATTTGTTTATTTTTCTGGAGATTGTATTTTATGATTTTATCATTGTATATTTTTGTTTTACCGGATTTGTCTCCGAATAACATTGTATAATTTGATTGATGGATATTGGTGATCTTTCTGGGTACGATTATAGATTTTGTGATTGTTTACATTATATTGTGACTTAGAATTTTCCTTAGTATTATACAGCTTACTTCGTCGTGTCCATCGACGAAGGCTGAGCGTGTCCGATTCATGTTCGATTATTCGGGACTGGGTCGTGACAGCCACTTTCTAGAATTTTTAGAGTGGGAATCGTAGATCTAACTTGGGATTTTTATGTGATGGGGTATATCGGACTACGACGTCTTGAGTTGTGACTTTATCATCTATCGAAGCAGGCAAGTATCACTATGACCTATGTTTCCTTTATTTTATACTACATGTACCATCTTGTCGTCTTTTCACTATTAATCTCTTATGATTCATGTTTTTATTGTTCATGATTACTATTTGTGCACGAGAGTTAGAATCGTTAGGGTATACATACATGTTCATGTCTTACTCATTGTTTTCCATTGTTTACAGTTTATCGTATTGCTAATGTTTATCGTAGTGGACATGTATTGTAAGTGAGTCAGGCGGAGAAATACAACAAGTAAGCATGTGGTCAACGAATTGAATATAGACCCCATAAACATTGATTACATAATATCAGTCATGCACCACACGTATGACTAACGGATATCCCAAACCGTCTACATGCTAAAATTTGGTATTCTAAAACACACAGTACACACGACTTAATAATTGTTGCTCTATTGTATATTGTTCTTCTTTCGTCAAGTCTACCTTCTTATTGTTATCATGTCTTAGTGGCATGTCAAAGTCTACCTTCATATTGTTATCATGTCTCAAAGGTACTTTCTTATCATACAATATTATGCCTTATCTTCGATTAAATTCCTTTTATCGTTCCTTCATGCTTATATACTATATTGTGTAATGTAGTGTTATGGTGATCTAACTATTTTTCAGCTTTAGACGAAGAGATTTTTCCTGAGGTCTACGGTGAGTATGTTGGCGACCCTAACATCACTGGTGTACCTGGTTCCAGCACTGATATGAATTAGCATATTTTCTTCCTTATGGATTCGCATTAGTTAGTAGTTATAGTTATAGAGTTTAGTTGTTTATTTTCTGCTATCTGGTTTGTTCTCTAGACTTACTGAGTTCTAGTGGATTATTTGATATTTATAATATTGAGAGTATTGGATATTTTGGTGATTATTGCTGGCTTAGTTGTGGATGATATATGTGCGTGTTGTGCTTGTTGTGGACCATTATTATCATAGACAACATATACCGCCGAGTCTGCGGCGTAGGCTGGACTTGGCTACGTACTTGTATCCAGAAAAGCGGGCACGGGTCGTGACAATAACATACTCACAAAGTTCTAATAACTATAGTATAATTATATGTACATTTAAACCTGGGCCAAACAGATTTATCACTAACCTAAACAGGACTAGTATCTGCGCCAGTCGAAAGATCTTCTCTATATGCTCGATCCAGTCATCGGCATATAGAATCCCCTCAGAACCTAGAAAGTCTCGTTGCCGCATCGTTCTAGGTCAAAGTCAACTCTTAGGCAACTTTGGTCAACCTTCTAATCAAACTCGGTCAACGTCTAAGCTAACTTGGTCAACCGTCCAGGGTTTGGTCAAACTCTAGTCAACAAGCTAAATTAGGCCTATTTGGTCCAATCTAGGTCAATCTATAGACTATCTCAAGTATATGTTAAGTTACCAAGATACATACAATACAAATACATATACATATCCTCATATTGGTATCTAGCAACCTCAAATATATATAGATATCATATAAGTAATCTTCAATCCCCAAAATATATATAACATATACATATACCATATCTACATAGCTAGCCAACTCCAATATAAGTTAGCCTCACAAAGCTCTCATATATTTTTTTTTTTTTTTTTTTTTTAGCCTCACAAAGCTCTCATATATATATATATATATATATATATATATATATATATATATATATATATATATATATATATATATATATATATATATATATATATATATATATATATATTTTTCAAACCGCCAAAATTTTATTGATAGATAAAGGAAAATTACAAAAAGTCATGGAAACATAACAAGAACTATCAGCCTCTCTTCTTCCCATGCGAGCATGCAACAGTGGCTTTGGCGATTTGTCTCTGGATCTCGTGTACGATCTGCCCCCCGTCATATTTATATTGCTCATATCTCCACTTGTTCCGGTTCTTCCATAGCACCCAGCAGATAGCGGCAACAGTAATTTGTTTGTAGTGGAGATTATTCCGTCTCCACCAAAGAGATAAACACTCGTCCAAACTAGAAGCTCGACCCCGAATCCGCAGGAACGTTTTGTAATAACACCAGGCATGTGTAGCAAGCTCCCCATCAAAGAAGATATGGCGAATAGACTCGGATTTAGGGCTGGAGCAACAGTGGCAGCTAGAAGCCAAATGAAAACCTAACCGTTGAACATGGTCATCAGTAGGAAGCCGCTCAAGGAGAATCCGCCAAAGAAGCACAGACCATTTTGAAGGGATACAGGGACTCCAAATATTTTTGAAGCGATTATCTACCGGGAAGGAAGCTCGAATAGCCTTCCAAGCAGATGAAACCGTGAAGCGAGGGTTGGGAAGCCAGTGTAGACCAGACGCGTCCTCATCAGTCAATTGAAAACTTTCATCAAGGTCCCGACCAGCAAGAAGTCGACGCCATATATGAGATGAGGAAGAGTTAGCCAAAGCTTGGGAGGGATGACAACGAGGAAAGTACTTCATCTTCATGAACTGCGTCCATAGGAGATCCTGAGTTCTCAGTTTCCACCATAGTTTCACAGTTAAAGCATCGAAAACGTCTCGAAGCCGCCTGACCCCAAGGCCGCCCTCTTCGTGTGGTCTAGCGATGTGATTCCAACCAATCCAAGCATGTTTACGAAAACCATCTTTCGAACCCCATAAGAATTCACTGAACATGGCTTCAATTTGAGTGATAACACTCATTGGGGGGTTACTAGCTGCAAGACAGAAGATCGGAATCGAGGATAGAACGGATTTAATGAGGGTGAGTTTACCTCCAGGTGAGAGAGTTTTATTGTGCCAACCCTGAATTCTGCTGTGAATCTTATCCTTTAGGTCCTCAAACATAGCAGAATTACGTCTGCCAGTCATGAGCGGGCAACCGAGGTAGGTAATAGGAGGAGATTTAAGCTGATACCCAGTAAGCACACCAAGAGAAGCAGCTCTATCTTCAGGAAAATCGCATGAACACATATAGCAGACTTTGAAACATTGACAAGCTGCCCAGAGACACGTTCATAACGTTGAAGGACAGACTTGAGGATCTGTATAGAGCTCCGATCACCCCCTGAAAAGATAAGAATATCATCCGCATAAGCGAGATGAGATACTCTTGGGCACCCACTAGGAGAGTAATAGGGAGTGTAACCGGGGAACGAATCCAATTTCTGCAGATTTCGACTAAGAGACTCTGCCGCAAGCACAAATAACAATGGCGAGAGCGGATCACCCTGACGTCGGCCTCTGAATGCTTGGAAGTAGCCTGACATGCTGCCATTGATCAACGTAGAAAACCAAACATTATTGATTAAGTGAAGGACCATGTTAATCCATGTTTCATTGAACCCAAGCCTACGAAGGGTCGAAAGGAGGAATCGCCAATTCACCCTATCATATGCTTTACTCATGTCAAGCTTGATCGCCGCATTACGTCCCCAATTATCATGACCCAACATACTGAACATCTCCTGCGCCAAAATGATATTATCTACAATTTCCCGACCCTTAATGAAACCACTTTGCTCCGGGGAGATGAGGCGGTTCATCATAGGGGACAATCGGTTAGCAAGAAGCTTTGAAAAAATTTTGTTGACAAAATTGCAAAGGCTAATCGGCCTGTAGTCAGATATGGTAGTAGGGTGCTTGCTCTTGGGAATCAAAACAAGAAGAGTGCTAGTTATCACCTTGGGTAAGGAGAATCCATCGAAGAACATATGAACAGCAGCCAAGATGTCGTCCTTGATAATGTGCCAGCACTTGATGAAGAAGAGGCCAGAGAACCCATCGGGCCCAGGAGCACTATGCCGATCAATAGATTTGATAGTATTGTGGACCTCCTCCATGTTAGGTTTTATAGTAAGGGCCGCGCTCTCGTCATCAGTAAGAAGTTTGGGTAAGACTGCCATGAACTCCTCATCTGCTATGACAGGCTCGGGAAGAAACAAATTTTCATAGTGAGAGTTGGCAATTTGTTGAATCCCTTCAAGATCACTAGCAAGGGAACCATCATCAGCTTGGAGTTTATGGATATGTAAACGTCGTCGCTTATTAGAGACACAGGAATGGAAATATCCAGTATTACGATCCCCTTGCAAATCCCACTTTAACCGAGCTTTTTGTTTCCAGAAGGCGTCCTCTATCTGAATCCTTTGTTTGAGGTGAGCTTGAGCTGCATGGAGAGCGGATCGAGTAGAGGGATCATTATCATAAGCAACTTCTGCAGCAACGACCCTGTCCTCAGCAAGTTTAACCTCCTGGAAAATGTCGCCAAATGTGGTGTGACTCCATGCCGAAAGCGCCCGTCTAGTAGCCGTGAGACGCAAGCCCAGTCTAGTGATAGGATTATGATGATGGACAGAGCCCCAAGCCTGAGCAACTGTTTGGCCAAATGAAGGGTGTGCAGGCCAAAAAGACAGGAACCGAAAAGGCTTCCTAGGGATAGCAGAGCGAGCGCGGAGTTGCAGTAATAAAGGAGAATGGTCCGATTCAGTACGGTTCAGGTGATCACAAGAAGTGATAGGGGCCCAATCCCACCATTGCCTGTCCATGAGCACACGATCGAGTCTGGAACCCTGCCTTTCCGGTCCAGTGTCACTTTTGATCCACGTGAAGCAACTCCCAGTGAATGGGGCCTCCATGACGCCAGCAGCAAGTTGAAATTCCTGGAATTCTCGCATGGACGATGCATTTGGTGGCAGCCCACCAAACTTTTCCTCTGATCGAGAGATGGCATTAAAATCTCCTCCGATCAACCAGGGGTATTGAAAAAGATACTGGAGTTGAAGGAGGGAATCCCATAGAATTCTCCTCCCCTCTTTAGTGTTGGAGCCATGAACGATAGATATCAATGAAGCAGTCGGAAGAAGAGTGTGGGAAAAGATGACCGAGAGCGACTGATCCGTAGACTCAGCCAACTTAATCTGGCCCTCCTTGTTGCAGAAAGTCCAGATGTTGCCTTTGGCATTGGAGATCGCCATGTGAAAGCCAAGTTTAACCTGATAGAACTGCAGTTGATCAGGAGTGACTTTGGGCTCTATAACGGCGAGGAGTTGAATTTTATGGATGCGGACTAAAGTTTTGATCCTCTTAAGGGTCATGGGGTTAGCTATGCCCCTAACATTCCATAATAGGATGTCAAACATTAGAGGGGGTGGAGGAGGATGGATTTGAAGTGAGCTTAGCTGCAGATCGTAGGACTCTAGTAGACGGTGGCGGCGGCACTTTCGCAGGGCGGGCGGTAGGAATCATAATCTAGCCCGAGCGGCCATCCTCCTCTTCAACTTGTTGGGCCCATGACGTGGTAGGAGCGCAGAACTCGCCTTCTTCGAGCAGGTCATGCTGAACAATGTCTGTAAGTGCAGGTGGATCAAGAGTTTCTGGGGGATTAGCTGCAGTAGATGGAGAATTATGTGGATCTGGCGTGGCGGGAATGTCCAGGGCTGTCTCTGTGTCAGGGTCCTCGGGAGGCGAGGTAAGCTGAATGTTGTAACCGTCAACAGGAGGAATTAAAGCCGGTGCGACAGGATTGGTTGAGACATGATCATGAGGGGAAAGAGGTGGCGGATGTTCATTTGTCTGGGCTTGGGGAACTGTGGTGAGGAGCACATGTGACGGGGAGGTAATTAATGCAGCCGTGGGCTCTGATGATGTAACATTCAATGTGGGAGTAGCTTGGACATTAATTTCTTCTTCTTCTGTATTAGTATGAGTAGAGCATTCACCCATAGCCTGGACAACCTTAGCCTGATTAGTGGGGTCACGTGAGCGAGGAGGGAGGGGATCTTTCATAGGCTGCTTCTCCTTCTGAATAGCTTTGCATGTACTTCTTGCATGACCTTGGTGTTTACAAAAAGTGCAGAAAAGAGGAGAGGATTCATATTCAACTTTCTGAGAAATTTTGCGACCATTCGCTAAGTGGATAGCCAGGAGGGGAGGCGAAGCCTTGCTCGCGTCTATTTCCACGAGCACGCGAGCGACGCTGGGACGTGTCAACTCCTCAGTAGCACGATCTAGCTTCAAGGGGTTGCCAAAGTGTCCAAGAATTATGTCCAAGTGTGTCAGTGGGTGTCAAACACAAATGTCAGGGACTGTCATGTGCACAGTCTCGTGCACATGTGTCGAGTGGTATAGGGCACAACGTGTCCA
Source organism: Iris pallida (assembly GCA_029216955.1). Taxonomy (NCBI): domain Eukaryota; kingdom Viridiplantae; phylum Streptophyta; class Magnoliopsida; order Asparagales; family Iridaceae; genus Iris; species Iris pallida. The sequence continues at coordinate 2,555,541 of JANAVB010010400.1, forward strand.
ACTATGTGTCTCGTAGTCGTGTCAGGGGGTAGGTCAGACATAGGGGTACGTGTCTAGGTGTCTGTATAGTGACCAAGTCGTGTCGTGTCCTCGATACAAGTGCGTATTAGTGAGTCAAATTCGCACTTGCACAGTCAATTCAAAATCAATGCAGGCACGATAACGTGTCCGACATGACACGAGATAACTCAAAACTTGGGAAGGGGCCTGACAGTCATGGCCCCCCACCTCCATGTCAAATCTCGTGTCCTAAAGTGTCATGTATAGGAAGATCTAGGGGTCGGGTAGCAGGGCATAGTGTATGGGTCTCGTGCTGAGTCCCGTGTCCACGTTTGGACACTAAAACAAATCAAAAATCAACTCAGTGTCCACAAATATCAAATCACACATGAAGGGCTACAAGAAAGTGAAATTAGTTTTTAAAAATATAATAAAACAATTCTTTGTTGCATTTCATCAAACACTTATACTAGCACTCTGATGCACATGTGATACACATACCAAATGGACTCTAAATCCTGCCAAACATGGTCTATAGGTCTATGGTGCCTAGATGCATGCATTTATAAAGAGAAAACAGAAATTAGAATGAGTTTAGGGACATTACCTATTGAGAGTTAGATCTCAATGAAAAAGCTTAGGAATGAGGTCCTTCTCCAATTGCTATGGTCCAAAGAGCTCCCAAATCCTTGCTAGCTAGCCTCCAATGGTCTCCTCTACAGCAAGGGAGTGCAATGCAAAAGACTAGGCTCAATTTGGAGGAGATTTGAGGAAATGGGAATGGTTTGGGAAAGAACACAAACTAGGATTAGGTTTTGATACAAAAGAGACAAGGAGGGCTAATGATGACTTATATAGGGGGGATTGAGCCTCTAGCTGCTATGGCCGGCTACTAGTATTGGGCTAGGGTTTGGCTAAGTCACAAAGGCCCAACTCCTCTTCCTATGTTGTAAAAACAAGCCCTCAAGCTAAAGGCCCAAACTAACAATTAAATCAAATCTCCAATTTGTCTTTAAGTCATTCTTAGCTAGATTAGGATCTAATTACTAATCTAAACATGCTAGCTAGGTCTCTATGTCATGGTTAGTTGCTAGGCTAAGTTGTGCTAAGGCTACACTAGCAAAATGCCAAAATCACATTACACAAATTAAAATAATATTAAAATAATCAAAAATTCACATTTACTAAAATACCCTCGCTCTAGAAAGTGGTAGTGACAGAAGGCCTTGGTATTAAATGGGTTGTGTACTGGGCTAATGGGCTTAGTTATGGGTATTTAGGTTTGATGACAGAATTTAAAAGTGGTTGCATGGTCAGATTGGAAGCAATGACCATGGCCTACTAAGAGGGAATGAAGGAATTAAAGCATTGATTGAAATGGCTTTGAGCTATATTAAGAATCAAGGGTTGTGGCTTGGCCCAATCAACCCAAGCTGATTTAGTATAATCATGTAAAAATAATAATACTTGAATACAAATTAGTAAAAGTGAGAATTATAATATAATAGCTAGATGCAATAATGGCCAACTATTATTTAGTAACATAATTTCAATCCAATATATAATTAGGAGAATTGATTAACAAAAAGTAAAAATAGGTTTAAGAGAAACTTTTATTAAAATTAACAAATGGGGGTAACATTTACTAAATTGAAAGAAGTTTACAAGATTCGGTGGTGAGGAACAAATGAACTCTCACACTTATTTATAAGGCCTCGAGGTGAAAGCACCCTAGAGGGGGTGAATAGGACTTAACTAATTATTACGAACAATTATGAATGCTAACAGAAAATTTAAAAAAGGTGCCAAAAATAAGATATGGATACCGAAACCCGATGTATCCTAGATCCTCCGTGATGCACCTCAGTCCCAGAAGTCTCTCCGACTTTAATCCACCATTATAACAAATAGTTACACATGTGAGTTTTGATTTGAAGTCTTCGTCGACTTTGTATTTATCCGAATGTTTGTCGACTTCTACACAAGCTTTGATACGAAGGCTTGGAGACTTCAACCTCTTACAATAAATAGTTTTAATATTCTCGTAAATAATATGATCTCACTTTACAACTCTATTTTGTTGACACAAAGTCACAGTCAACCAAATATTGATAACGTTGGCAAAATAATACTTGTGATAATTCAATAAGACACACGACGACTACTTTCTGCTCAAGCCCGAAGACTGCTCAGTGTTGGAATTGCAAGTTGTTTTTCGCGTCTGTACTTTTATATTTATTGAGTCTAGAATGATTGTAAGCTGAGTTATGCTGGGCTCTTGAGACTCAACCCACAATCTACCCAAAGCCCATAAAGCTCCACATCTAAACTTAGCCTAATCCACCCTTGGACCAGTTCTGTGCTCTGGAGACAGAGTTCGGGCCGAACTCTGTCACCACACAGAGTTCGGGCCGAACTCTGTCCCCTAAAAATCAGCACCCTAATTTTTAGGGTTGGCTGGTTGCTAGTTGTCCAACGGCCAAATTTTTGAAATTCCTACCAGAATTCTGGCCGAATTCTGTCTGATAAAAACCTATAAATAGGCCTAGAATTCTCTCATTTTAAACCATCCAATCTTCTCTTCTCTTCTCTCTTAAGCTCAATATAAGCCATACCCTTCTCATCTACTAGCCACAAGTTTTCTAAGTCTCGAGTGCTCAGCATCTCTCAGTTAGGAGTCTTGTGCAAGAGCTCAAGAAGTCGCTTGGAAAAGTCCAAGCATCGCCACTGCGATCCTCTGTAAGAAGTTGACGTGCTCTTCTGAAGTAAAGGCACGGGTTATAACTACTATTTCACAAATAGTGGATTTAATCCTGAGCTAGAGTTCTCAGGCCTGGACTAGTCCTCCACGAGGGAAACCAGGTTAAAATCGGCTGTATTTGCGTATGCTCTCTTGCTTCTCACTTTAAATTCCGCATTTACTCTGATTAGTTTTATTTGTGATAGAGTTGATTTTTAATTGGATATTTTCTCTATAAACTCTATTCACCCCCCTCTAGAGTTGCCATCTGTTCTTCAATTGTTCTTCAATTGGTATCAGAGCTCTGTTCTCTTTACAAGGATTTACATCCTAGAGCTGATCCATGGCAACCACACAATCCTTGATTTCCAATCACGGTGAAGGACAGTCCACTCATAGGCCTCCCCTATTTGATGGAACTAACTATACGTATTAGAAAACAAGGATGAGTTTTTATCTCAAGTCGCTAGACTTTGACCTGTGGACTATCGTCACTGATGGTTACAAAAAGCCCGCCAGAATAGTTGTCAACGGTGATCTCGTCGAGAAATCACATGACAAGTATTCTGACGAGGAGAAGAAACAGGCAAGTCTAGACGCGAGAGCTATTGATGCTTTATTCTGTGCTATAGACAGGAATGAGTTCAACAGGGTATCTACATGCACCACATCTCACGAAGTATGGAAACTCCTAGAAGTGACGCATGAAGGAACCACCCAAGTCAAGGAATCTAAGATAAGCCGTCTCACTCAAGAATACGAGGCTTTCAAGATGAAGCCAAATGAGACTATCACGCAAATGTTCACAAGATTCCTCGACATCATCAACCCCATGTCTTCACTCGGCAAGCAATATTCAAATCACGAGAAGATTCGCAAGCTACTTAGGGGGCTACCAAAATTTTGGAACCCTAAGGTGACAGCCATCATAGAAGGAAATGATCTCACAACCATGTCCATGGAGACTTTGATGGGAAAGCTAATGACTCATGAGCTTGACCTCAAGGACTTCGAAGAGCCTGCTCCTAAGGCTAAGGAGATCGCACTCAAAGCTCACCGACGGAGGGCTGAACCCGAAGAGACGGATGACGACAACTCAGAAGACGATGATCAAGCCCTTATGGTCCGCAACTTCAAGAAATTCCTTCGCTTCAATCGAAGAAATAAGGAACCACAAGAAGATGGCGAAGAAGAGCCAACCTGCTACGGTTGCAAGAAGACTGGACACGTCCGAAAAGACTGTCCATTCTTAAAGAAAGGCAACCGCTATGAGAAGCCATACAAGAAGACCTCCTCAAAGAAATATGCCAACACAAGCATTTGGCATGAAAGCGAAGCTAGTGACTCCGAGGAAGAGAAGGACTCTCCTCAAGATGCGGCCAATGTGTGCCTAATGGCGACGTCCGACAAGGTATCAAACGAAACTCTTGACGACTTCTATTTTGATGAACTTGGCGATGCTTTCACCGATTTACTCGATGATCACAAAAAGATCATTGGTAAATACAAACATGCCAAGGACAAAATCAAAAGTCATGAAGTCGAAATTCAAAGACTTTCTTTATTGCTTGATAATATTAGAGACACTTCACCCACGGAAGTCACAGATGAGGTATCTAAGCTTAAACTAAGCCTTCATGATGCTGAAGCACGTATTGAGCAACAAACACAAGAAATCACAACACTCAACACGATGCTTGCTGAAGAAAAGAGTAGACACAAGATTTCTATGACTAAGATATATGGTTTAAATGCTAAGGTTACTGAACTGCAGGCTATCTCTAAGAGATTAGAGACTAAATTGGGAAAATAGGTTGTTCAACCTCAAACCCAATCACATGAGACACACACAAAGCATAACATTTCTCATACTAGTCTTCCACGTCATCCACCTACAACACGTAACCATGCTTTCATGTGCACACACTTCCATAAAACACACAAACCACATACACGTAGAAATAACTCTCATATGATACACAATCATCATGATACACATAGATACACTCATCACAATGTTGCACAAAGACACAATCAACATCATTCTACATATAGGCATCATCATCATACTGCTCCATATAGACATTATCACCATACTACTCCATATTACTCTGATGTTCCATATAGACAATATTACCATGCCACTCCACATCACTCTATGCATAGTCATCATCACCATGCTAATCATCATACTTCTTCTCATTATAGACATCATCAACATGCTCCTAATGTAAATAGAAATGCTATATGTACTTATTGTGGTTTACATGGACACATATCACCATAATGTAGAATTAGAAGATTAGTAGATAGAAAGATATATACATGGTTTCCAAAAACTAAATTTTCAGGACCCTCAAGAACTTGGGTACCAAAGGTCACATCTACTCTTGATGTAGGTGGACCTTCCCTCCTCAACTAAGAGTAAGTGGATTCTCGATAGTGGATGCTCGCGGCATATGACGGGAGACGCAAATCTTTTCGCATCACTATCGATGAAAAGAGAAGGATACATATCCTTCGGCAACAACCTTAAAGGTTATATTATAGGTAATGGTAATATTGGCTATCCTCCCTCTTCCGTAATAAAGGATGTCTGCCTAGTGACCGAGTTAAAGCATAACCTGCTCAGCGTTAGTCATCTTGCTGACCATGGTTATGACATTAACTTTGGACAAAACAAATGCCTTATTTATGATAGGTCAACGGGAGACATTGCTTTTGAAGGGGTAAGAGAGGATAATATTTATATTTTCTATTTGTCTGCAAATACTAACAATGCAGGTAGATGCCTATTTGCTCATAAAGATGAACGGTTACTATGGCACCAGCGTCTTGGTCATGCCAACATGGATACTATATCCAGGCTATCGACCAAGAAGCTAGTTAGAGGCTTGCCCGACATCACATTCAAAAAGGACACCGTATGTGCCGAATGTGAGTTGAATAAGGCAACCAAGTCATCTTTTCATTCCATAAACTCTGTAAGCACTACTATACCCTTACAACTACTCCATATGGATTTATTTGGCCCTAGTAGAGTAGCCAGTCTTTGTGGAAAACTCTATGCCTTTGTTATTGTTGATGACTTTTCAAGATTTACTTGGGTTTTTTTTCTTACTTATAAAAGTGATGCTATTTCAGTTTTCAAGATTTTTGTAAAGAAAGTTCAAAACGAAAAAGGCTACATGATTACTCGAATCCGAAGTGATCATGGAGGCAAGTTCGAAAATTCTGATTTTGAAAAGTTTTATGATTCCAATGGATTTGATCATGAGTTTTCTTGTCCAAGAACTTTCCAACAAAATGGTGTTGTGGAGCGAAAGAATAGGACTCTTGGCGATATGGCTAGAGTCATGTTGAACAAGTTTTTACTTCCGAAATACTTTTCGGCTAAAGTTGTCAGTACAGCATGCCACATTTTAAATAGGGTGCTTATTCGTCCTATTACGAAGAAAACACCTTATGAGCTTTGGTTTGGGAGAACCCCAAATGTTTCTTATTTTAGAGTTTTTGGATGTAGATGTTTTATCCTTAACACCAAAGACAACTTAGGCAAATTTGATGCCAAAGCTGACGATGGTATTTTCCTTGGCTATGCTGCCAAGAGCAAGGGATATAGAGTTTTTAACAAACGTTCTTTAATTGTGGAAGAGTCTACAAATGTGACTTTTGATGAAGATAACAGTGCAGCAGCTACCCTTGATGATGATGTTGAGCCATCAACGTCTACTCCAATGAACACCACAACCAAAACAAATTCTCTGGAAAGCTTGCCTAAGAAATTCTCTTTCAAGCCATCACATCCAGAAAATTTGGTAATCGGTGAGGTTTCACAAGGAGTAACTACTAGATCATCATTAAGAGACTCTATTGCTAGCACTGCCTTTATTTCACAAATTGGGCCTAAAAACATTTCAGAAGCTTTCAATGATGAATTTTGGATTTCTGCTATGCAAGAGGAACTCAACCAATTCGAGAGGAGCCAAGTATGGGAACTCGTTCCTAGACCGGCCAATCACTCGATTATTGGTACTAAATGGGTTTTTAGAAACAAAGTGAATGAAGATGGTTCAGTCACACGCAACAAAGCTCGTCTAGTAGCCCAAGGATACAACCAAGAGGAAGGTATCGACTACGATGAGACGTATGCTCCTGTTGCTAGATTAGAATCCATTCGGATGCTTTGTGCATTTGCAAATTTTCAAATTTTCAAATTATTTCAAATGGATGTTAAAAGTGCTTTCTTGAATGGTTTTATTAAGGAGGAAGTTTATGTAAAACAACCCCCTGGCTTTGAAAATCACAAATTTCCCGACCACGTGTTCAAGCTAAAGAAAGCACTATATGGCCTCAAACAAGCTCCTAGAGCTTGGTATGAACGGCTAAGCAACTTCTTGCTTGAGAAAGGTTTTTCAAAAGGGAAAATTGACACTACACTTTTCATAAAATCTTTCAAAGACACTATTCTTTTAGTACAAATATATGTAGATGATATTATTTTTGGTTCTACTAATGAAATCCTTTGTCAAGATTTTGCCAAGTGTATGCAGACCGAGTTTGAGATGAGCATGATGGGGGAGCTCAACTACTTTCTTGGACTGCAAGTTAAACAAATGTCAAATGGAATCTTCATCTGTCAATCGAAGTATACAAAGGACATGCTGAAGAAATTCGACCTTGATAACGTCAAACCAATCAGCACTCCTATGGCTACTTCAACCAAACTTGAACCAGATGATAGCGGCAAACCCATAGATCAACGTAAGTATCGAGGTATGATAGGCAGTCTACTCTATCTTACTGCTAGTCGCCCTGATATAATGTTTAGCGTTTGCCTGTGTGCTAGATATCAAGCAAATCCTAAGGAATCATACTTGACCGCAGTTAAGCGTATCTTTCGATACCTTAAGGATACGGTTACAGTGGGCCTATGGTATCCCAAGTCAACATTATTTGACCTCATTGGTTACTCTGATACCGATTTTGCTGGATGCAAGGTCGACCGTAAAAGTACGAGCGGTACGTGTCATTTATTAGGAAAGGCTTTAGTCTCTTGGTTTAGCAAGAAGCAGAATTCTGTCGCACTATCCACAACAGAAGCTGAATACATAGCAGCTGGGCGTTGTTGTGCACAAATTCTGTGGATGAAGCAAACCCTTGAAGACTATAATTTATCTTTCATGCTTATTCCAATCTTTTGTGACAACACTAGTGCTATAAACTTGACTAAGAACCCCATTTGTCACTCACGCACGAAGCACATTGAGATCCGACACCACTTTTTGCGTGATCATCAGCAAAATGGCACGATTAACTTAGAATTTATTGACACTGATCATCAGTTAGCAGACTTCTTCACCAAACCATTATCCGAAGAGCGCTTCAATTTTCTTTGTCGTGAACTTAGAATTTTAGATGAAGCTGTTATAAATTAAAATTAAACCTGCGTAAATATTGAATATATTGTGATTCTCTTATGATGAACTTGCTATGGGTACAAGCCGAAAGGGTCCTTCTGACAACAAGACGTAAAAGCCTAAGCGACACGGTGTACTAGTCCTCAGGACTACCGCTAGCTGGGATCCGGCCCTTGTAGCTAACCCATGGCAGCTTCAAAATATTGAATTATGATATATTTCCTTGTTTATTACACGGTTCATTTTTATTTATTACTCGCTGAAATACTAAATTTTTAAACTTCATATTACTGTTTTGACCTCACTATCTGCTATCCATCTATTTACTTATTGGATCCTTTTCTATACTTATACTCATGTAGTATATTGGTTTTATCTTCACTTAACCAATTTTTGACTCAACCCAGCCTGATTTTAGTTCTGTCCCCAGGAACCGGAATTCGGGCCGAACTCTGCCCCTAACAGAGTTCGGGCCGAATTCGGTCTGCCTGTTCCAGAATCGGGCCGACACTCAGCCGTTGATCTTGTTTTTGATCCAATGGCCAAAAATTAACCCGATCAAGAGAAACCCTCCTCTTTATTTCGGTTTCTCTTACCTCTTCTTCATTCTTACCACCTTTTCTACTTCTCCTACTCAAATTCTTAAAACCCTAACCCTAGTTTCTCCTCTATTGGGCTCCATTCTTCCCCAAACTCAAGGAGAAGGCTTGGTTTTGCATTCTCTTTCATAATCCTTCAATATATTGAGGTATAACTCCTTTCTTTTCTATATATCAAATTTCTTTATTATCTATCTATTGTGTTATGGCTCCACGATTGCTTAACCGTGGAAAGAGACTTCGGACTGAGGGTGCGTCCTCGTCGAATGCTCCTCCTCCCGTTGAGCCGTCCATTGCACCACCCGGTGCACCGACAATTGAACAACCAACCCATCCGTTGTTCAATCCTTCTCGTCCACGTGATCCAAACACTTTCGACGACCGAATCTTTATATCACTAGACGCATCCAATGAATGGTTTAGCGATTTTCGGACACATCCGGTGTTTGCGGGACACCCCATAAACTTCACAATTTTCTCATAATATGATGCACTCTTTAATGGCCTCTGTCTTGATGAACTCGTTACTTCTAACTCGGTCATTTATCGTAGTGCCATACAAATGTTCTATTGCAATTTGACTCATGATGATACTCGTATCTATTCACGTGTTGCGGGTATTGATATCTCTTTTGATGACTTTGAATTAGCTGAATATCTTGACCTTATTGAGCCTAATTCTTGGGAGAAGCTTGTTGAAGCTAGATCCTTTATCTTTCCCCAAGGGATTTCTCTAGAGAGCTTCAAGGACGACCTGTGTAGCCCTAACATACGTCCTCGTAAGCTCTTGGCAAAGTACCTCAATCCTTACTTCTATGAGCTTCATCGGATCATTTTCAACACTATTTTACCCAAAGCGGGTTCTACCGATGAAGTCACTTATTTTGAGATATCAGCTTTATACCATCTCCACTTCCATGTTTCATTTAACCTCCCACGCACAATGATGGATTGGATGATCAACTGTAGGAAGAAGCCAAGATCTTTGGTTTATGCCTTATATCTTCCTATGATCTTTCGTGCGTTCCATGTACCTCTTGATGAGTGTCCATTCTTACCTGCCCCTGTCTTTCTCTCTAAGGCAAGGAGGCTTCATGCGGCCGTTGGCTCCCCGGTCGTGTCTGAGCATTCTGAGGATGAGCCGGATGCCCCTCCTCTCGGACAGGATCCTCCTCCTCCTCCGGCCACTCTTGAGTCACTTCAGGCCATGCTTAGAGATCGTTTCACTTTGGAGGACGATCGATGGACTCAGTTGGACTATCGGACCATATTGCAGATGGGTGCTATCAGCAACTCGCTGCATGACATCCGGTATTCCATGTCTCGCGCTCCTTCCATGCCCATTCCTATGGAGCGAGATCCCGATCGTGAGGGTTTTCGTATTGATAACCCTTGGGTTCGTCGCTACATGGATCCGGACTCGGCTTTTGTGGACCCACGTCGCTCCTTTACTGATCCTTTGGACGACGCCGGGCCATCTCGTGCACGTTGATGGTTTTGGACTACTACTTGAGGATGCTACTGGAGATCTTAGATTATGCTTTCTGCTTTCTGCTTTAGTTACTTTTATGTACTTGGTTTGTAGTAGACTCATTATGGTTTATGCTTTTAAGACATTGGTAGATCTATTATCAGTTGTTATGACTCTTGGTCATTATTTTATATGCAGTTTCTTCTCCTTTCTGTGTGTTTTGCCAGTTATAATTTATCTATCTCATATTGCTAAATGCCAAAAGGGGGAGTTATGTGTATATTCTATTTTTCTGTTGGTTTATATGTGCTTTTGGAAGAATGTTATTAACAGGACAACAGAGATTAACAGCATTGTTTATGGGGGAGCTACTCTTAAGCTCGGCACTTATTATGGGGGAGCTATGTCGTTACATGTGTCCAGGTATGGATATTGAATATACAATTATTATTTTGTCACTTATCAATATGGGGGAGATTGTTGACACAAAGTCACAGTCAACCAAATATTGATAACGTTGATAAAATAATACTTGTGATAATTCAATAAGACATACGACGACTACTTTCTGCTCAAGCCCGAAGACTGCTCAGTGTTGGAATTGCAAGTTGTTTTTCGCGTCTGTACTTTTATATTTATTGAGTCTAGAATGATTGTAAGCTGAGTTATGCTGGGCTCTTGAGACTCAACCCACAATCTATCCAAAGCCCATAAAGCTCCACATCCAAACTTAGCCCAATCCACCCTTGGACCAGTTCTGTGCTCTGGAGAAAGAGTTCGGGCCGAACTCTGCCTCCACACAGAGTTCGGGCCGAACTCTGTCCCCTAAAAATTAGCACCCTAATTTTTAGGGTTGGTTGGTTGCTAGTTGTCCAACGGCCAAATTTTTGAAATTTCTACCAGAATTCTGGCCGAATTCTGCCAGATAAAAACCTATAAATAGGCCTAGAATTCTCTCATTTTAAACCATCCAATCTTCTCTTCTCTTCTCCCTTAAGCTCAATATAAGCCATACCCTTCTCATATACTAGCCACAAGTTTCCTAAGTCTCGAGTGCTCAGCATCTCTCAGTTAGGAGTCTTGTGCAAGAGTTCAAGAAGTCGCTTGGAAAAGTCCAAGCATCGCCACTGCGATCCTCTGTAAGAAGTTGACGTGCTCTTCTGAAGTAAAGGCACGGGTTGTAACTACTATTTCACAAATAGTGGATTTAATCCTGAGCTAGAGTTCTCAGGCCTGGACTAGTCCTCCACGAGGGAAACCAGGTTAAAATCGGCTGTGTTTGCGTATGCTCTCTTGCTTCTCACTTTAAATTCCGTATTTACTCTGATTAGTTTTATTTGTGATAGAGTTGATTTTTAATTGGATATTTTCTCTATAAACTCTATTCACCCCCCTCTAGAGTTGCCTTCTGTTCTTCAAATTTAACACTATCACAAATAGATATGGAAGAAAGCTCTTTTATGTAGAGAGATTTGGAGTATATTGGATAAAACATTAAGTCTCCAAAAGTGGGAATGAATGAAACCAACTTTGATTTATATAGTGGTAAAAACCAAAAAATAATAGAGCTATTATTGTACAGGTGGTATACCGTAGGTATAACGCTCTGCACAGTAGCGGCTATAAACGACTAATAGTATAGTCGTTGCAGCATTTAATTGTGACCAATGATTACCCAGACGATATACTTTCGGTATACCGGTCTGATGGAATTTTGTGGGCTGGAAATGCTATGTTTGAAGGTGCCTATTTATCAGTATATCACTGGTATGCTGCAAATGGTATACCGCCAATATGTTTGTATGATATCCAGTTTCAGAACTTGGGTATTTGGTTGGGTTTTTAGGTTTTGCTTTTATTTTGTCTCTTTCTAATGAGTTACAAATAATCCTAGACAAGAAAAAAAATTACAATAAGCGTAATGTCTTGATAGCTTGGATTCTTCCTTTGTTGAATGTAGCTTTTCTTTTTTATGGTAGTTACTTGATGCTGACAGTATCTAAAAGTTTGGATAGCTCCGGAGATATCATGGGTGGTTCAAAAAAATCTTTTGGCTAGCATGTCTTTGGCCTATCATGAGTTCTTTATTGCATCAGTCTATGATTGATCTTGCTTAATACTTTGTTGCAAATTCATGTGAGACGAATAAAGCAATATCATAGTAGCAACTATGATAAAATTATATAAACAATATAGTGATTGTATGATAATTAGTAATTTTATAGTACTAAGCTTAATCGATTAACCATAATAAAAAAAACTCAATTGAATCAATGGGCAAACACAAGGGTCTTACTAGAAAGTTCCATAACATTACAAGAAATATCTAAGAAACCTCTATATCCTAATATTTACAAGGAGGATTCTAAAACTCCTAGAAAGTTAAGGAGACTTCATGAGAATTCAAAAAGACTCCATCACTTTCTAGGGAATTACGAATGTTTCAAGCTAAACCCCTGTCTAATGAGGGTTATGTAGGCAATCTCGGTAGAAAGAAAAAATATATAATGTAACATTCTTCTCCACCTATTGTGATAACGTCCTGGAAAATTCTTAGATCTTATTCTCGAACTAATGTAACATGTCAGTGTGCTCCCAGCTGGACTCATTGTAACTCCACCTTTCTATTTTTTTTTCTTTTTAAGAAATATTTTAGTTTACTAAATAATAATAAGTTGATTTAAACCATTTCGAAGAATAATAATCCTTGATTAAATAATTTAATAAATATTTAATGATTGCTTTTGGAGGAGGATTTGAATTTTTGGCAAGTAACTATTTTTTAAATTTATTTGGAGTGGTCTCCACTTCCTAACAACTTGTAACCAATTTTTCTAACTGAATTTTTGGTATTCTTGCAATTAGTAAAAAGGGGAGGGATTTTTGTGTTAAAATACCAATTGATGGGGGGACCTAATTGCTTAATTTCCAATCTCTTTTATTTCGGGAGGAGAGAGAATCCTCTCATTTTCATTAGTTTCTTGAACTTTCGCAGATCTCTCTCTCTCTGCTTCTTCCCAATTCCTCTGTGAAGCCAACCCTAGTCCATGGCGCGGCGGCAAGCCTCTCCACCGGCGGCGGAGCCCTCATCATCGACGATCGGCTTCTCCGTAGCGGCTTCCTCCACCGGCGGTGAATCGCTTCATCCCGACGATTTCTCTTTCCAGTGGGCGGACACCTTTCTCGTCAGCAACGGCGGTGGGGCCTACTCTCCGGTGATTTTCTACGAGCAAGGGTGGATTGGTGACCGGCTGCAGCGATAGCAGTCACACGCCAGCAACAGTTAGGTCCTTCCTTCGGCGATTCTTTCTCTCCGACAACTGTGATTTTCCGACGGTGGTTCCTCACTCTCCGTGGTGTCCGTCACCTGGACTTCGCTGATCAAATTCTACTTCGACAATGGTGTTTGCCATTAAAATCTTTGATTGGAATTTCAATTACAAACAGAACAGTGTTACAATATAGGACTTAGATGTAGTCCTAGGAGTACACTTTTGTTTTTATCTCGGTCCTGTGTCGGTGGAGCGAGTGGTAATGCGTTGACTCCGTTGACGATCTGACGACAGTTTTAGGTTTTCTGAAGGTCTGGATTGCTCTGAATGCCGGAGCTTGCGGAGGGGGAAGAAGATGTTGAGTGTCTCTTCTGATTCCTGTGAGTAGACGTGCGTCTCTGTAACTCTGATGATCTGGTTACCTCTGTCTTTGACGGTGTATGTCTGTATATCTCTCTCTGTGTGTGTGTGGAAGAAGGAAATGATCCCTCTATTTATAAGCAGCAGGTTTAGCTGCTCATGCGCGCATATGTCAGATGCGCCTGGTCGTAGGAACATCACGAGGCTGATGCTGGCGGGGGCGCATGGTTGATGCGCCCTGATTTAGAGATTGAATCCTTCCTGTTGCGCCTGTGGTGCTGCGAAAGGGCTGACATGTGGCGACTAAGAGGATTCTTTGGTTGCTGAGATCTTGGATGGTTAGCACCCCTTTGTGGATTGAACTGAGTCAAGGGACACGTGGCACATGTCCGTAGCTCAAAGATCTCGGATTTGGTGGAGAGGGATCTGATGAGCTGCGCCTGGGATCCAGCGCACGAGGAGACTTAGCTCGTAATCTTTAGGAATCACGAACCAGTCTGGGCACATGGCTTTTGAGGCGCATGTTTTGGTCACATGGCAGGGGAGGCACATGCAGCGGCTTGACTTCTGTGATCAGAGGCGCATGGCATTTGAAGCGCATACACATCTTCGGATGCATGGCTGCGGAGGCGCATGCGAGTGATTGTTCGGCCACGTGGCTTGTAACCGACAGAGGAGAGTAATGATGACGCTGACGTCAACGGCGCTTCATTTTCTGAAAAGCTGTCAACTGTTCACTCCTCGGGGGACATGCTGCCAACTCTGTCACTTTAGCATTAATTGCTTGGTGGGTGACGAGCCAAAGTGGGTGCATCGATTTGTAGCCCACTAGGCGCACAGGGACGCATAGGGCGCTTGGTACTGACCGGCGCGTCTGTATAATGCACGGGATCTGACCGACGTATCTGCTGTGTGGCACATCCTTATTGGTCTGTCTATTGAGTTCTTCGGAGCATTGATGGCTCTCTGAATTAGCTGAATTTGAAGGGGCAAATTCATCATCATAAATACAAGTTCATTGTACTAACTTCGGAAAGGTTGCCACTTGGCGTATGGGTTTGATTTGCCCTGACCTATAAATAGCAACAGTTTGAGAGAGTTTTGTTGTCTCTCCTTTGACATCTCAACGAAGATGGATTCGACTGATCCTCCTCCTTGGCAAGACGTTGTACTGTGGGTGATGGTTCTCCTTGTTCGAAGAAGCTTTGACGGTAAACTCCTTCAGAAGACTGAGATTCGTCGAGTTGGAATGGACATAGCAGTTTATGTTCGAGTCGCTTGCTGGTAGTATTCTTCTACAAGACAACATCGAGTGCCAAGTTGAATACATAGTTTAGGTTTGATGTGCCTAAGCCTCATTATGATGGAAGAGCCCTAGGCACGCCGGGCTGAGACGACGCGGCTAGCTGAGATGACACGGCTAGCTGAGACATATGAGTGATAGGCCTAGTTGAGAGTAGGTTGTTACAAAGTCTTCAATTGGCATCATGTTTCTGAGACGATGTCGGACAGGCACAGCATGTTGCAACTGCTGGAACACAGACTGCCTTGGTGGTGGAGCCACTGTCTTGCGGCAACAGCAGTTGATGGCGACCGTAGCATAAGTATGTCCCATGAGGGGCGAGTTGTGCATGATGGTCGTCTCTCCCGATCTACGTCTGTGAGGGATCACATTACGTAAATCATGTGAGAAGATGTTGACACTCGTACCCTCTTTAGGCGCATGGCAAAGCCAAGCGTCAGGGTGAGTATATGAGTGACACTCGTACCCTCTTCAGGCGCATGGCAAAGCCAAGCGTCACGGGGAGTGTATAAGTGATGCGCCCCATGATCCAGTTCCAGCGCCTGAAATGTGCCCAGATCATAAGTAGGAGAGCAGCACGTATTGCGAGTGGAACCCACTTTATGTGTACAGCCCACGTGGGTGCATGGGTTTGACACTTCAAGATTTGTCCCCTGACTTGGTTCCAGCGCATGAAATGCACCCAAGTGAAAGGGGGACATTGAGAGTTGACCCATTTCGGGTGCCAAAGCACCTGAGTCAACCCTGTACAGCTTACCATCAACTGTGCGTATGACTTTCAACGTACATTTCTGATTTTTCTGCTAGCATAGCATGTTGGTGGAGCATAGCTCGTGCCGCCTTGGAGTTCTTCGTACTAGCCCGTGAAGGCGCATAGTACTCAGAATCCAACTTTTTCTCGCCTTGACAGCGAGTGAAGAACTTGCAGCCAACCCAAAAGAAAAGAAGAACTGCTGCTACTTTTTGTGGCTCGAACGGGCTCCCTGGATAACGGGCTCCCTTTTCTTTATTTATTTTTGGTGCCTTTTTCAAAGGAGGCAAGAGGGCTCTATATATAGAGTGGAATGAGACCTCTCTTTTTCTCCTTTCCGATGTGGGATTAAAAGCAATATCTCTTTTTTTCATGCTTCTACAAGACCCCCTTCAAAGTTTTTAAAACTTTTGGATAAGTTTTGAAATACTTTGAACAAGAAGTATGGATAGTATAGCTGTTTAGGTGTGACAATCCTATCATAGGTAGTATGGACGTGATAGATTTGGGTACTTCCACCGGGGCCATGATCATATGGCTGAGATTCCGGAGGCGTCGGTGGCTGAGCTCGACGAGCATCTTTCCGAAGAGTATTCGGCGGAATGACTTTTCTGCTCTGATAGAAGCAGAAAAGAAAAAATTGATAGCTGATGTTGAGTCATCTTATCCGGCCACGGTGGCCATCTGGGACCGCGAGGTGGCCGATGCTGAGGCTGCGACGGAGAGACTATCTCAGTCCACGGAGGAGAAGGTGGAGCTGCGGGCCACATTGGATGCTAGTATAATAGAGGTTACTGCCAAGATACGCCTCCTTGAAGACCAGCGAGCCCAACTTTTACTAGATACTGAGCGATCCCAGGCTGAGCACGTAGCATCCAAGGAGAAAGAATAAGCTTTTATCCGCCATCTTCTTTCTCTGACTTGCCATCGACAAGAGTTGAACGCCAAGTACGAGAATGATTCTGCTCCTGAGGCTGTGGAGGTAATGCGTCAAGAAGCTGAACGCCGAGTCTTGGCGACCGTGGGGACTCGGGCTGAAGACTTGAAGCATCGTATCGAAAAGCTTTCTGCCAATCCCAATGATGCTTAGGGATTGTAGTCTCTCTCTTTTTTTTCTTTTTTTTTTGGCAACTTTGCTGGGGATGTAATCCTTTACTTTTGAATGAAAAATAAAGAATTTTCTGGTGTGTTCATCTTTAATGTCATGAACTAGTAATTTGTGTGGACCTATTATCTTTTGCGCACCTTGGTTAGGTACAGATAATAAGTTTGAGAGGACCGACATATTTGCTCAGAGGTAATGTGGACGTGGCAAATATGGGGTTCAAATGATGAAGTCTTCCTACTCAGAGGTGTTATGGACGTGGTAGGAGTGACTCTGGGGGGATATACAGAACTACTCAGAGGTAATATGGACATGGAAATTCTGCGATTGATGTACGGCAACGCAGGGGTTGTCTGTACGGGATATTTATTCAGAGGTAATGTGGACGTGGTAAACATGATATTAGCGTAGTCTTACTGTCACGATCCACACCCGCATTTCGGATACGAAGCGTGTCCAAGCCCAGCCTACACCGTAGTGTCGACGGTAGAACGTTGTCCTATATACACAAGTCACGGCAATCTAGAATCTCATGGTAATCTATACCTCATCCACATAATAATCAAGTCACAACTAAGATTAATGAATAAGACATGAAACTGAGCAATAATGAATATAACTGAACGTCTCTAAGAATTAATGTCACGTCCGGGGGACACAAATCCACTACCAATAGACGGAAAGAGAAAAATACATGAAATACACTATCTGAATACAACATACTAATCAAGGCAACCTCAACTGCAAAGCACTGCGATCTGACGCTGATTCAAACCTACTAGTCTGCTCCTAACTCAAACTCGGCTAAATCTGAAAAGATCATCAGGTCCTCAGAGGACATAGCAAGATATATAATATACATGTATGTCTAACAGTTTTATCATGTGCAAGGAAATAAACAAGGAAAACAGGAACACGACAAATAACCACGAACACGAACACTAGAACAACTACGTATAAATGAACTGCCAAGTAAACAATGAACACGAGATCAATGGAAGAACCAAACCCTCATCCCGAGTGTGGACTCACGGGTTTGAACTAAGCACTAACCCTCGTCCCGAGTGTGGACTCTCTGGTTAGCTCACGGCAAAATACCCTCGTCTCGTGTGTGGACTCTCTGATGCAATTGGTCAACCCTCATCCCGAGTGTGGACTCTCCGGTGCCAATGAACACGACAAACACCCTCATTCCGAGTGTGGACTCTCTGGTGCACTGATCAACCCTCGTCCCGAGTGTGGACTTTCTGGTTATGTAAAACGATAATCAAAGGTTTAGCAGTTCACTACACGCACTCGTTCTATGACACGACTCAAGCAAAGTACTGGTGAAAAACTCCAAGTATGAACTACAAGACCAAATATGAACACGTCTATATGCAATAAAAACAACTCAACAGAATATAACAGGAAGAGCACATGTCCACAAACAATCAAAACTGGAAAATGAAATACAATGCATGTAAATAAAACTGTAGAGGGAGGCAAGGTATACATGCATGTGGTCCTTGCACAAACCGTAGTCACAAGTCGAGGATGAGGGGATGCCAATCTAGGAGCTGTCAACCTATAACACATATCGCACCATGAACCGTGCACGAAAACTATAAATCAGTTCTAATGTTCTAGTTCTAAATTCATGGAATAGTGGCTAGTTGGGTTACCAATCTAATAATAATTAATTCTAGAATAATTTACTTAAAAACCTAATTTAACCTAACAATAATCTGAATATAATCTAAACATGCAAGTTTGGCCATCGAAAGTCATGTTTCCAATTTTGGAAACCATGGCACGCAAATTGAGGCGTACCATTGACTATTTAGTCAAACACTGTGAACTCTACATTTTGAAATTGCACCTTAGTAGATTTCAGCGTCATGAGTGCGCTGGAATCAACCGTGTCACAAAATCACGCTTTAGTCAAAAGATATCGCCGTTATGGCTAATCGTGACCAAAACGGTGATCAACCGATCAATTCTGTATTCAACAGAATAACTAAAATACTATATGAATGAAATAATTTTTAGAAAAATTATACGTCGTATATCTCTGTGTTAGCTTTCCGAAACTTCAAACGGTTCGTGATTTCGATTTCTGGTTCTCCCGGAATCGCGAAAACACGAAAACGTGTCAAGTCTCGGACAACCGACACTCTACGAATTTTCCAGAAATTTAGGAATAATATATTCGAAAATAAATTACATATTCAAAAATCTTACCTCGATACGAATCCAAAAAAAAAAACGGCGCATGAAAATCACGTCGGAGTTGACGGCAATTGCTTCGGGAAGTCGAAAACCCTAGATGAGTTATCCCACAAAAGGCGGCTAGAATTTAATTAGGGTGGGCGAATATAATAATATATATATAGGAGAGAGAGAGGCAGTGGCTGACATATTGGCGCCGACATGTGGGCTAGGCGGGTGGTTGACGGTATAATTAATTATTTAATTATAGAAAATTATTAAAAAATCATTTTAACTCCAAATAACTTCAAATAAAATCCTAAAAATTCCAGAAAAATTATAGAAAATTATAGAAAACATATCTAACCTTTTAGAATATAAATAAAAATGTTTTTCCTCATATTAGTCCCAAATGGCCTCATAATAAATATTGAAAGCCTTTAAAAATATATAAACCTTAATAAATAAATACTTAAATATTGCCAAAAATTATGAAAAAATTCTAGAAAATATAAAATAGCATAATGAACCCTAGAAAAATATTTAGGGTCAATATATGCTCTAGGCTTGCACATTAAATTCTAGAATTCTTAAAAAATAGGTTTTTCCTATATTTAGTTATCTAAAAATTTCCGAAAAAATTGTAGAAAAATACAGAAAATATATTTAACCTAATAGAGCCTAAAGAAAAATATTGGACCTCAAAATAGTCACAAAAGGCCTCAAAATAAATTATGAAAGTCATTCATAAATATAAATCTTCATAGAATAAAATATTTAAAAATATATAAAAATGTCTAAAAATTATAATAAAATATAATATAGCTATAGAATGCATATAGACCCTATCTAGAGATCATGTGACCACAAGATGGTCATAAATCACCTGCGGGCTTAGTCACAACTCTTATGATCATAGCAAATTAAATATAAACTATTCAAATAAAAATGAAAAAAAATTACTAAATTATAATCGGGATGGCAGATGCCACATACTATCCCCCTTAAAAATAATTTCGTCCTCGAAATTTAATGAGCCGTGATCCACTAGAATGAATAATCTATAACAAACTGCTATAAAAGAAATTCAATTACTCTTAAATCAAAGTCTAATATGGCCTATCTATAATACTGCCATTCTCTACTGGAAATTTTTGCCAGCTGCTCCATGTGGTATTGTCGCATCCTCCGTGTTCATGGCAAAAGCTTTTCCGCCTTGTGCGGCCGGTAGTGGTGGGGCAGTCGCATTCTTCTTTGGGCAATCTTGAGACAGATGCTGGTTGGATCCACAAGTATAGCACAACCTCAACCATCTACGACAGTCTTCTTGGACGTGGCCTCTCTTCTTGCAGTACTGGCAGGTGGGGACATCTTAAACTTGTTATGGGGCTGCACGTGGTTGCTGATGATGCTGCTGTGCTGAGGTCTTCTCGAAAATATTAGAGCATTTTGTTGGTGTTGATTGGTCGCTGCCTCCTCCGAATGCGTCTCGATTTCTCTTCGGCTTGTGACTCAGCTCTTCTTCTACAGCTTGGGTGACCTCTAGAATCTCCTCGTAAGTGGCGGCTCGACTGGTGGCGATGGCTAGACGAATCTCGTGAGATAGTCCCTTTCTGAATCGTCGGGCCTTATCTTCAGGGGTGCTGACCAAGTTCTCCGTGAAGCGGCTGAGGCGAGAGAACTCCGATGTGTACTTGTCGACGGTATGGTTGCCCTGCTCTAGGTGCTCGAACTGCCTCATCAATGCCTCTTGTGCTACGTATGGGTAGAATTTCTTCTTGAACAGTCGCTTGAATTCCTTCCAAGTTACTTCTGGAGCATAAAATCGAGGTTCGCCTTGGTACCACGCCCGCGTGATGTCGAAAAGCTATCGACTGGCTGACTCGATCTTCAGATCTTCTGGGACTCGGGCCATCTTCAGGTATCGTTCAACGTTTTCCAACCACTCGTCAACGTAGAGAATCCCCTCTGTCTCATGAAACTCCCTGGGCCGGAGGTCCATGAAGTTCTTGGAAGTTCCAAGAAACTGTCGCAGAGCATCTCTAATCTGAAGAGCCTCTCTCAAAGTGTCGCAGAACATGTTGGCTTGCTGCTGGAAGATCCCTAAGAGTGTGACATTGTCCAGTGCTAGTGGCGGAGGCAGAACCGGTGCTGGATACATCGTCGGGGCTGGATACATCACCGACGGTGGGTGCATGGCAAAAGCTGGATACATTGCTGATGCTGGGTGCATGGTTGGTACTGGACGTGGAACTTGTGCTGGCGGTGGGACAGTTGCTGGTGGCAGATCGGGTTCTGGTGGCGAAGTCTGCGGAGGAAACTGCGAAGGTGGTGGAATATCGCCTCTGCAAAATCTCGATAGCTGCGGCTGATTGCCCATATGAGTTAGCTGGCCTCCTTGTGTTGGTGGGGTCATGTACGTAAAAAATCCTCCTGTAGCCAGTGGAGTGTTCAGGGAAGCATTGTTCCTGTCTTGAGAGTCCATCTTAACTGTAACAACAGAAAATACTTTAGCCGTTGAAGAATTTCAAGCAGGATGCAAGTCAAGGATTCAATGAAATCAAGGATTAGAGACCAATAATGAGTCAAGTCATGTGGATGAGATCCTAAGTGTCTAATCCTATTTGCAGGCTCACATCGGTACAGTGACGTAACCGAAGTGATTAATGTTGACCTGCATGGGCCACCAAAAAAAACTTGTCACGACCCACACCCGTATTTCGGATACGAAGCGTGTCTAAGCCCAGCCTACGCCGCAGTGTCAACGGTAGAACGTTGTCCTATATACACAAGTCACGGCAATCTAGAATCTCATGGTAATCTATATCTCATCCACATAATAATCAAGTCACAACCAAGATCAATGAATAAGACCTGAAACTGAACAATAATGAATATAACTGAATGTCTCCAAGAATCAATGTCACGTCCAGTGGACACAAATCCACTACCAATAGACGGAAAGAGAAAAATACATGAAATACACTATCTGAATATAACCTGCTAATCAAGGCAACCTCAGCTGCAAAGTACTGCGATCTGACGCTGATACAAACCTGCTCGTCTGCTCCTAACTCAAACTCGGCTAAACCTGAAGAGATCATCAGGTCCTCAGAGGACATAGCAAGATACATAATATACATGCCTATCTAACAGTTTTATCATGCGCAAGAAAATAAAAAATAAAAATAGGAATACGATAAATGACCACGAACACGAACGCTAGAACAACTATGTATAAATGAACTGCCGAATAAACAATGAACACGAGATCAATGGAAGAACCAAACCCTCATCCCGAGTGTGGACTCACGGGTTTGAACTAAGCACTAACCCTCGTCCCGAGCGTGGACTCTCTGGTTAGCTCACGGTAAAACACCCTCGTCCCGTGTGTGGACTCTCTGGTGCAATTGGTCAACCCTCATCCCGAGTGTGGACTCTCTGGTGCCAATAAACATGACAAATAGCCTCGTCCCGAGTGCGGACTCTCTGGTGCACTGATCAACCCTCGTCCTGGGTGTGGACTCTCTGGTTGTGTAAAACGATAATCAAAGGTTTAGCAGTTCACTACACGCACTCGTTCTATGACACGACTCAAGCAAAGTACTGGTGAGAAACTCCAAGTATGAACTACAAGACCAAATATGAACACGGCTATATGTAATAAAAATAAATCAAGAGAATATAACACGAAGAGCACATGTCCACAAACAATCAAAACTGGAAAATAAAATACAATACATGTAAATAAAACTGTAGAGGGAGGCAAGGTATACTTGCCTGTGGTCCTTGCACAAACCGTAGTCACAAGTCGAGGATGAGGAGATGCCGATCTAGGAGCTGTCAAACTATAACACATATCGCACCATGAACCGTGCACGAAAACAATAAATCAATTCTAATGTTCTAGTTCTAAATTCATGGAATAGTGGCTAGTTGGGTTACTAATCTAATAATAATTAATTCTAGAATAATTCACTTAAAAACCTAATTTAATCTAACAATAATCTGAATATAATTTAAACATGCAAGTTTGGCCATCGAAAGTCATGTTTCCAATTTTGGAAACTATGGCACGCAAATCGAGGCGTACCGTTGACTATTTAGTCAAACGCTGTGAACTCGAGATTTTGAAAGTGCACCTTGGTATATTTCAGCGCCATAAGGGCGGTGGAATTAACCGTGCCACAAAATCACGTTTTGGTCAAAAGATATCGTCGTTATGGCTAATCGTGACCAAAACGGTGATCAACCGATCAATTCTGGGTTCAACAGAATAACTAAAATAATATATGAACGAAATAATTTCTAGAAAAATTATATGTCGTAGATCTCTGTGTTAGATTTCCGAAACTTCAAATGGTTCGTGATTTTGATTTCTGGTTCTCCCGGAATCGCGAAAACACCAAAACGTGTCAAGTCCCGGACAACCAAGACTCTACGAATTTTCCAAAAATTTAAGAATAATATCTTTGAAAATAAATTACATATTCAGAAATCTTACCTCGATACAAATCCAACAAAAAAAAATGGCGCTCGAAAATCACGTCGGAGTTGACGGCAATCGCTTCGGGGAGTCGGAAACCCTAGATGAGTTCTCCCACAAAAGGCGGTTGGAATTTAATTAGGGTGGGCGAATATAATATATATATATATATATATATATATATATATATATATATTTTATATATATATATATATATATATATATATATATATAGGAGTGAGAGGTGGTGGCTGACATATTGGCACCGACATGTGGGCTAGGCGGGTGGTTGACTGTATAATTAATTATTTAATTATAGAAAATTATTAAAAAATCATTTTAACTCCAAATAACTTCAAATAAAATCCTAAAAATTCCAGATAAATTATAGAAAATTATAGAAATATATCTAACCTTTTAGAATATAAATAAAAATTTTTTTACCTCATATTAGTCCCAAATGGCCTCATAATAAATATTGAAAGTCTTTAAAAATATATAAACCTTAATAAATAAATACTTAAATATTGCCAAAAATTATGGAAAAATTCTAGAAAATATAAAATAGCATAATGAACCCTAGAAAAATATTTGGGGTCAATATATGCTCATAGGCTTGCACAGTAAATTCTAGAAGTCTTAGAAAATAGGTTTTTCCTATATTTAGTTATCTAAAAATTCTCGAAAAATTGTAGAAAAATACAGAAAATATATTTAACCTAATAGAGCCTAAAGAAAATTACTGGACCTCAAAATAGTCACAAAAGGCCTCAAAATAAATTATGAAAGTCATTCATAAATATAAATTTTCATAGAATAAAATATTTAAAAATATATAAAAATGTCTAAATATTATAATAAAATATAATATAGCTATAGAATACATATAGACCCTATCTAGAGATCATGTAACCACAAGATGGTCATAAATCATCTGTGGGCTTAGTCACAACTCTTATGATCATAGCAAATTAAATATAAACTATTCAAATAAAAATAAAAAAAATCACTAAATTATAATCGGGATGGCAGATGCCACACTTACGGAGTGTAAGATTCTGCTTTACAGGACATAGAGGAGCAACTCAGAGATAATGTGGACGTGGTTGTTCTTCTACTGGAGATAGAATGCCACGGAACAACTGGGTTCCGAAAGCATAAGATTTTATGAAATGGAGGTATATGTGAGCTCTAATGATCAGGTCCACTAATTTCCTTGCTAGGTAGAGATGGAAGTACATATCTGAAAGATGTCAAGAGTATTACTTCTTAAGGAACTTGTCGTTGATGGACATTATGAACAAGTCCCTGTTTGGTCGGGCGAGACGGTAAGCACCGTTTGAGTATACCGTCTCTATGATGAAAGGTCCCTCCTACTTGGGCTCGAACTTTTCTGGTATTTTATGAGTCAACATCATTGGCCTCCTGACTGCCAGGACCAGGTCACCTACTTGGAAAGTCCTTTGCTTGTCCTTTTTGTTGAAAGCCTGTGATATACGGGCTTGATAGAGTTCAATGCGCTGCTGAGCTAGGTGACATTTTTTGTCAAGTGCCTCCAGTTCTCGCAGAAGACAGCGTTGATTGTCTTCTTCTGTCAATTAATTTGTGATCGCTACACGGAGTGAGGGTATCTGGATCTCAAGAGGCAGTACTGCTTCGCTCCCGTAGACTAAGGAGAATAGTGTGTTGCCCGTAGGAGTCCGTACCGTTGTACGGTAGGCCCGAAGGCATTCGCCGAGCTTTTCATCCCAGTCGCATTTATTGGATGACACGGCCTTTTTGAGTAGCCTGACTATAGTCTTATTAAAAGCCTCGGCCAATCCGTTCACTGTCGGATTGTAGGCGGTTGATGCCACGTTCTGAATTCGATTCTTGTCACAGAATTTGCTGAAAATATGGCTGATGAACTGAGGACCATTGTCATAGATAATCCTATAGGGTACCTCGAAATAGTAGATGACATGATGCTTGATGAAACTGATCACCCTGGAGATTTTTACTTCCGTCAGTGGAACTACTTTTGTCCATTTGGAGAAGTAGTCGGTGATGGCTATGATGAAGCGGTGTCCCCTCAATGAAGGAGGGGTAATAGGTCCCACAATGTCCATGCCCCAAGTTTTAAAGGGCCAGGAGGCTACCGTTGGATGTAGTGGTTCTGATAGTGTATGGATAAAGTCGGCGTAAAGCTGGCAAGCATGGCACTTTTTAGCATAGTCGATGGAGTCGGCTGCCATGGTTGGCCAGTAGTAACCCATACATCGCAGTCGATCCTGCAACTTAGGCTCGGGTTGATGAGCCCTACAAGTTCCGTCATGAGCTTCTCGAAGGGCTTTGACTGGTTCTTTGTTGGATAGACATCGAAAAAGAAGTCCGTCATAGGAACGTCGGTACAGCATTTTAGTAGCTGTATCATAATAAAATCGAAGGGAATACCTTCTGACCGAGATGGCTTCTTTCGGGTCTTCTGGGAGAATTTTATAGACAGCAAAGTCGATGAACGGGAACCTCCAGTCTCGGACATTAATACCGGCACTTGTCGTCATGGTATGGGCCATCTGTGTACATAGATTATTTTTAGGACAGACCAAGTCTCGTCCTACTACCATGACATAGTATTGAGTCCCGAAGGGTGCTGCTAATGAAGCTGCGAGGCCAGCCAGAGCGTCAGCCTCCAGGTTTTGTAGCTGAGGTACATGTTCTATGAAGAACTTGGTGAAGGTTGAGATAATATTCAATACAACTTCATGGTAAGGAACCAGATCTTTATGACAAACTTCGTACTACCCTCGGATTTGATTAACGACGAGTTTGAGTCGCTGTAAGCTTCCAGATGATCCACTCCAGTTGTCGTGCCAACTGGAGTGCCATGATGAGAGCGTTGTACTCGACAATATTGTTGGAGCACGGCTTTGAAAGGGAGTAAGCACGCTGGATGACCAGCTGATCGGAGGAGACTAGGACCACCCCCACTCCTGCGATGATTTGGCCTTTGGGGCCTGTTCTCAAAGCGCCATCGAAAAACACCCGCCAGGCGGTACTTTCTTCGGTGACGTTTTATAATACATGTGGTTCGTATTACATATTTTTGGAATACGTGTACGTATTTTATCTTGTATTGCATGATTCTTTCCTTGGCTTATCTTGGCCTTTCATGGCTTGGTTTATTTTGGGTTGGTTCGGCTAGGCTTGGTTTGTCTTGGTTCATCACGAACCAAGGGGAGAACCCTTATCTACCACCACCATCCCCATTTATTAGCCTACTCCTCTTTCTCTCTCTTCATTACTCTTTTTCTTTTCCACCATTATTCTTTACCTACCAGAAAGGTCTAGGCAAGTGCATCTTGCTTCATGGAGGAACTCAAGATTTATTGTTCTATTTTCTTCCTTGCAACATTCTAAGACTCTTTAGTGCTTGGCGTTTTCAATTTCTATGGCTAAATTCTAGTATATCTAAGTTTATTGTATTCTCGAATTTCTTGGGTTTTGATCTTCTTAATTTTGTTATTATTAAGTTCTGTTGGTTCCATGTTGTAGAGTATTTCATTTGCCCCATTTTGACCTATGGAAATTCAGATTTAGACTCTGGATGAAGGTTTTATGAAGCTTGGAAGCCATGGTTGCATGGTTCTTCTTCTTGGAAGAATAGAGAAGAAGAACAGTTCACTGCCGCATGATTCTTTGCTGGATGAACTTAGCCGCATAGCCTTTATACGGCAAGTTCTTCTTTCAGCCGCATAGGCTCCCTTTCCTCCGAGCCGCATATGGTTCCCTTGCCGCATATGCCCTGAACCCTTGAGCCGTATGGACTCACTCCAGCCGCATAAGGCCCATTCCCCCTCCAGCTGCATAAGGCCTATTCCCCCTCCAGCCACATAAGGCCCATTTTTCCTTCAGCCGCATGAGCTCCTAATTTCCCCCGAGCCGCATAGATTTGAATTCCCAACCACATATACACCCGTCTCCCTGGCCGTATGAGACCCAGTTATTCTTAGCCGTATAGACTTTTCCTTCTTGGCCGCAGGGGACTCAGCTCATTCTAGCCATATAAGATTCCCCTCCATTCCCAGCCGTATAAGCTCCTGCCCCCTCTCAGCCGCATAGCGTTGCTCTTCCGCAGCCGCATATGCGTCCGCCATCTTGAGCCGTATAAGACCTTTTATCTCAGCCGTATGGGGTCGCTCCTTCCCAGAGTCGTATATGCTCATCTCTCCTGAACTGCATGAGACCTTTCATCTCCAGCCGCATATGCCCGTCTTTTCCAGCCACATATGCCTAGTTTTTTCCTAGCCGCATAGCCTTTTGAGCTCTGGTCCTTTTATTATTTTTATTGTTATTGTTATTCTTGTTCTTATATTAGAATGTTACATAATGCTTCTATAACTTGGGTCTCCTGATGGAATATTTGTACTATGTTATCCTGCACATGTACCATGAATACGACAGTGACCCGTAGTGGTGCACTCTTGACAAGTAACATGATATGATAGTGGCCCGTCGTGGCGCACTCCTGACAAGTAACCTGACATGATATACCTTGATATGCTGTTGCGACAGCTAGCCTGACATGACAAGTATAAATAACCTGGACACCGTGGGCGATTATGCTTGTACAAATGAACCAGCATTGTCTTGCATCATGTCTAGGACAGGGACCCCTGAGTACCACGGTCAGGGGTGCCTACCAAATTGACTAAGGCTAATAACTAAAAAAATCCATTAGTCATGAAGAGATTTCCCAGCTATAGGCGATCCCGTTACTTGGGCGCGCTTGGGATCTGTAGCCTGCCGTCGAGTAGGGCACATTTTCAGCACACTGTCATGTGTTGCACCCTTCAAGCTACTTAAGGGTACATGTGTTTCCTGGACGATGTACCTACCTGAATTCAACCCCTAATATTCGACCTGGATAACCTGGATGGTCTGCAGGGCTTGTGGCTATGGAACAATCTCGCTGCATCTTGTTAGTAACTAGGCCTATGATAACCCTAGTTAGTTAAAATATCAAGCCGTACTTATTGCTTGGCCGTGATTATTGGATGAGGCATAATCAGTCTAGTCTTGTCTTGATCATGTACAAGATTATTATATTACCTGATTTTCTTATATTATCTTGCCAATAAATGGGAGAAACTAAGTTCTGTTTAGATGAAGGGTTACAACCCCGGTCCTTGTTTGGTTTAAGGGTTGTAACTTGGGTATCTGAATGGTTCCATGGTTATATGACCGTATATCCTCGTGATGCTCTATCTTTCCAGTTTTACTATATTATTATTATATTCTGTGCTAATTGCTGGTATTAGTTCCTAAGTGAAGCCTTCTTTGTGGCACTTGCTCTTTCTGGGATCTGACCCACCTGGTTTTGTATGGCCAGATACCGGAGCAGCTCCAGAGGATCTATCGACTTTTCAGCCCGATGGTGACCACCAGGCGTAACTAGGGCAACGAGTGGGTTATTTTTGGCTCTCCCACTTCCTTATAAAAATATTCTTTTGAGGCATTTAGCCGATGAGCACGTGTTTAGCTCGATTGTATTTACTTACTGTCTGCCTACGGGCTGTAACATGATTGGCAAATCCTAGGACTGATCATGTATGACCAAAACTCTTGCTAGTCCTGACATTTTATAATGACTAGCTTCATGATCAGCTGAATATATAATGTTTGGGATGACTTACTATTGTATATTTGGTAATCTTGCATCTTGTAACATTTATTTACTTGCTTGTGATTGAGATACTAGGCTTGTTTATGACCTTAAGAGACTGTTGGCTTGTAGTTAAACCCTCATGTATCTAGACAGCCGTGACCGTATGGCGAGGTGGGATGCACTTCAATATGCGTAGCTGGCTATGTCTGCCCCCGCTCTCCAGTATTGGGTTCTGGGGCGTGACACGTTTGATTCTTGGACCTCATCCGGAATGTCTTCATAGAGTCTGGAAGTCTTTGGGATGGGGTGCGCGGCTAAAAAGTTGGCTAGGGCTTGACCCTTGATGACTTTTTGTGGAACAAATACCATGTTATATGGTGTCAACAGGATTATCCATGTAGCTAGTCGGGAGTTCAATGATCCCGGCTTCGTCATAAGAACCCTGAGTGGATTGACTCGGGAGATGACATAGATTGTCTGGCCCGAAACGTAATGGCGAGTCTTCTGGATGGCAAACACCAAAGCCAAACATTCCTTCTCTACGGGGTTGTACCGGTGTTCAGCCCCGATCATTGTTCTACTAAGGTAGTAGATAGCTTGCTCGCAACCTGTATCGTTATTCTGAGCCAACAAAGCATCGAGGGAATGATCCATGGCACGGACGTAGAGGAGAAATGGTTTGCCTGCGACGGGTGCCACCAGGACTGGCGGGCTCGTCAAGTAAGCTTTGATATCATCGAAAGCTTTCTGGCATTCTTCTGTCCAGACGTAGGAGACTCCCTTCTTCATGAGCTGGGTGAAGGGTTGACATTTTTCGGAAAGGTTTGCTATCAACCTTCGGATGTATGCAAGACGCCCTTACAAGCCTCGAAGTTCTCGGAGGTTCTTCGGAGGGTCCATGTCAAGGATGGCTTTGGTCTTCTCGGGGTCGACATGAATGCCTTTCGCCGTGATAATGAAGCCCAAGAACTTTCCGCTAGAAACCCCAAGGAAGGATTTAGCGGGGTTCATCCTGAGTTGATACGCTCGTATAAGATCGAAGACCGTCTTTAGGTCTTGTAAGTGATCACCTTTGAGATGGCTCTTGACAGCGATATCATCAACATAGCACTCAACTGTTTTGTGTAGATATTGACGGAAGATGGTACTTATAGCTCGTTGGTACGTAGTACCAGCATTCTTCAAACCAAAGGGTATTACTGTGTAGCAGAAAACCCCTTTCAAAGTCCTAAATGACGTATGTTTTACGTCATCGGGAAACATTTTGATCTGGTTGTAGCCCGAGTACCCGTCTATGAAAGACATGCGTTTAAAGCCACATATATTGTCGATCATCACGTCAGTGATTGGAAACAGGAATTCGTCCTTCGGGCAAGCAGTATTGAGATCTCTGAAGTCGATACAGACTCGTATCTGTTTGCCATGAAATATAAAAAACAGAACAATTATATCGGAGGACTGGACTTTTACTTCACAATACAAACTCGCTTGTACAAAAAAAGCCTAAGGACGAAAACCTAGGTACAGCAATCTAAGTACAATTATTTATTTTAGATTTTGGGGGGTGATAGTAGAGGCTCGGGAAAGCGACGGCAGCTCTGCCTTACTCCTTGGACGATCGGATACAGCCTTGGCTCCGGAGAAGAAATGCTCTCAGGATGCCCTCTGTGCGTGCCTTTATCTCTCTGTTCTCTCTCTTTAAGTCTCTCCAGGTGCTCTGGTGCTCTTCGAAAAAAGTTCTCCTCGCAAGGGAATGGCACCTTGCTATTTATATGAGTCGGATGCAATCATTAGGGTTTGCAATAATTGTCTCCTTGATAGGTCGACGGTTAAGGATCAATTAATCTGGGCCCTTCATTCTGATTGTAGCAAATCTAGGTAATTAATATAGATTACATCAAATCTCTGTGGGCAATTAATGATGATTGCCATAAATCTTCATGATTTGTTATGCCAAGTTCGGATCTTCCGCCATGTGTTCAATTTGCATAATTGCAAATGATCTGATTTGATCCCAGTAATTATGAGGATGGCACTAAACCTGGTTGTTGGGATTTGTTGATGAATCTTGATCGATTTGATGCCACGTGTCCCATTATTATTATGCTGCTAGCTGTAGGGACGCGAAAAAAACTAATCTTCTGCCACGTGTCTTAACCACAAGCCACTTAGGAAATCCGAACCGCATGAGGATTGTTCCCTACTGAGCCGCATAAGACTGGCCATGTATGGAAATGATCTGAGCCGCATGAGCGTAGATGATCGCATGATGGGTGGCTTCTCAGTGAGCCGCATGAAGATAGTCTTCGTGAACCGTATAGGGTAGGCTCTGTCTGAGCCGCATGAGGTGGCCTCTCCCTGAGCCGTATGGGATGGCCTCTTCCTGAGCCGCATGAGGTGGCCTTCTGCCTGAGCCGCATGGGATGGCCTCTGCCTGAGCCGCATGGGATGGCCTCTGCCTGAGCCGCATGGGGTGGCCTTCTGCCTGAGCCGTATGCGACTGTCCACGTGTCAAGGCCGCGTGAAGGATTTTAGGATTTTATGTCAGAGATTTCCTTCGTTTCCCTAGGAGTCTACCATTATAACAGAGTCTTTATGGCAGCTTTATGTCAGAGCCATCAGTTCTCCTTTATGTCAGAGCATTAAATAGGCCTTTACTTAATGGTCAATTACAGGAGCGAATCGCAGAAGGCCACGTGGTGTTTGCTTGAGCCGCATGTCCAAGTGGGTGACTTTTGAACCGCATGATGTTCTTGAGACGCATGAAGCTCGTCTATTTTTGAACCGCATGGGTTTTCCTGTTCTGAGCCGCATGGACAATCATGCTCTTTTTCATGCTTCTACAAGACCCCCTTCAAAGTTTTCAATTTGCAAAATTGAAATACTTTGAATAAGAAGCATGGCTATGCGAAAATTCTTCGGACCGCATGGATATCTCAGTCGCATGACCTCCTTAACTGTCACGCCCCAGAACCAGAATACTGGAGAGCGGAGGCAGACATAGCCAGCTACGTATAACGGAATGGGATCCACACCGCTATACGGTCACGGCTGTCTAGATATGTGAGGGTTTCACTACAATTCATCGGTCTCTTAAGGTCATAAAATAGCCTATTGTCTCAATCTCAACCAACTAATAATAATCACAAGATATCAGATCTCCAAATATACAATTGTAAGGCGTCCCAAACATTACATATCCAGATGATCATGAAGCTAGTCGTTACAAAATGTGAGGACTAGCAAGAGTTCAGTCATACATGATCAACCCCCGGGGCTTGTCAATCATGCTACAGCCCGTAGGCAGACAGTAAGTAAGTACAATCGAGCTAACACTTGCTCGTCGGCTAAACGCCTCAAAAGAATAATTTACAATATTACAGTGGGAGAACAAAAGAAACCCACTCGAAGCCCTGGTTACGCCTGGTGACCACCATCGGGCTGGAAAGCAGGAAGATCCTTTGGTGCTGCTCCGGTATCTGGCCATACAAAACCAGCTGGATCAGACCCCAGAAAGAGAAAGTGCCACAAAGGAGGCTTCACTTAAGAACTAAAGCCAGCAAATTAGCACAATAATATAATTACATAATAAGAGACAGTAATTTAAGAAAAAGCATGATAGGTAATTATAAAAGACAATCTTGCATAGAATCACTAAAAGACAGGACATATGGAAAAGTATGCCAGGATGATATACGATGAGATAACCATGGGACTATTCAGATAGCTAGGTTACAAGCCATAAACCAAACAAGGACCGAGGTTGTAACCCTTCGTCTGAACGGAACTTGGTTCCTCTCACCATTTATCGGCAAGATAAATATAAGAAATCAGGTCAAGTAACAATCTGGAGTGACAATCATTATAGTGACAATCTGGAGTGACAATCATTCAATCATTCTGGTACAATCTTGCAATCAATCAATTCTAGACAATACCATACTGGACTAGACTCCATCCAATCAATCACGGCCAATCATTGCCTACGGCTTTCTACATTAACTAACTAGGGTTATCAAAATCCTAGTTACTAGCAAGATGCAATGAGATGCTCCAAGTAGTCACAGGCCCTGCAGCTATCCAGGTTATCCAGGCAATCATTATAGTGACAATTCAGAGAGTACAATACATTAGAGTGACAATAGAGTTCAATCATTTAAAGTGACAATGGCAGGTGCCCCACATAACAGTGGGCTGGAAATGTGCCCTACTCGTCGGCAGGCTACAAGTCCAAACATTTGCGGCCGGGATAACGGGATCGCCTGTAACTGAAGAACATCTCTTCATGTCTAATGAATTATACTAGTCATTAACCTTAGTCCATTTCAGTAGGTACTCCTTGTTTGCCATTGATTGTAAAAGAACAGAACAATTATCGGAGGACTGAACTTAGACTCACAATACAAACTCGCTCGTACAAAGAAAGCCTAGGGACGAAAACCTAGGTACAGCAGACTAAGTACGATTGTTTATTTTTAATTCTGGAGGGTAACGATAGAGGCTCGGGAAAGCGACGGCCGCTCTGCCTTACTCCTTGGACGATCGGTATGCAGCCTTGGCTCGGGGAAGATCTGCTCGGCGTTGACGAAGAAAGGCTCTTCTTACTCTCCTCGGGTTGCTCTCCTGGCTTCTCTCTCTCTCTGTGAGTATCAAGAAAAGGGGGAGCTCTCTCTGTGTATATCTCTCTCTTCTTCTTTTTTTTTATACTTTTGTTGCCGACCTTTTTTACATGGGAATGATGCTGGCTATTTATAAGAGTGGGGTGGGATCATTAGGGTTTGCTGATGATTATCTATTTGGAATGTCGGCGCTCCTTCATTCTATCTGGGCCCTTGATCCTGATCATAATGAATCTCGGCCACTAATGCGGATAGCACCAAATCTTATGAGCAGTTAATGCTGACTGCTTTAAATCTTCGTGATTGATTATGCCAATATTTGATTGCTCGCCACGTGTCCTATTGACTTGATGATGAATGATATGCCCTGATCTCGGCAATTATGATGATGATGTCGAATATTCTCGTTGGGATTCTGTTGCATCTTCAGTGCCACATTTTTTTTTTAAATTGAAGATCCTGCCAGGGCCGCATAGGGTGACCAACACTTGAACCGCAGGGGGATACTACTCGTGAGCCGCATGAGTCAATGCCTCATCGAGCCGCAGGGGACGAACTTTCCGTGAGCCGCATATGCATAGTTTCTGTAGGCCGCATGAATTAGCGTGGTGTTGAGCCGCATAGACCGGGCTATGGGTGGACCGCATATGGCGGACTCTTGTTAATCATATTAGAGTGACTCCTCAATGAGCCGCATGAAGCTGTTCTCTATCCGAGCCGCATGAGACTTTTGCCACGCGTCAATCTAGGATTTTTTGTCAGATCGGGTCAGAGATTTTCTTCTTTTCCCGAAGAGTCTGTCATTATGGCAGAGCCACTATGATACTTTATGTCAGAGACAGCCGTCGAGTCGTGTCAGAGCATTAAATGAGACCATTACTCCAGTGGCCAACTGTGGGGGGGGTCACACGTGTCGTCAATTGAGCCGCATATTCCTGCTGAACCGCATTCATCCCCGAGCCGCATGAGTCTGAGGGTCTTCTTTTGGGCCGCATAGGGCAACTCCAGTATGAGTCGCATAGACTTGCTACCCAAAACCGCATAGGCCATTTATGCCTTTATTCTAATATTTTCCATGCTTCTACAGGACCCCCTTCAAAGTTTTCAATTTGTAAAATTGAAATACTTTGAATAAGAAGCATGGCCCTGTTCATGCCGCATAGGATGTTCTGTTTACCTGAGCTTCCTGGCCGCATTAGCATCTCGGCCGCATAGATTCTTCTGGCCGCATAAGCTCTTTGCCACGCGCCCTGACCACGTGAGCAAATCTTTATTAATTGCCTTTGATTTGATTTGATGCCGCCTTTTGGAGGAGGATCCCAAGGGTCGGTTTTGCCTTGACCGAAGCGTTCTCGCCTTTATTTTTGGAGGCGGCGCATAATCCGAGGCGTCTTTCTACTTTATGGATCGCCTATAAATAGGAGTTTTTCAGCTCTTGGGGATTTCTTTACCTCCTTTCTTTGCTTGAATTCCTTGTTGCCAACTTCGCTCTTCGTTTTCCTTCTTCATCCATCGACCATGGCTCCCAAGAGATCTGCTGCATCGAAGGCCGCGAAGGGCAAGACAGTTGTTGCTACGGCGACTGCGGCGACGAATGTAGTCGCTCCTCCGCCGGTTGCTGTAGGCGCTGTCCATCCTGATGTTCACCCGCCCATCGCTGGTAAGGGGGTCACTCCGAAAAACCCTAGCTGCTGCCATGGCTCTGTTGCATACTTTATACACAAGCCACATATACGAGACGTATCGATGTGACCGCATAAGCACTTTGCCCATTATGGCCGCATGAGCTTGTCACATTAGATCAGTGCCGCATGTGTGTTTTCGACTTGGGCCGCATAAGCGTTGCTCACTTTTGAACCGCATGAACTTGATGGTTTGTAGCCGCAGCGGTTTGTATGAGTCGGGCTTAGCCGCATGAATCTATAAACCCTTCTGAATCTGAGTTATACGGACTTGGTTAATTCAGAGTCGCATGGGGCTATGACGCGCAGAGCCGCATGGACCTATCTGCTGATGAGCCGCATGAGGCTGTGGCTACCTGAGCCGCATAGACTTCAGTAATCTTTTCCAATACTTATGTTTTCTTTGTTTGTCTTCTGACCTTGTTTCTTTTGCCTGTCTTCAGTGACTCTGCCCGTGAATCCTGCTGGGGAACTTATGGTAGGCTCGCGTCAGTTTGCCTCGGGCGTTCATCGGGATGACTTAGTTCGTCAAGTGTCCAAACAGCTACTCGTTGATGAACCTTTGGAACGACTAAATGTCATCAGGGTTCAATCCTTTCAGTTCCTTGTTGATATGATAAGCTCTGGGCAGTCTGACGGGAAGTATCTGAAACCGGTCTTCCTCTTTGGGGATGCGTTGGTTGTAGAAAACTCCCGAGTGTTGGATGTTTCGGAGAGTTGGGATTTTGACCTGGACAGGATGTCGATTCACATCCCTATTATGAAGCACCATTTCCCTTTTGAGTGGTTCAATATGATCGTTCTGGATAGGCAGATGCCGGACACCCTTACTCCAACCAGACCGGGGATGTTTGTTGGTAATATCCGTTACAACAGAGCCACTGGGTCAGTGCGCGCAATCAAAGATCCAGCCAGTCGGTCCGTGATGGGGTTAGTTCCAGGTACCTTCATCAACACCCCTGGTCCTAATTTTTCATTCTTTCAGGCTGATACCTTCCTGAGTCAGCTAGCTCGCAAAGGGTCCTATCCTATTGGTAGGTTGGTCCTGCCGAGCTGGGTACACCCCATTCCTCCGTGGGCTAATCTGTCCTCATGGATCCTACGAAAGTATGAGGACTTTTTGCAGGGAGTCAACCTTTATGAAGCTATACGGGGTACCAGCCACGGGTTGCCCGTTAATAAGCCACTGTTCATGGCCCTCTTGAAGATGTACAATCATCGAACGGGGACCTTTTTTACCCCTGTTGGAGAATTAGGTCTCGCTCTTCACGAGATGTATGCTGTCTCCAAGCTCCCCTGGGGGGATGAACCCTTCGAAGTGTATACGCCGACGAATGAGAAGCTTCAAAATTTGGATCAGCGATTCCCCGGTTTCGTCACCGTGTATCAAGAATTATTATGCCATCATAGCACCTGTCACCGGACGACTATCCAGAAAAATGATAGCTCGGAGGGGGACTCTCCCCATACTAAATCTTGGGTTGCATACCTTTTCAAATTTAGCGCGGCTGGCCGAGTTACTTCCCGAGATCGTTTAACTCCTGAAGAAGTGGAGGTCTTGATGTCGACTGCCCGGAGGTCGAAGTCTCAAAGTGACAGGTTCGGGAGCCAGATTGACTCCTTTAGCTACTTTCGTTATGGCACTCGACGGTTGTCCGAGAAGGCACTTTTGGCCGGATTTTTAATGGTGTGGTTGCGTAATTGCGTGGTCTCAGGAGGGGCAGGCTCTATTGAGAGGATCAGTCGCCACTTCATTCTTCCTGCCGTGAAGTTGGCCTTTGGGGTCAGGCTGGCCCTCCTTCCTGCCATGGTGTGCAGTATTCAACATGGTCTTCGCGCCTTCTCGTCCAAGGTCATTGCTCGTGACGTGGCAATGGATTTTGAACGTGTAGAATTGCCTTACCATTACTTTCTGGGATGGCTATTGCTGCATTATCAATTCTTGATGAGACCCGGGACGGTAGATGGTGTTACAGGTGATGACGCGTTTCTTTTCAAGTATCACCACCAGCCTTGGGAATGTAGTACCATGCCGGCGTGTCGGAGGATGCTGGCGAGGGTGGATGGGTACAATTTTTTCGTATCCGTTCCTTGTTTCACTGATCAAGAGGTGAGGAGTGTTCATGTTGATGGGGTCGGACCTCCTCATTTCCTGCCTGAAAAGATGCATTTCTGGCTGTGCAACATTCGCCCGGCGCATCTAGTTTACCGGAATCGCACCACTGTGTATTTGGAGCCCTACTTGCCTAGTAGGTTTGCCCGTCAATTTGGATATAGTCAGCTATTCCTCGGGCGCCCCAGTTCTCACCTGGGATTTAAAGGCAGCATTCTTGACGGTATCAGAGCATGGAGCTACTATGACACCTGTCATACTTGGACTAGCTCCTTGGTCCCTGCCGTAAATGTGACGGATGAAATCCTGCATATGGCAGCCCTGTATCATGTCACGGCGAATCCTCCTCCCCTCGATTTTGACTTGAGGACTAGCTTTATTGTGGGCACTCGCCTGGCGGAGAAGGCTATGACGTCGAGAGCAAAAAAGAAAAGGACGAATAGGGTTCCCTCGCCCGATTCCGAATCCTTTGACACAATTGAGAAAAATAATGAACGGGACGGCGAAGACTCCTTTTCTTCGGGTGATGAGATAATAGCGGGTCAGCCTCCCATTATGGCGGCTGAGATGGCGACGGAACAACCATCGACCGTATTTGACGAAGCAGTGGACCCGTTACCGTCTACGTCGGAGGAGGTACGGGTAGATCTATCGCCCGCCATGCCTGGTCCTTCGCGTAAGCGAGGCAGGCGTGCGCCTACCGACGGAGAAGTAACTTTTTCTGTAAAGAGGGCGGCTGTCGGTCCCCGTAGGCTGCTTATTACGGAGAAGGGTGAGGGTGTAGACGATGTTCCGGAGGTAAGTCCAAGTCGGAGTTCTATCTTTATTGTAGCTTTCTTTCCTCTCGGGGATACGACTTGGTCATTTTTCTTCGCAGGTGTCTGACGAACCAGGCTCTCCTGAACCATCTGCTGCTTTAGTAGTTGATCCAGCCCCTGCCGTTTTGATTAGCGACATGTGTGCCGCGGTCCTCTCTGCGGGGGCTTTCCCAGCGGTGACTAAGGACTCCCAAGCTGCTGAGGCCCCAGCCCAGGGTGATGAGATTTCTGAATTTCAACGAGATGACACCATCCTCGGTGCATCCCCTCCCGAGGATGTAAGGGCAGATGAGTCTTTTATTCCTGACTCGGGGGCTGTTGGTGAAGAGGTTGTGATGGCTGTAGGCGAACCTCAGCCTCCATATTCCTCCACTGGTAAGCTGAGCCACATATTGACCACCGAGGGGGCTTATTCGCTTTATCAACATATCCTTCGGGTCAAGTCGATTCACGGTTGCCTTGGCCCTGCAGGTCCTGACCTTTTACCTCCCGCTGCGGATGTTCTCGGGGAGAGTTCGGTCGGCCATTATCCGGACGAAAGGAATGTTTTTTCTCCTCTCTCTCATGTTGAAGAGCCTCCTGCTGTCTCTGGGCAGACGGGAAGGGAGTTGGCAATGGTTTCCGCCTCGTCTTCCGCTGTTGACACGGCTCCGGAAGTCGACTTCTCGACCTTGTCGAGCATCCAAATCCTACGGGCTGCTGAAGAGGAGTTGGCCGCTGTTCAAGCGTCTTTTCGTACGGAGTTGGTTTCTCTTGTGGCAGGAGCGGCAGATTCCGTCGTGTCTTCTTCCGTGCTACCAGCCACACTCCCGCTGACACCGGTTTCCTCGGAGGCTCTGGACGAGGTGACGCAGGATGTGGTTGACAGCTTTTATCGCCACTTAGGGAGGGGTATAAACGCTGCCGTGGAACGGAGGGTCCCTTTTTCTCTGTCTCTACGGGGAGCTCGGGGCCAAATTGACACTCTGAAGGGTCTCCCTGGCGGGCTGGGGTTAGCAGCATTCCTGGAGCCTAAGCTGACAGAGGCTGACCAGCTTGTGACCCAACTGCTGGCAGTACGGCAGGCCGGTTTGCCTACTGCGATCGAACGAGAGCGGGGCTTCCTGGTTGCTGCTCGGGACAGGATCAAACTCGCTCGAAAGACTGCCGGGCCGGCTGTACAGGGGGATCTTGACAAGTTCTCCGTCTCCTATGACCGACTGGGTCGTCGGAGTCAGGCTTGTAGGGCCCGGGAAGAATCTGCCTCTCGTGGAATAGCTGACACGAAGGAGCGGATTCTCGCACTCCAGAAGGAGTTGGCCTTCTTAGAGTCAGAGCGGGAGGCTGCTCATGCAGAACAGGAGTCGATTGCTCGGGAGGCCGAGCAGATTTCTCGAACTTCTGCCAACTTGGAGCGATCTTTTAAGAAGTTCGAGGACAACTGGCAGGCCCACGTTCATTTGGAGGACCCGGCGGTGTTGAACCAGGAAGCTGAGCGTCGAGCCAAACAGAGGTTTGAGCGGTCGGTCGCCTTGATAAAGGACCGCCTTACGGTGCTATGTGCCCCGGAACAGTGATCCGACATCTGTCTTCTTCTGCTTCTCTTTTTTTTCTTTTATATGTGTATATTTTGATTTGCAAGGGATGTGATCCCCACTGATGTAGCTCCTTTGAATTTTGAAATAAATGAGCATGTTTCAACTCATCTTCTCTTTCTTGTTCTTGTGGTGTTCATGGAATTGGACTTGCTGGGGGATTATTTGTGGACTTGTTACCCTGGGCATACCTTGGTTTTAGGTACGGATAACAAGTTTGATCAGGATGTCCGGGACAGCCACGACAAAATGGTCATGGATGTTCTCGGTACTGGGGAAAGGAATGCCGTAGAGCAGCTGGGCTCCCGGGGCATGGTAGGATGGTGGATTTATGCTAAGAAGCTTAGCAAGGGATATTTGTGGACCTATTATCCTTGGCGTACCCTGGTTCAGGATACGGATAATAAGGTGGGAGGAAGCCAGTCATATTTGCTCCGAGATTATGAGGACGTAGCAAACATGAGGGTTTTACCGTGGAATCTTCCTACTCAGAGGTAATGAGAACATGGTAGGGGGAGACTTCACGGAAGACTTTTCTATAATCAATAGTGGTCAACAGAGGACGTTTGTGGTCAACAGAGGACATTTGTGGTCAACAGAGGACATTTATGGTCAACAGAGGACGTTTGTGGTCAACAGAGGACATTTGTGGTCAACAGAGGACATTTGTGGACCTATTATCCTTGTCGCACTCCAGTTGTGGGTACAGATAATAGGTTGAAAGGGAACCAACATACTTGCTCAGAGGTAATGTGGACATGGAAAATATGGTGATTTCTTCGACGGAGCCTTCCCACTCAGAGGTAATGAGGACATGGCAGGAGTGGGATCAATGAAGAAGGGGTGCATAGAACTATTCAGAGGTAGGAGGACATGGAAATTCTATGCGAGGGGGCGGTTTGTTTTTTGGTGGAAGTGAAAACGACTCAGAGGTAATGAGGACATGGTCGTTTCGGAAATTAGCGGATCGATTACCCTTTTTGTGCACTGGGAGCGCGGGTAGTGGATCATGAGGGAGGATCTCTTTCAGGAAGAAAGTTCAGAGGTATGATTATACGTGACTTACTATCTGAGAGAGTGACCGGAATGTAAGTACATAATTTGGATTTTCTAGAATATTGAGGAGATGAGAGTTCAGTGGCACCAGCGGGTGCATGGCTCGGTAATCTGAAATGTTGTGGATATGGGTTCAGTGGTATCAATGGATACATGACTCGATAATTTGGAAAATGGTGGGTGCGAGTTCAGGGGCACTAAGGGGGTACATGACTCGATAATTTGGAGAATGGTGGGTGCGAGTTTAGGGGTACTAAGAGGGTACATGACTTGATAATTTGGAGAATGGTGGGTGCGAGTTCAGGGGTACTAAGAGGGTACATGACTCGATAATTTGGAGAATGTTGTCTAAACATAGTATTTCTTCAGAAACTTGCCGTTGACGGGCAACATAAGCAAGTCCCCATTCTGCTTGGCGAGGCGGTAGGCGCCGTTGGAGAACACGGCCTCGATGACAAATAGACCTTCCCATTTTGGCTGGAATTTGCCTGCGGTCTTGTGAGTCATGACCATTGGTCTCCGGACTGCCAGAACGAGATCGCCCACTTGGAATGTTCTGATTTTAACCTTCTTGTTGAAGGCTCCTGAGATACGTGCTTGGTATAGCTCGATCCTTTGCTGGGCTAGTAGGCGCTTTTCGTCTAAGGCCTCCAACTCTTGTAATCGGCGTCGATAGTTATCATCCGTTGTCAATTGATAAGTGAGGGCGACGCGGAGTGAGGGAATCTGAGTTTCCAGTGGGAGGACTGCCTCACTCCCGTATACTAAAGAGAATGGTGTATTCCCAGTAGCTGTTCGAACCGTGGTACGATAAGCCCATAAGCATTCGCCGAGCTTCTCGTTCCAGTCGCGTTTGTTGGAGGAGACAAACTTCTTGAGGAGTTTGATGATTGTTTTATTGAATGCCTCTGCCAACCCGTTTGCTGCCGGGTTATATGGTGTCGAAGCGACATTCTGAATGCGGTGTTTGTCGCAGAATCGATAGAATGCATGGCTTGCAAACTGCGGACCATTGTCATGGATGATCCTCCGAGGCAGTCCGAAGCGGTAGATGACGTGATGCTTAAGGAAGCTGATCACGTTTGAAGTCTTAACTTCTGCGAGTGGGACGGCTTCCGCCCATTTGGAGAAGTAGTCGGTGATCGCAAGTATGAAGCGATGTCCTCGGAAGAAAGGTGGGGTGATTGGACCAATGATATCCATTCCCCATGCTTCAAATGGCCAGGATGCCACCGTTGGATGTAGAAACTCGGATGGTTGGTGAATGAAGTCCGCGTGGACTTGGCAAGCCTTGCATTTTCTGGCATAGTCTATTGCGTCTGCCACCATCGTGGGCCAGTAGTAGCCCATACGGCGAAGGCGGTCCTGTAGCTTAGGGCCAGGCTGATGGGCCCCACAGACACCGTCGTGAGCTTCTCGTACAGCTTCTTTGGCTTCTGCGTTTGACAAGCACCGGAGTAATAATCCGTCGTAGGATCGTCGGTACAGCATCTTTGTCTCTGTGTCGTAGAAGAATCTGAGAGAACGCCGTCTGATGGAGGTGGCTTCCCTTGGATTCTCCGGGAGGATATCGTATACGACGAAGTCAATGAACGGCTGTCTCCAGTCTGGTGTTTCGTCGACCGTCTGGGCGGAATAGCTCGCTATGAATTGAATATTGTTCTTGGGACAGACCAGTTCGTGGCCTATCACCTCAACCGAGTGATGCGCTTGGTTCGTCACTGCTAAGGAGGCGGCAAGGCCTGCTAGGGCATCGGCTTCGATATTTTGAAGTCTGGGGACGTGTTCGATGAAGAATCCCTCGAATAAGGAGATAATGTTGATTGCTATTTGGTGGTAGGGGATCATGTCTTCATGGCGGACTTCGTACGACCCCCGAATCTGATTGACGATTAATTGTGAATCGCCGTATGCTTCGAGATATTCTACACCCAGCTCCTTTGCGAGTCGGAGGCCAATGACCAAAGCGTTGTATTCGGCCACATTGTTGGAACAGGGTTCCGTGAGAGAGTAGGCGCGATTGATCACTAGCCCGGTAGGAGAGATCAATACTACTCCGACCCCGACGACGATATTTCCCTTGGGTCCGGTTCTTGAAGCGCCATCGAAGAACATCCTCCATATGTTGTCGTGGGTGGTTGTATTAGAATCGGCGACCTCATCTGGGATTTCCTCGTATATTCTGGATGACCCCGATCCTGGATGGGCCGCCAAAAAGTCTGCCAGGGCTTGGCCTTTGACAGCCTTCTGTGGGACGAAGATCATATGATATGGGGATAACAGTATTGCCCATGTAGCGAGGCGAGAGCTGAGCGCCCCTGGTTTAGTCATGAGGACCCTGAGGGGATTTACCCATGAGATCACATGTATGGTTTGTCCTGTAACATAATGCCGCGTCTTTTGAATGGCGAATACCAAGGCGAGGCATTCTATCTCCACGGCAGTGTATCGGTGTTCGGGCCCGACCATCATTCGGCTGAGGTAGTATATGGCCTGTTCGTGTCCTGCGTCGTTATTTTGTGCCAGCAGGGCACCGAGGGAGTGTTCCATTGCTCGTACATAGAGCAAGAATGGTTTTCCAGGGACCGGGGCCACCAGGACTGGAGGATTTGACAAATATTC
This sequence comes from Iris pallida, assembly GCA_029216955.1. Taxonomy (NCBI): domain Eukaryota; kingdom Viridiplantae; phylum Streptophyta; class Magnoliopsida; order Asparagales; family Iridaceae; genus Iris; species Iris pallida. Next base: position 2,599,369 of record JANAVB010010400.1, read on the forward strand.
TTTGATGTCGTCGAAAGCGCGTTGGCATTCTTCGTCCCATACGAATGAGACTCCCTTCTTCATGAGGTGTGTGAACGGCCGGCATCGTCCGGAGAGATTGGAAATGAACCTTCTGATATAGGCTAGCCTCCCTTGGAGGCCTCTAAGTTCGCGGAGATTTTTCGGGGGACCCATCTCCATTATTGCCTTAGTTTTCTCAGGGTCTACATGGATACCCCGTGCAGTGATGATGAAACCTAAGAACTTCCCGCTGGATACGCCCAAGAACGACTTTGTAGGGTTCATCTTCAGGTTGTGGGCTCGCATCAGGTCGAATACCGTTCTCAGATCTTGTAGATGATCCTCCTTACGGCGACTCTTGACAGCGATGTCGTCGACGTAGCATTCCACTGTTTTGCGCAAATGTTCTCTGAAAATGATACTCATAGCCCACTAATATGTGGCACCAGCGTTATTTAGACTGAATGGCATGACTGTGTAACAGTATGTGCCGATCGGTGTTCTAAATGATGTGTGCTTCTCATCGTCGGGGGACATCTTGATTTGATTGTATCCCGAGAATCCATCCATGAATGACATACGTTCGAAGCCGCATGTGTTGTCAATCATGATGTCCGTGATCGGGAGGGGAAACTCGTCTTTCGGATATGCCTCATTTAGATTACGGAAGTCGATGCAGATTCGGATCTTCCCGTTCTTCTTAAGGACCGGGACTATATTGGCGACCCAGTCAGGGTGTTGCTCCTCACGGATGAAGCCGCTGGCTATCAGTTTGTTGACTTTGGCTTCGATCGTGTCCATGACGCCCGGGCGGAAGCGTCGTTGCTGCTGCTTGACTGGCTTTGCATCCGGCCGTATATTGAGTTTATGGAGATCAACATCGGGATCTAATCCCGGCATGTCTTCGTAACTCCATGCAAATACATCAATGTATTCTCTGATGAGTTCCAGCAGTGATTCTCGTTCCTCGTCTGTTAGGCTTTTACTGACGAAGATTGGCTTTGGAGAGGATTCGGTGCCGAGGTTGACCTGCATGACTTCATCCTCCGTAGGAGGTTCTCTTAGCTCGAACCGCTTTTCCCATTGTACGTCTAACTGTTGAGCCCACGACTCAAGCTCGAGGATTTCAGGAATGTCCTCGTCTTCTTCGTAAGCATCGGCAAATGCCATGTTGACTGATAGGACTTGTCTGAATATGTCCCCAATGCTTGTGTCTGAGTCGGAAGTTGGTGACCCGGTTGAGTGTAACTGCCAATCACATTCTTCATCTGAACTCTCTGGAGTCATTGTGGGAGTTACATACCCTAGTCCACATCGAGTTTTGCTATAGTAGTCCCGTGGTTTACCAGACGGTACTGGGGGCTTCAAAGGTAGTCGCCGTCCGGTACCGTAATTCAAACCTGGTGTAGTTCCTAGATCATATCCTTGTTTTTGCATGAGGTATTTGGACTGGGGACTATAAAGGTATAGAGGCAATCTCCCGGTATCTGACCCAAGATCGACTTCTTTTATAGTGAAGGGGTACGGATCGTCTTTCCGGCCGAAGATAATCGGGTGGTCCCCTCCCTCGACTATTCGGTAAGCATCTTCTGCCGGAGTAAGCTGGATTGTGGTATATACAATTGTCACTTGTGTGTGTAGGTGAGTGCCTATACCGTGGTCCATAGCATACATTGTACATAGCTTGTTGAGCTCGATGTAATTCAAAGATAGCCCTTTATTGATAAAATAAGGTATCTTCTCGAGAGGGATTACATCATCCGCGGAAGGAGTATCGGAGTGGGCAGCCACATACTTGGCTAATTCTGGTTCTTCTTCGGCCACCCCCTGTATAAATGAAGACTGGGAGAGCGACCTAGTCAGCTTGATCTTCAGAGGCTCGACCGGGGGAGCAGGTCGTGGAGTTGTTGGTAGACTAGCAACCCCCAGCTTGGCATCTGACGTGGGGCGAGGAGTGGCTGGTTTGATGGAAGTGTCAGACCTCGCGTCGGGGTGACGGCCCTTTTTAGGAAGACGTATCGTGAGCGGCCTGTCGGAGGGATTGAGTTTCTCCGCCTGGAGCTGACCGACTCTCGGTAGTCTGATGGTAAAAGGCCCTGGTGTGGGTCTCGGCACTTGGCCAGACCTCGGCAGCCGGATTCTCATCTGCTCTTCTTGCGCCGATAGACTGATTGCGTCCTTACACAGAGTAGCCGTAAGGGGTGCAGAACTGCCCGGTTTGCGAGCCTGGAGGTGGATCGTCAGGGGTTCTTCTGATCTTGTGGTTGCCTTGGTGTGAGCTTGCACCTCCTCTTCGACCAGATGCTTCTTTGATTTTTCGTACAGACAGGAGCCTGAGTAATAAGATTCGACCCCCTTGAAGGAATCGACATCAGCAAACTCTGTCCTCACGAAGCCGTGCTTATCGACATATTTGAAGCACTGGTGTAGCGTGGAAGGCACGATCATATAATCGTGTATCCAAGGCCGCCCCAGAAGGATATTGTAAGAAGTGTCGACATCTATGACGTAGCAGGTGACTTCTGATTGGAGATCGCCAATCTGATATTTCAAGCGAATCTTTCCTATTGGGTAGCTCCTGCCCGAATTGAAACCGCTAATGGCGGTGCTTGTAGGCGTCAGGCGATGCATTGGAATACGAAGATTATGTAGCAGACCCTTCGGAATGATGCTTATGGAGGACCCAGGATCAATGTGCATTCGGTCTACCTTTACGTCGCCGATGTATCCAGTGTAGTACAATGGGCGGTCGTGCAGGTTAGTTTTGATGAGCATATCCTGCGGAGAGAAGACGATATTGGGCATTGCATCTGTACACGCACTATCTTGGAGCTCTGTAGGCTGATTATCTCCCGTGAGGTTGACCTGAGCCAAGTATGCGTCGGCATTTTGGAGCGCCTCACTTAGGGCCGTGCGGACATCCTTCGAGAGCCTCAGGAGTTCATATAAGGATAATTTGGCCGGTGTATTAGCCAATTACGCCAAGATGTCGAAGTTGTAGGGCCTCTCCAGCCCCTGAGGTACCTCCTTTCGGAGGGATTTGTCGAAGCGAGTCTCCTTCGGCCTAGGCTTGTCGGTCGTCGAAGGCTGAGCCGGTCCCGGAGTATCAGCGTTTGTGGGCTGCTGATCATTAGTCGGATTCTCGACCACTGGTTGGGCTTGTGCTCCAGATCGAGTAGTGACGGCTGAGACTTCCTCCTCCTCTGCCGAGGTGGAGCGGCATGATCTGACCTTTCCACTTTTATAAGGTAAAGTGGGCTGAGTCACCTCGTGGACTAGGTCCGGATGGACCCACATGATTTCCCCTCGTGATGTGGTGAGGGGTACTAGGCCGGGAGTTTGATCACGGGTAGGCGGAAGATTAGTGATTTCCATCGTTGCCAGAGGGATGGGTATGACACCGTCTTGAGTCTCTGTTGGAGGGAAATTGCCGAATTGTACGGACACCATGTTGGCTGCTACGGTTACCTCCTCGAAGTCGATAGCCAGAGCGTTCGAATCGATGAGGTTCTGGATATACCGCTTCAGTTGGTAGCAGTCGTGTGTAGCATGGTGGACGTAGCGGTGGTAATGGCAGAACTTCGGATTTTCCAAATCAGCAGGCCGAGGTTCCCGCCTTGGTGGAGGAAGCTGAATTCTATCTCCTTGTATAAGCATGTCCAAGATAGGCTTGACGTGGCCGTCTTCGAAAGAATAAGTGATTTGAGGCCATTGTTTGTCTGCTGGCTGTGGCTCGGGCTTCTGGGCTGTATCGGTCACCATGGCCTGCTTGCCTTTGTTGTCCCGGTTGTTGGAGGGGCTACTCCCATTGTCGTTGCTGGCGTTGGGACGCTTCCCCTTGTTCTCTCCCTCTGAGATATGCAACCCCAGTTGGCGAGCTTTCTTCAATCGTTCCTCGGCACTTGTAGCGCTGATGATAAAGGCCTTCCAGTCCTTGAATTGACTTTCGCCCATCCAGAGACTAATTGTTGGGAGTAGTCTCTTTTGGCAAATTTCAATCAAGGAAGAGTCCGGGTTGCCAGATGGTAACTTCATTGCGGTTTGACGAAACCGCTCAATGTAATTCCTTGTCAGCTCTTTCTCTCCTTGGACGACGTCCATGAGGGTAGACATCGTGACGTCCTGCCCTACCTCATAGAACCTCTCCAAGAACAGGCGTTTGAAGCCAGCGAAGGAATGGATACAATTGTCCGGCAGGTTGCGGTACCAATCGAAGGTGACTCCTTCCAATGCCCCAATGAATAACCGTGTGAGGATAGCGTCATCATGGGGCAGATGGTCGGTAGTGACCTCAAGTAAGTGATGTACCGACTTGCTGAAGTCTTGCCATCATATGGGTTGATATTGAACGGCTTATATCTTGGTGGAAAGGGAACATCCCTCCATTCAGCAGGATATGGTTGCCGTATCCTGAGGCCTTGAGAGTTTTCTCGGGCATGGAACATTGCTCGGAGCTCCTGAACCTCTCTTCTTACTTCTCGGGCCTCATCTGTCGCGGTAGGAGCCGTTATCTCGGGAGGATTGTTGCCCGGGTTCGGTGCCGCTGAATTTGAATCTACGTTGATTGCGGGACCCGTGCTTGTCTGGCCAGGTGTCACCCCCTGCAGATTAGGAAGCGCCGCTTTGATCTCGTCTACAGACTTGACCAAGGCGTACAATATGGCCTCCAAAGTGTCGATGCGCTGGCGATCACCGGAACCGCCTTGATTGCTGTCTATCATGAACACCGTCTTCACATGAGGAGTAACGGAAGGAGAGGTGGAGGATGTACCCTCCGAGTCGTACCCGTGCATTGAGAAATCATCAGGATATGTGGGGATGTTCTCTTCAGGTTCGGACTCGGAAGGAACACTATTCCCAGCTTCGGAGCTTGCTTCGTCTAGAGAATCATGGATGTCCTTGGGGACATCAGCATCTGTTGTACCCGATGGGAGGGTTATTTCTTGGGGTTTGTCTCCTTGAAACATTGGATTATTGTGGATGTTCGGAGGAGTACTACCCCCAGCTCCTACGACCCCCAGGGTCGGGGACGATGAGCCTCCTGTTGCAGCAGATTTTGTCTTTGAACGGGTGTGTTGGTATACTCCAGTGGATGGCAACCGTTTAGCCGACAATTTCTTAGCTGTAGTGGCCGATATCTTTGGACTGGAGATGCTTGTCTTCTTTCCTCTCCCCTCTATGGGGACTTTTCACGCGGAATTGCAGGAGGCAACGGGAGGTGCCTCGTCTTCCGAGCTCGGATGTTATAATCTTTGGAAGATGGATGGCCGGTCTTCCGTTACTGCCGTGTTGTTGCAACAGCAGTTGACGATAATCTGGGTGCAGTGACGTCCCTGTGAGGACTCTCTGCACGCTGAGGCTCCTTCTCTTTCCTTGCGTTTGTGGAGGATAGCTTCACGCAGGTCAGAGGAACCACTTTGCCCGTTTGCCGCCGGGGGCTGGACTCGAGTGGTTTTATACAACTTTCCGTCAGAGGCCCGCGTGATACTCAACGGGACGCCCCGATAGTCAGAGGTTGGGGCAGCTGTCTGGACTTGATGAGCCCGCGCTGCCCTAGACTTTTTCTTTTTAGCACTTGTGGGTGCGTAATAGGAAGAGTCCACATTAGGTATCACAGAGTCTGGATTTTCATCCAGAAAGTGATCAAAGTTAGGACCGCATGAGAGTCGGTCGAAAACTGATCGAGAGAAGCGCGGTAGAGACGCTATGCGGCCAGCGTTGGGTGTCGTGCAGGCTATCTGCATGCGACTGTCTTCTGTTGTGGGACAAGTTCTTATGCGGTTAGGAGTCACGGCCGTGCAGGCTGTCCGCATGCGGTTGGCATCTGTGGCCGCATGGGTTTTCTGTAAGCGGTTGACTTTACTAGCCGCATGAATCTCATCCATACGGTTGGGAACTGTAGCTGCATAAGTTATGCGGCTGACAGAAGTGGCCGCGTGAGTTTTCTTCATGTGGTTGACGGTTGTGGCCGCATGGATTTTCTTTCTGCGGCTAATACCTCTCTGCGGTTCAGGTTGAGCAGAGACCCTCTTTGCCCCTGCAAGTCCAGCATCATAGTGTTTTCTTCTGCCGGACTTGGGGACAGCAGAGGTATCTGCGATCTGAAGTGGGGCCGCAGGAGAATCTTTCTCGCCGTTTTGAGCGACCGAGGGTATCCTATCGAGGGCTTGGGGAGGAGCAAATGACTTTGGCCTCCACTCTTTACGAGCCTTCGTAGTGCGGGTGCGTTTCTGGACCGGGCCAGCGCTGCCTTCAGAGAGCATCTCTTCGAACGCCTGTTGGTCGAAGCGGACGACCATCTTCTGTTGTGTGGAGCCAAGTTTGGCTGCATCCGATTGCGTCACCAACTCCTCAGCCGTGGAGAAGTTAGTCCCCAGCAGAGTCGCCATCGTGTTTGCCATTGATTATAAAAGAACAGAACAATTATCGGAGGACTGAACTTAGACTCACAATACAAACTCGCTCGTACAAAGAAAGTCTAGGGACGAAAACCTAGGTACAGCAGACTAAGTACGATTGTTTATTTTTGATTCTGGGGGGTGACGATAGAGGCTCGGGAAAGCGACGGCCGCTCTGCCTTACTCCTTGGACGATCGGTATGCAGCCTTGGCTCGGGGAAGATCTGCTCGACGTTGACGAAGAAAGGCCCTTCTTACTCTCCTCGGGTTGCTCTCCTGGCTTCTCTCTCTCTGTGAGTATCAAGAAAAGGGGGAGCTCTCTCTGTGTATATCTCTCTCTTCTTCTTTTTTTTTATTCTTTTGTTGCCGACCTTTTTTACATGGGAATGATGCTGGCTATTTATAAGAGTGGGGTGGGATCATTAGGGTTTGCTGATGATTATCTATTTGGAATGTCGGCGCTCCTTCATTCTATCTGGGCCCTTGATCCTGATCATAATGAATCTCGGCCACTAATGCGGATAGCACCAAATCTTATGAGCAGTTAATGCTGACTGCTTTAAATCTTCGTGATTGATTATGCCAATATTTGATTGCTCGCCACGTGTCCTATTGACTTGATGATGAATGATATGCCCTGATCTCGGCAATTATGATGATGATGTCGAATATTCTCGTTGGGATTCTGTTGCATCTTCAGTGCCACGTTTTTTTTTAAATTGAAGATCCTGCCAGGGCCGCATAGGGTGACCAACACTTGAACCGCAGGGGGATACTACTCGTGAGCCGCATGAGTCAATGCCTCATCGAGCCGCAGGGGACGAACTTTCCGTGAGCCGCATATGCATAGTTTCTGTAGGCCGCATGAATTAGCGTGGTGTTGAGCCGCATAGACCGGGCTATGGGTGGACCGCATATGGCGGATTCTTGTTAATCATATTAGAGTGACTCCTCAATGAGCCGCATGAAGCTGTTCTCTATCCGAGCTGCATGAGACTTTTGCCACGCGTCAATCTAGGATTTTTTGTCAGATCGGGTCAGAGATTTTCTTCTTTTCCCGAAGAGTCTGTCATTATGGCAGAGCCACTATGATACTTTATGTCAGAGACAGCCGTCGAGTCGTGTCAGAGCATTAAATGAGACCATTACTCCAGTGGCCAACTGTGGAGGGGGTCACACGTGTCGTCAATTGAGCCGCATATTCCTGCTGAACCGCATTCATCCCCGAGCCGCATGAGTCTGAGGGTCTTCTTTTGGGCCGCATAGGGCAACTCCAGTATGAGCCGCATAGACTTGCTACCCAAAACCGTATGGGCCATTTATGTCTTTATTCTAATATTTTCCATGCTTCTACACTCCTGACCGTGGTACTCAGGAGTCCCCTCCTAGACATGATGCAAGACAGGACTGGATTATTTGTACAAGCACAATCGCCCACGGTGTCATGATTAATTAAACAGGTCACGTCATGTCAGGTAGCCGTCGCAACAGCTATTCGAGATAATCATGTCAGGTTATCATGCCAAGTGTACTTTGTCAGGAGTGCACCACGATGGGCCACTATTAGGTCATGTCAGGCTATTATGTCAGGAGTGCACCACTACGGGTCACTATCACGTCATGCTCAATTATCAATTCCAAACATATCAAGTAAATTCGTGATTATCAAGTTCAGGACAAAAGGCGTAAGGATATAAAATGGACGTAAAATATCTAATAAAATATCAATATACAGGGCCATAGAAGATCCAGGGTAATCAGGCAACGCTCAGGCAGCATACGCTCAGGCAGCATACGCTCAGGCAGCATACGCTCAGTCAGCATACGCTCAGGTCATACGCTCAGGTCATACGCTCAAGTCATACGCTCACAGAAGGCAGCGTATGCACTCCATACGACTCCTCGTCACACAAGTCAGCGTATGCAAGCCATACGCTCACAAAAGGCAGCGTATGGGGTCCATACGACTCCTTGTCACACAAGTCAGTGTATGCAAGCCATACGCTCACAAAAGGCAGCGTATGGGGACTGCGCTGCACTAAAGAGCGCGCGCAACTCAGTGGCACAAGCTAAAAAGCTCGAGCACTGCTCACTGTCTTCTCCAAAACAGCAAGAACTCCATGGTTGAATCCAAAGCTTCAAAAGTCCATAACTTGGTCAAAACAAGTCCAAATCCAACTTTTCAAAAGTCAAAATTGGGTAGAATAAAATTCTCTACAGCATGCAACCCTCAAAACTTGAAAACAAAGAAGTTTGATAGATCAAAACCACCAAAATTCGAAAATAAGCAATTTCTAGATCTACGAAAATTAAAGCTTTAAAATAGAAAATGACAAGTTCTAATGTGTCTTAGAAACATGAAGAGAAGCTAATAGAACAATAAAAATGAGCTCTCTTATGGAAGCAAGTTGCACTTGCCTAGACCTCTCTCTCCCTCTCTTTGGTAGGTAAGGAAGTAAATGAGGAAGAAGAAGATGATTATGAAGAGAGAGAAAGAAGAATAGGTAATAAATATGAGTGGTGGTGGTAGGTAGGGGGTTCATCCCTTGGTTCATGATGAACCAAGAACAATTCCAACCGAACCAAGCCGAACCAACCCAGGAATAAACCAAGCCCAAATAAACCAATGAATCTTTAAAAGTAATTAAACTATCAATGACAATAAAACTAAACCAATGCAAAATAAACCAAGACAACTAACCATGAATAAATAAAATATGGGTCCAAAACACGTATACGTACACTAAATACGTATCACGAATTTGGGACATTACATCCTACCCACCTTAAAAGAATTCCATCCTCGGAATTTAATCAAGAGGCTAGAGATGTAAGGGAAAGCTATTCTATCATAGGCAATCTACTACTACCAATCAATCATACAATCATTCATGCAAGCAAGGATTCGAAGCGTAAGGCATAAGGAAGATATTACACCTTACGAGTCAAACCAGCCGGGATGACCTAATCAAATATCATCCTCATGCTCCCAAGTTTGACTCTCCCAAAGAGGGATGACTCTAAGCAACACGGACTGAACTGATAGTCTTGCGCTCGAGTCTCTCTCTTTGGTCAAACATGGACACGGGCTTATCCTCATACGAAAAGGTTGGTACCAATAACCAGTTTCGAATGACCTAGGATATGGCTCGGGTCCGGAATGTACCGTTGTAATTAGGATACATGAAATACGTCATGCACCCCGCATAATGACGGTAGAAAAGCAAGATGAGAGGACACATATACCTCTCGGCCGATTCTGAACCTGAGCCTGGGCTAAGGCAAACTGCCGCGGGTTCTGTTGCTGGAAAGTCTGGGCCTGAGTCGGCAATGGCCTCGGGAATGGGAATTGCTGTTGCTGGTGAACTGGAGCTGGTACTGGTGCTGGTGCTGGTGCTGGTCCCCTAACCGAGGGACTAGATACTGTCGATGTTGAATCAACTCTGAATGGGCAGGACCCCACCCTATGGTCCGGTGCTCCACACAATAAACACAATCCCAACGCCTTGCGACACTCTGCTACTACGTGTCCAGGCTTCCCACAATAAGAACAGCCTACGGCGGAAGACTGTGCTTGCTTCTGTTTCTGCTGAGGGTACGTCGGGGTTGAGTGCTGAACCGACGTAACTGAGGTTGCTTGCCTCGGAGTTCCAATGGTCAAAGCCCTAGCTGCCGGGGCTGGTGCTGAAGACTGATTCATCTGACTATGGGACCGCTTCCGACCTCCAGTCCTGTCCACTATTCTCTGGGAGGTATACTCGTGCCTCCTTGCTGCTCGCAACACTGCATCATAGGTTTGATGCTCGAACTGTTCTACTGCCAATATAATCTCTAGGTGAAGTCCTTGCTGGAACCTCTGCGCTCTGTCAAACTCGGTTGCCACCAAGGTGGGAGCAAACCGACTGAGTCTGGAAAACTCGGCCGCATATCCGTCGACCGTCCTCCCCATCTGCTTAAGATTACTGAACCTGGTCTACTACTGGTTCTCCAGGAGGTACGGATCGGAAGGCTGCTGCTGAGTGCTGGGCCTGATCTTCTGGTTGCTGCTGGTCCATGGGAGGTGATCCGTCTTGCTGATCAGCAGGTCCAGGTTCAATGCCGCTGAAGAAGATGACATGGGAACAATAAGGAAGGACCAGGACAGATCAACGATTACAAGCATGTGATCAGGACAAGAATTTCAGGAATCAAGAGGATACGAGCAGAGATCAAGGACGAGTACTGATTGAGACATCTATTCGGTAAACCCTCACACATCTTGATTAACAAGACCTGCATGGGCCACCACTTAAACCATGTCACGCCCAAGAACCAGAATACTAGAGAGCGGGGGCAGACATAGCCAGCTACGTATAACGGAATGGGATCCACACCGCTATACGGTCACGGCTGTCTAGATATGTGAGGGTTTCAATACAATCCATCAGTCTCTTAAGGTCATAAAATAGCCTATTGTCTCAATCTCAACCAACTAATAATAATCACAAGATATCAGATCTCCAAATATACAATTGTAAGGCGTCCCAAACATTACATATCCAGATGATCATGAAGCTAGTCGTTACAAAATGTGAGGACTAGCAAGAGTTCAGTCATACATGATCAACCCCCGGGGCTTGTCAATCATGCTACAGCCCGTAGGCAGACAGTAAGTAAGTACAATCGAGCTAACACTTGCTCGTCGGCTAAACGCCTCAAAAGAATAATTTACAATATTACAGTGGGAGAACAAAAGAAACCCACTCGAAGCCCTGGTTACGCCTGGTGACCACCATCGGGCTAGAAAGCAGGAAGATCCTTTGGTGCTGCTCCGGTATCTGGCCATACAAAACCAGCTGGGTCAGACCCCAGAAAGAGCAAGTGCCACAAAGGAGGCTTCACTTAAGAATTAAAGCCAGCAAATTAGCACAATAATATAATTACATAATAAGAGACAGTAATTTAAGAAAAAGCATGATAGGTAATTATAAAAGACAATCTTGCATAGAATCACTAAAAGACAGGACATATGGAAAAGCATGCCAGGATGATATACGATGAGATAACCATGGGACTATTCAGATAGCTAGGTTACAACCCGTAAACCAAACAAGGACCGGGGTTGTAACCCTTCGTCTGAACGGAACTTGGTTCCTCTCACCATTTATCGGCAAGATAAATATAAGAAATCAGGTCAAGTAACAATCTGGAGTGACAATCATTATAGTGACAATCTGGAGTGACAATTATTCAATCATTCTGGTACAATCTTGCAATCAATCAATTCTAGACAATACCATACTGGACTAGACTCCATCCAATCAATCACGGCCAATCATTGCCTACGGCTTTCTACATTAACTAACTAGGATTATCACAATCCTAGTTACTAGCAAGATGCAATGAGATGCTCCAAGTAGTCACAGGCCCTGCAGCTATCCAGGTTATCCAGAAATCATTATAGTGACAATTCAGAGAGTACAATACATTAGAGTGACAATAGAGTTCAATCATTTAAAGTGACAATGGCAGGTGCCCCACATAACAGTGGGCCAGAAATGTGCCCTACTCGTCGGCAGGCTACAAGTCCAAACATTTGCGGCCGGAATAACGGGATCGCCTGTAACTGGAGAACATCTCTTCATGTCTAATGAATTATACTAGTCATTAACCTTAGTCCATTTCAGTAGGTACTCCTGACCGTGGTACTCAGGAGTCCCCTCCTAGACATGATGCAAGACAGGACTGGATTATTTGTACAAGCACAATCGCCCACGGTGTCATGATTAATTAAACAGGTCACGTCATGTCAGGTAGCCGTCGCAACAGCTATTCGAGATAATCATGTCAGGTTATCATGCCAAGTGTACTTTGTCAGGAGTGCACCACGACGGGCCACTATCAGGCCATGTCAGGCTATTATGTCAGGAGTGCACCACTACGGGTCACTATCACGTCATGCTCAATTATCAATTCCAAATATATCAAGTAAATTCGTGATTATCAAGTTCAGGACAAAAGGCGTAAGGATATAAAATTGACGTAAAATATCTAATAAAATATCAATATACAGGGCCATAGAAGATCCAGGGTAATCAGGCAACGCTCAGGCAGCATACGCTCAGGCAGCATACGCTCAGGCAGCATACGCTCAGTCAGCATACGCTCAGGTCATACGCTCAGGTCATACGCTCAAGTCATACGCTCACAGAAGGTAGCGTATGCACTCCATACGACTCCTCGTCACACAAGTCAGCGTATGCAAGCCATACGCTCACAAAAGGCAGCATATGGGGTCCATACGACTCCTTGTCACACAAGTCAGCGTATGCAAGCCATACGCTCACAAAAGGCAGCGTATGGGGACTGCGCTGCACTAAAGAGCGCGCGCAACTCAGTGGCACAAGCTAAAAAGCTCGAGCACTGCTCACTGTCTTCTCCAAAATAGCAAGAACTCCATGGTTGAACCCAAAGCTTCAAAAGTCCATAACTTGGTCAAAACAAGTCCAAATCCAACTTTTCAAAGGTCAAAATTGGGTAGAATAAAATTCTCTACAGCATGCAACCCTCAAAACTTGAAAACAAGAAGTTTGATAGATCAAAACCACCAAAATTCGAAAATAAGCAATTTCTAGATCTACGAAAATTAAAGCTTTAAAATAGAAAATGACAAGTTCTAATGTGTCTTAGAAACATGAAGAGAAGCTAATGGAACAATAAAAATGAGCTCTCTTATGGAAGCAAGTTGCACTTGCCTAGACCTCTCTCTCCCTCTCTTTGGTAGGTAAGGAAGTAAATGAGGAAGAAGAAGATGATTATGAAGAGAGAGAAAGAAGAATAGGTAATAAATATGAGTGGTGGTGGTAGGTAGGGGGTTCACCCCTTGGTTCATGATGAACCAAGAACAATTCCAACCGAACCAAGCCGAACCAACCCAGGAATAAACCAAGCCCAAATAAACCAATGAATCTTTAAAAGTAATTAAACTATCAATGACAATAAAACTAAACCAATGCAAAATAAACCAAGACAACTAACCATGAATAAATAAAATATGGGTCCAAAACACGTATACGTACACTAAATACGTATCACGAATTTGGGACATTACATCCTACCCACCTTAAAAGAATTCGTCCTCGGAATTTAATCAAGAGGCTAGAGATGTAAGGGAAAGCTATTCTATCATAGGCAATCTACTACTACCAATCAATCATACAATCATTCATGCAAGCAAGGATTCGAAGCGTAAGGCATAAGGAAGATATTACACCTTACGAGTCAAACCAGCCGGGATGACCTAATCAAATATCATCCTCATGCTCCCAAGTTTGACTCTCCCAAAGAGGGATGACTCTAAGCAACACGGACTGAACTGATAGTCTTGCGCTCGAGTCTCTCTCTTTGGTCAAACATGGACACGGGCTTATCCTCATACGAAAAGGTTGGTACCAATAACCAGTTTCGAATGACCTAGGATATGGCTCGGGTCCGGAATGTACTGTTGTAATTAGGATACATGAAATACGTCATGCACCCCGCATAATGACGGTAGAAAAGCAAGATGAGAGGACACATATACCTCTCGGCCGATTCTGAACCTGAGCCTGGGCTAAGGCAAACTGCCGCGGGTTCTGTTGCTGGAAAGTCTGGGCCTGAGTCGGCAATGGCCTCGGGAATGGGAATTGCTGTTGCTGGTGAACTGGAGCTGGTACTGGTGCTGGTGCTGGTGCTGGTCCCCTAACCGAGGGACTAGATACTGTCGATGTTGAATCAACTCTGAATGGGCAGGACCCCACCCTATGGTCCGGTGCTCCACACAATAAACACAATCCCAACGCCTTGCGACACTCTGCTACTACGTGTCCAGGCTTCCCACAATAAGAACAGCCTACGGCGGAAGACTGTGCTTGCTTCTGTTTCTGCTGAGGGTACGTCGGGGTTGAGTGCTGAACCGACGTAACTGAGGTTGCTTGCCTCGGAGTTCCAATGGTCAAAGCCCTAGCTGCCGGGGCTGGTGCTGAAGACTGATTCATCTGACTATGGGACCGCTTCCGACCTCCAGTCCTGTCCACTATTCTCTGGGAGGTATACTCGTGCCTCCTTGCTGCTCGCAACACTGCATCATAGGTTTGATGCTCGAACTGTTCTACTGCCAATATAATCTCTAGGTGAAGTCCTTGCTGGAACCTCTGCGCTCTGTCAAACTCGGTTGCCACCAAGGTGGGAGCAAACCGACTGAGTCTAGAAAACTCGGCCGCATATCCGTCGACCGTCCTCCCCATCTGCTTAAGATTACTGAACCTGGTCTACTACTGGTTCTCCAGGAGGTACGGATCGGAAGGCTGCTGCTGAGTGCTGGGCCTGATCTTCTGGTTGCTGCTGGTCCATGGGAGGTGATCCGTCTTGCTGATCAGCAGGTCCAGGTTCAATGCCGCTGAAGAAGATGACATGGAAACAATAAGGAAGGACCAGGACAGATCAACGATTACAAGCATGTGATCAGGACAAGAATTTCAGGAATCAAGAGGATACGAGCATAGATCAAGGACGAGTACTGATTGAGACATCTATTCGGTAAACCCTCACACATCTTGATTAACAAGACCTGCATGGGCCACTACTTAAACCATGTCACGCCCAAGAACCAGAATACTAGAGAGCGGGGGCAGACATAGCCAGCTACGTATAACGGAATGGGATCCACACCGCTATACGGTCACGGCTGTCTAGATATGTGAGGGTTTCAATACAATCCATCAGTCTCTTAAGGTCATAAAATAGCCTATTGTCTCAATCTCAACCAACTAATAATAATCACAAGATATCAGATCTCCAAATATACAATTGTAAGGCGTCCCAAACATTACATATCCAGATGATCATGAAGCTAGTCGTTACAAAATGTGAGGACTAGCAAGAGTTCAGTCATACATGATCAACTCCCGGGGCTTGTCAATCATGCTACAGCCCGTAGGCAGACAGTAAGTAAGTACAATCGAGCTAACACTTGCTCGTCGGCTAAACACCTCAAAAGAATAATTTACAATATTACAGTGGAAGAACAAAAGAAACCCACTCGAAGCCCTGGTTACGCCTGGTGACCACCATCGGGCTAGAAAGCAGGAAGATCCTTTGGTGCTGCTCCGGTATCTGGCCATACAAAACCAGCTGGGTCAGACCCCAGAAAGAGCAAGTGCCACAAAGGAGGCTTCACTTAAGAATTAAAGCCAGCAAATTAGCACAATAATATAATTACATAATAAGAGACAGTAATTTAAGAAAAAGCATGATAGGTAATTATAAAAGACAATCTTGCATAGAATCACTAAAAGACAGGACATATGGAAAAGCATGCCAGGATGATATATGATGAGATAACCATGGGACTATTCAGATAGCTAGGTTACAACCCGTAAACCAAACAAGGACCGGGGTTGTAACCCTTCGTCTGAACGGAACTTGGTTCCTCTCACCATTTATCGACAAGATAAATATAAGAAATCAGGTCAAGTAACAATCTGGAGTGACAATCATTATAGTGACAATCTGGAGTGACAATTATTCAATCATTCTGGTACAATCTTGCAATCAATCAATTCTAGACAATACCATACTGGACTAGACTCCATCCAATCAATCACGGCCAATCATTGCCTACGGCTTTCTACATTAACTAACTAGGATTATCACAATCCTAGTTACTAGCAAGATGCAATGAGATGCTCCAAGTAGTCACAGGCCCTGCAGCTATCCAGGTTATCCAGGAAATCATTATAGTGATAATTCAGAGAGTACAATACATTAGAGTGACAATAGAGTTCAATCATTTAAAGTGACAATGGCAGGTGCCCCACAAAACAGTGGGCCAGAAATGTGCCCTACTCGTCGGCAGGCTACAAGTCCAAACATTTGCGACCGGAATAACGGGATCGCCTGTAACTGGAGAACATCTCTTCATGTCTAATGAATTATACTAGTCATTAACCTTAGTCCATTTCAGTAGGTACTCCTGACCGTGGTACTCAGGAGTCCCCTCCTAGACATGATGCAAGACAGGACTGGATTATTTGTACAAGCACAATCGCCCACGGTGTCATGATTAATTAAACAGGTCACGTCATGTCAGGTAGCCGTCGCAACAGCTATTCGAGATAATCATGTCAGGTTATCATGCCAAGTGTACTTTGTCAGGAGTGCACCACGACGGGCCACTATCAGGCCATGTCAGGCTATTATGTCAGGAGTGCACCACTACGGGTCACTATCACGTCATGCTCAATTATCAATTCCAAATATATCAAGTAAATTCGTGATTATCAAGTTCAGGACAAAAGGCGTAAGGATATAAAATTGACGTAAAATATCTAATAAAATATCAATATACAGGGCCATAGAAGATCCAGGGTAATCAGGCAACGCTCAGGCAGCATACGCTCAGGCAGCATACGCTCAGGCAGCATACGCTCAGTCAGCATACGCTCAGGTCATACGCTCAGGTCATACGCTCAAGTCATACGCTCACAGAAGGTAGCGTATGCACTCCATACGACTCCTCGTCACACAAGTCAGCGTATGCAAGCCATACGCTCACAAAAGGCAGCATATGGGGTCCATACGACTCCTTGTCACACAAGTCAGCGTATGCAAGCCATACGCTCACAAAAGGCAGCGTATGGGGACTGCGCTGCACTAAAGAGCGCGCGCAACTCAGTGGCACAAGCTAAAAAGCTCGAGCACTGCTCACTATCTTCTCCAAAACAGCAAGAACTCCATGGTTGAACCCAAAGCTTCAAAAGTCTATAACTTGGTCAAAATAAGTCCAAATCCAACTTTTCAAAGGTCAAAATTGGGTAGAATAAAATTCTCTACAGCATGCAACCCTCAAAACTTGAAAACAAAGAAGTTTGATAGATCAAAACCACCAAAATTCGAAAATAAGCAATTTCTAGATCTACGAAAATTAAAGCTTTAAAATAGAAAATGACAAGTTCTAATGTGTCTTAGAAACATAAAGAGAAGCTAATGGAACAATAAAAATGAGCTCTTTTGTGGAAGCAAGTTGCACTTGCCTAGACCTCTCTCTCCCTCTCTTTGGTAGGTAAGGAAGTAAATGAGGAAGAAGAAGATGATTATGAAGAGAGAGAAAGAAGAATAGGTAATAAATATGAGTGGTGGTGGTAGGTAGGGGGTTCACCCCTTGGTTCATGATGAACCAAGAGCAATTCCAACCGAACCAAGCCGAACCAACCCAGGAATAAACCAAGCCCAAATAAACCAATGAATCTTTAAAAGTAATTAAACTATCAATGACAATAAAACCAAACCAATACAAAATAAACCAAGACAACTAACCATGAATAAATAAAATATGGGTCCAAAACACGTATACGTACACTAAATACGTATCACGAATTTGGGACATTACATTAACCACATGGATTTCTGAGCCGCATTGCCTCCTTGCCGTATGGCCTGTCTAGCCGCATACATTTCCTAGCCGCATGGCTCCCTACCACGTGTGCGTGTCATTAATCGCCTTTAATTTGTTTTAGAGTCATCTTTTGGGGGAATCCCAAGGGTCGGTTCATTAAATCTTTGAATTTTATGCCCTGGGTGAATCTCCTTTATGAGATAGGGGGCAAAATCCGAGGAGTCGGTTTTGTTTTGGCTGCAGCACACGACCCGAAGCGGTTATTGGTCTACGTGTCACCCCCCCCTCTTTTGTCCTCTTATGAATAAGAGGAATTAAGAGAAGAAACTTCTTTACTTTCTCCTTCAATTCGAACCTTTTCTTGTCCCGATTGTCTTTCTCTTCTTCGATCACCGATGGCTCCCAAGAAGACTGTTACGGCAAAGGATAAGAAGGCGACGTCTTCGTCGGCTGCGGCGGCGAAGGGCAAGAAAGCTGCTTCTACTTCGACTGTGGCCGCTCCTCCGCCAGCCGACGTGTTCGCAGTTCACCCTGACGTCCACCCCCCTATTGCTGGTAAGGACGTTATGTGAGCTTGAAACCCTAACTGCTGTGGCTACGTCGCATGCTTTATGCACGAGCCTTTAATGCAAACTGTTTGAATTGTATGGGCCACATACATGTCCCATAACCGAGCCGCATAGGGCTATACCCGATGTCCGAGCCGTATGGGAGTTGTCTTAGTGGGCCGCATGAGCACTTCGTAAACCGAATCGCATAATGGCCTGTCGATCAGATCCGCATGAGTCTCTTTGAATCGAGCCCGCATAAGCTCGTCTAAATTGGGCCGCTTGAGGCTGTGCTTCATCGAACTGCATGAGCTTCCCTTTTGGACTGTGCCGCATAAGGCTCTGACCATCTTTTGACTTTGTTTCTTTTTTATCTTTGATTCTTGCAGCAACCCTGCCGAAGGCTGAAATCATTGTGAAGGAACAGCCGTATGGGAGTTGTCTTAGTGGACCGCATGAGCACTTAGTAAACCGAATCGCATAATGGCCTGTCGATCAGATCCGCATGAGTCTCTTTGAATCGAGCCCGCATAAGCTCGTCTAAATTGGGCCGCCTGAGGCTGTGCTGCATCGAACTGCATGAGCTTCCCTTTTGGACTGTGCCGCATAAGGCTCTGACCATCTTTTGACTTTGTTTCTTTTTTATCTTTGATTCTTGCAGCAACCCTGCCGAAGGCTGAAATCATTGTGAAGGAAAAGTTGCTGCCCCCTTTCAAACAAGAATCATCGTTTATTAAGGAGGAGGTGACACCGGCTGCGGAGGAACAGAAAGAAGAGCTGGCACCCGTTGCTGTAAAGGAGGAGCCCCAGTCTGACGGCGGTAGTACTGAGAGTTCCGATCCTCCTATTTCGGACGAGGATCTTGCTCAAGTACATCCGTCATATGCAAGATGGTTGAGGTATTGGTATATGTGTCCCCGCAATTAGGATTCGTGGGCTCTCACAAATGTCCGTCTTTGTTTTGATACTTCTGTTTATCTTTAGTTGCGATTTATGTCTTGCTTCTTTTGGCCATCAATGTAATATTTTTCCTTCTTGTCTGAATAAAATAATAGAGAACTTTTCTGGCTTGCTTATGATATGTAGTTATGTGAATGTAACTAATTTTGAACAGAATATATTCGTCATGTTCTTTGCTTGTAGTAGTTGCCCCAATGGTAGACTTTTTATGGACCTATTATCCTTGGCATACCCTGGTTCTGGATACGGATAATAAGTTGGGAGAGAACCAACATACTTACTCAGAGGTAATGAGGACATGGCAAGTATGGGGGTTTCTTCGATGGAGCCTTCCCACTCAGAGGTAATGAGGACATGGCAGGAGTGAGCTCCATTGAGGATATTTGTGGTCAACAGAGGACATTTGTGGACCTATTATCCTTGGCGTACCCTGGGGTTTTTTTGGGTAAAGATAATAAGTCGAGGGAGGACCAACATATTTACTCAGAGGTAATGAGGACATGGCAAATATGAGGGTTTCTTCGATGGAGCCTTCCCACTCAGAGGTAATGAGGACATGGCAGAAGTGGGCTCTATGAAGGGGTACATAGGACAACTCAGAGGTAATGAGGACATGAAAGTTCTATGTAGAGGGATGATTTGTTTTTGGCGGAAGTGAAACGACTCAGAGGTAACATTGATGTGGTCGTTTTGAAAATTTGTGGATCTGTCACCCTTTTTGTGCACTGAGAGTGCGGGTAGTGGATCATGAGGGAGGAGCTCTTTCAGAGAAATAAGTTCAGAGATATGGTCATACATGACTTACTATCTGAAAGAGTGACCGGAATGTAAGGTCAGAGGCACCTGCGGGTACATAACTCGATAACCTGGAAGATTGTGAATGTGAGTTCAGCGGTACCGGAGGGTACATAACTCGGCAATCTAAAATTTGGAGAATGTGAGTTCAGCGGTACCGGGGGTTACATGACTCAATAATCTGTAATTTGGAATATGAGTTCAGCGGTACCGACGGGTACATAACTCAATAATCTGAAATTTGGAATATGAGTTCAGCGGTACCGGCGGGTACATAACTCAATAATCAGAAATTTGGAATATGAGTTCAGCGGTACCGGCGGGTACATAACTCAATAATCTGGAATTTAGAATATAAGTTCAGCGGTACCGGCGGGTACATAACTCAATAATCTGGAATTGGGAGAATATCGTTCAGACATAATATTTCTTCAAGAACTTACCATTGACGGCCAACATGAGCAAGTCTCTGTTTTGTTTTGCGATGCGGTAAGCACCATTGGAGAATACGGCCTCAATGATAAATGGACCTTCCCATTTTTGCTAGAATTTGTCGACGGTTTTGTGCGTCATGACCATCGGCCTCCGAACTGCTAGAACGAGATCGTCCACTTGGAATGTTCTGATTTTAACCTTCTTGTTGAAGGCTCCGGAGATGCGTGCTTGGTATAGCTCGAATCGTTGCTGAGCCAAGAGGCACTTTTTATCTAAGTCCTCCAACTCTTATAACCGACAACGATAGTTATCGTCTGTCATCAATTGGTACATAAGGGTGATGCGGAGCGAGGGTATTTGAGTCTCCAATAGGAGAACTGCCTCACTCCCGTACACCAGGGAGAATGGTGTATTCCCTGTGGCTGTTCGGACTGTGGTACGATACACCCATAAGCATTCACTAAGCTTCTCGTTCCATTCACGTTTGTTGGACGATACGAACTTCTTGAGAAGTTTGATGATTATTTTGTTGAATGCTTCTGCCAACCCATTCGCTGCCGGATTGTAGGATGTCAAAATAATATTCTGAATTCAATGCTTGTTGCAGAATCGATAGAAGGCGTAGCTTGCGAACTGCGGACCATTATCGTGGATGATCCTTCGGGGCAGTCCAAAGCGATAGATGACGTGATGCTTGAGGAAGCTGATCACGTTTGAAGTCTTTACTTCTGCAAGTGGAACAGCTTCCACCCATTTGGAGAAGTAATCTGTGATGGAAAGTATGAAGCGATATCCTCGAGAAGAAGATGGAGCGATCGGACCGATGATATCCATTTCCCATGCTTCGAATGGCCAGGACGCCACTGTCGGATGTAGAAATTCGGATGGCTGGTGGATAAAGTCTGTGTGGACTTGGCAGGCTTTGCACTTTCTTGCGTAGTCTATCGCATCTGCTACCATCGTAGGCCAGTAGTAGCCCATTCGGCGAAGATGGTCTTACAATTTTGGGCCAGGCTGATGGGCCCCGCAGACACCGTCATGAGCTTCGCGTACGGCTTCTTTGGCTTCTGCGTTTGACAGACACCGAAGCAATAATCCATCGTAGGATCGGCAATACAGCATTTTTGTCTCTGTATCGTAGAAGAATCTAAGAGAATGCCTTCTGATGGAGGTAGCTTCCTTTGGGTTCTCGGACAGGATATCGTAGACTACGCAGTCTATGAATGGTTATCTCCAGTCTGGCACTTCGTCGATCGTCTGAGCGGAATAACTTGCCACGACTTGAACGTTGTTCTTGGGACAGACCAGTTCGTGGCCTATCACGTCAACCGAATGATGGATATAATTTGGCACTGCCAGGGAAGCGGCAAGGCCTGCTAGGGTATCGACTTCAATATTTTGGAGTCTGGGAACATGTTCGATGAAGAATCCCTCAAATGACAAAATAATGTTGATCGCTATTTGGTGATAGGGGATCATGTCTTCATGGCAGACTTCGTATGAACCCCAAATCTGATTGACGATTAACTGCGAATCGCCATATGCTTCGAGATATTTTACCCCCAGCTCTCTTGCAAGTTAAAGGCCAATGACCAAAGCGTTGTACTCGGCCACATTGTTAAAGCAGGGTTCTGTGAGGGAGTAAGCACGATTGATCACCAATCCGGAAGGAGAAACCAGCACCACCCCGACTCCGACGACAATATTGCCCTTAGGTCCGGTCCTTGAGGCTCCGTCGAAGAACATCCGCCATATATCATCGTGAGAGGTTGCATGCGAGTCGATGACCTCATCTGGGATGTCTTCATATACTCTGGACGACTCCGAGCCTGGGTGGGCTGCTAAAAAGTCTGCCAGGGCTTGACCTTTAACAGCCTTTTGCGGGACGAAGATCATATGGTAGGGGGACAGTAATATTGCCCATATAGCGATGCGAGAACTGAGTGCCCCTGTTTTAGTCATGAGGACCCTGAGGGGGTTGACTCGTGATATCACATGTATGGTTTGCCCCGTGATATAGTATCACATCTTTTGTATGGCGAACACCAAGGCGAGGCATTCCTTCTCTACGGTGGTATATCGGTGCTCTGGCCCGATCATCATTCGGCTGAGGCAATATATAGCTTGCTCATGGCTTGTGTCATTGTTTTGTGCTAGCAGAGCACCGAGGGAATGCTCTATTGCTCGTACATAGAGCAAGAATGGTTTTCCAGCAGCCGGGGCCACCAGGACTGGAGGGTTTGACAAATATTCTTTGATGCTGTCGAAGGCACGCTGGCATTCTTTGTCCCATACGAATGAGACGCCCTTCTTCATGAGATGGGTGAATAGCTGACAACGCCCGGAGAGATTGGAAATGAACCTCCTAATGTAAGCTAACCTCCCTTGGAGGCCTCGAAGTTCTCGGAGATTTCTCGGGGTACCCATCTCCATAATTGCCTTCGTCTTCTCAGGGTCTACGTGGATACCCTGGGAGGTGATGATAAAACCCAAGACCTTTTCGCTGGATACGCCCAAGAAGGATTTTATAGAATTCATCTTCAGATTATGTGCTCGCATCAGGTCGAATACCGTCCTCAGATCATGGAGATGGTCTTCCTTACAGCGACTCTTGACGGCAATGTCATCAACATAGCACTCGACAGTCTTACGTAAGTGGTCTCTGAAGATGATACTCATGGCTCTTTGATATGTGGTGCCAGCATTTTTTAAACCGAAAGGCATGACTTTATAGCAGTATGTGCCAATCGGTGTTCGAAATGATGTATACTTTTCATCGTCAGGAGACATCTTGATTTGGTTGTACCCCGAGAAACCATCCATGAATGACATGCGTTCGAAGCCGTATGTGTTATCGATCATGATGTCTGTGATATGGAGGAAGAATTCATCTTTGGGACATGCCTCATTCAGATTACGAAAGTCGATGCAGATTTGAATCTTCTTATTCTTCTTGAGGACCGGTACTATGTTGGTGACCCAGTCCGGATGTTGTTCTTCACGAATGAAGCCGTTGCCTATCAGTTTGTTGACTTCGGCTTCGATCGCATCCATGATGCCCGGGCGGAAGCGTCGATGTTGTTGTTTGACTGGCTTTGTATCTGGCCGAATGTTGAGCTTGTGAAGGGCAACCTCGGGGTTTAGTCCTGGCATGTCTTCATAGCTCCAGGCGAACACATTAATATATTCTTTGACAAGTTCCAGTAGCGATTCTTGCTCTTCATCTGTCAGACATTTACTGACGAAGATTGGTTTCGGAGAAGATTCGCTGCCGAGGTCGACCTGTATAACCTCATCTTCAGTAGGAGGTTCTCTCTGTTCAAATCACTTTTCCCACTGTGTATCCAGCTGTTGGGCCCACGGCTCTAACTCGAGGATTTCAGGAATGTCTTCATCTTTTTCGTAAGCGTCGGTGAATGCCATATTGACTGACAGGACTTGTCTAAATACGTCTCCGATGCTGGCATCTGAATCAGAAGTTGGTGACCCGGTTGAATGTGAATGCCAGTCGTATTCCTCATCTGAACTTTCAGGGGTCGTTGCGGGCATAACATACCCTAATCCACATCGGGTCTTGCTGTAGTAGTCCCGTAGTTTGCCAGCCGGGACTGGTCGCTTTAAAGATAATCGTCGACCAGTGCCGTGGTTCAAGCCAGGCGTAGTCTCCAGATCATACCCCTGTTTTTGCATGAGGTATTTGGATTAGGGACTATAAAGATACAGAGGCAGTCTTCCGGCATCTGATTCGAGATCGACCTTCTCTATGGTGAAGGGCTGTGGATCATCCTTTCGGCCGAAGATGATTGGATGGTCCCCTCCCTCGATTATGCGGTAAGCGTCTTCCACTGGAGTAAGCTGATTTGCGGTGTAAACATTTGTCACATGTGTATATAGGTGAGTGCCTATACCGTGTTCCATAGCATACATTGTACAAAGCTTATTAAGCTCGAGGTAGTTCAAAGATAGCCCTTTATTGATGAAGTAAGGTATCTTTTCTAGCGGGATTACATCATCTGTAGAGGGAACATCAGTATGGGCAGCCACATACTTGGCCAGTTCCGGTTCTTCTTTGGCCACCCCCTGTATAAATGAAGACTGAAAGGATGACCTGGGCAACTTGATCATCAGGGGTTCTGTTGGTGGGGCCAAACGTAGAGTTGTTGGCAAACTAGCGACCCCCAGTTTTGTACTCGATGCTGAGCGGGGAGTTGTTGGCTCGCTAGAAGCCCCAGACCTTGCATCGAGGTGGCAATTCTTCTTGGGAAGGCGTATCGTCATTGGCTTGTCGGAGGGGTTGAGCTTTTCCGTTTGTGGCTGGCCGACTCTTGGCTGTTTGATTGTCAGTGGCTCCGTTGTGGGTCTTGGCGCTTGGTCGGACCTTGGCAGCCGGATTATCATTTGTCCTTCTTGTGTTGAGAGGCTGATTGCGTCCTTACGCAGAGCGGCCGTAAAGGGTACAGATTTACCAGGTTTACGAGCTTGAAGGTGGATCGTCAGAGGTTCTTCTGATCCTGAGGCCGTCTTAGTTCGAGCTTGTACATCTTCATCCAGGTGCCTCTTCGACTTCTTGTATAGGCAGGAGTCTGAGTAGTAGGATTCGACCCCTTTGAAGGGATCGATGTCGGCAAATTCTGTCCTCACGAAGCCGTATTTATCGACATACTTGAAGCACTAGTGCAGCGTGGAAGGCACGATCATGTAATCATGTATCCAAGGGGGCCCCAAGAGGATATTGTAGAAAGTGTCTGCATCTATGACGTAACAGGTTACTTCTGGCTGAAGATCGCCGATTTGGCACTTTAGGCGAATCTTTCCAATCGGATAGCTCCTGCCCGAATTGAAATCGCTGATGGTGGTGCTTGTTGGTGTCAGGCGATGCATAGGAATACGGAGATGATGTAACAGACTCTTCGGGATGATGCTTATGAAAGAACCAGGATCAATGTGCATCCGATCCACCTTTACGTCGTCGATGTATCCAGTATAATATAACGGTCGATCGTGCAGGTTGATTTTGATGAGCATATCCTGTAGAGTGAAGACAATGTTGGGCATCGCTCTTGTGCAAGCGCTGTCTTAGAGATTTGCAGGTGGGCTCTCTCCTGTGAGGTTGACCTGAGCCAGATAGGCGTCGGCATTCTGGAGTGCATCGCTCAAAGCTGCACGAACATCCTTTGAGAGTCTCAGGAGCTCGTATAATGACAATTTGGCTGGTGTGTTAGCCAATTTTGCCAAGATGTCAAAGTTGTAGGGCCTCTCCAGTCCCTGAGGTACCTCTTTTCGGAGGGATTTATAAAAGCGAGTCTCCTTCGGCCTAGGCTTATCGGTCGTCGGAGGCTGAGAAGGTCCTGGAGCGTCAGCAGTAGCTGGCTGATGATCTTCAGCCGATTTATCAGCCACAGGTTGGGATTGTGCCCCAGACCGGGTAACGACAGCCGTGACTTCTTCGATATCTGCCGAGATTGTGCGGCAGGATCTGACTTTTCCACTCTTCTTTTTGCGAATGGAAGGTGGTGTGGACTGAGTCACCTCAAGTACCAGGTCTGGATGGACCCACATGACCTCCCCTCGTGATGTGGTGAGGGACACTAGACCAGCAGCCTGATCCCGAGGAGGTAAATCTCTATTGTCGCCAGAGGGATAGGTACCACACCATCTTGAGTCTCTGTTGGAAGGAAGCTGCCGAATTATATGGACACCATGTTGGCCGCCACGGTTACCTCTTCGAAATCGATGGCCAGAGCCTTCGAGTCGATGAGATGTTGGATGTATCATTTTAATTGGTAGCAGTCGTATGTAGCATGGTGGACGTAGCGGTGGTAATGGCAGTACTTTAGGCTCTCTATTTCTGCCGGCCGAGGTTCCCGTCTTAGTGGAGGGAGGTGAATTCTGTCTCCTTGTATGAGCATGTCCAAGATGGGCTTGACGTGGCCGTCTTCGAAGGAGTAGGTCATTTGCGGCCATTATTTGTCTGTCGGTTTTGACTCAGGTTGCTGGACTATGTCGGCCACTATAGCCTGCTTGCCCTTGTTGTCCCGATTGTTGGAGGAGTTACCACCATTGTTGTTGTTGGTATTAGGGCGCTTTTCCTTGTCCTCTTCCTCCGAGATGTGCAATCCCAGTTGGCGAGCCTTCTTTAACCGTTCTTCGGCGCTAGTGGCACTGATGATAAACGTCTTCCAGTCCTTAAATTGACTTTCGCCCATCCAGAGACTGATTGTTGGGAGCAATCTTTTTTGGCAAATTTCAATCAAGGAGGAAACCGGGTTACTAGACGGCAACTTCATTACGGTTTGGCAAAACCGCTCAATATAGTTCATTCTCAGCTCCTTCTTCCCTTGAACGACGTCCATGAGGGTGGACATCATTATGTCTTGTCCTACTTCGTAGAATCTCTCCAAGAACATGCACTTAAAGCTGGCGAAGGAGTGGATGCAGTTGTCTGGCAGGTTGCGATACCAGTCGAAGGCGACCCCTTCCAATGCCCCAATGAATAATCGTGTAAGGATGACATCGTCATGGGGCAGATGGTCGGTAGTGACCTCGAAGTAAGTGATGTACCGACTTGCGGAGGTCTTGCCATCATAAGGATTGATGTTGAACGGCTTATGTCTTGGTGGGAAGGGGATATCCCTCCATGCAGCAGGGTATGGTTGCCGTATCCTGAGGTCTTGGCAGTTTTCTCAGGCGTGGAACATGGCTCGGAGCTCCTGGACCTCTCTTTTTGCCTCTCTGACCTCGTTTGCAGTGGTAGGGGCCGTCATTTCAGGAAGATTATTGCCCGGGTTCGGTGCCGCTGAGTTTGAGTCTGCATTGACTGCGGGACCCAAGTTTGTTTGGCCAGTCGTCCCTCCTTGCAGAGTAGAGAGGGCTGCTTTGATCTCGTCCACCAATTTGACCAAAGTGCGCAGTATGGCCTCCAGAGTGTTGATGCGTTGGCGACTACTGGGACCATCATATTCATCGTTTATCATGAATGCCGTCCTGACATGAGTAAAAGTGGAAGGGACGATGGCTGACGTACACTCCGAATCATATCCCTGTAACGAGAAGTCATCGGGGTATGTGGTAATATCTTCCTCTGGTTCGGACTCAGAAGGAACAGTACCCCCAGCTTCCGAGTTCGCCTCATCTTGGGAATTGTGGACGTCCTCGGGGACGTCGGGATTTGCTGCATCTAATGGGAGAGTTGTTTCTCCCAGCTCGTCTTCTTGGAATATCAGATTATCGTGGAGGTTCGGAGGAGTGCTACCCCCAGTTCCAACAACCCCCAGTGATGTGGATGATGAATCTCCCACTGTAGCAGATTTCGTCTTTGAACGGGTACCTTAGAAAACTCCGGTGGTGGGCAACCGCTTAGACGACAGTCTCTTAGTCATAGTGGTTGAAATCTTCGGGCTGGAAATATTTGTCTTCTTCCCTCTCCCATCGGCGAGGATTTTCTTAGCAGAGTTGCAGGAGACAACAGGAGGTGCCTCATCCTCTGAACATAGTTATTGCAGTCTTTGAAAGATGGACTACCGGTCTTCTCATATCGTCACATTATTGCAACAGTAGTTGATGATGATTTGGGTGCAGTAACGTCCGTAGGAGGACTCTTTGCACCCCAAGGCCCCCTCTCTTTCCTTGCGCTTGTGGAGGATAGCCTCACGAAAGTCAGACGGGTCTGAAATGACCATATTTGCTTCCTGGATTTTGGGAGACTTTTGGGAACCACTCTGTTCGTTTGCTGCCGGGGGCTGGACTCGAGTGGTTCTGTACAACTTCTCATCAGAGGCCCGCATAACGGTATATGGAACGCTCGGATGGTCAGAGGTCAGGCCAGCGGACTGAGCTTGCCAAGCTCGCGCTGCCCTAGACTTCTTTACTCTAGTGCGTGAGGGCACATAGTAGGAAGAGTCTAAGTGGTGCTGGAGAGAGTCAGACATGTTTTTTCGGGAGCACGAGAGATCAGGAGCGTAGGAGAGGCGATCGAAGACTGAGCCGCGTGGAGCAGGCGGCATGCGGCTGGAATCAACAGTCTTCATGCGGTTAGCAGTCGTAGCCGTATGGGCTTTCTTTATGCGGTTGGAAGTCTCAGCCGCATAGGTCTTCTCCATGCGGCAGGAAATCCTGGCCGCATGAGTGTTATGCATTTGGCTGGCAGTTTTGGCCGCATGGTCATCATGCATGCGGCTGGCAAGTTTGGCCGCATGAGTCTTCGTCTTGCGGCTAGTGCCTTTGTTCGGCTTCTTCCGGGAGCACATAGAATCACTCTTTGCCTCTGCAAGTCCAGCATCGTAGTACTTTCCTCTGTCGGACTTAGGGACAGCAGAGTCTTCTATGGCTTGAAGTGGGGCCGCATGAGAGTTGCCTTCACCGTCTTGAGCAGCAGAGAGTGCTCCGTCCAGAGCTTGGAGAGGAGCAAATAATTTTGGCCTCCACTCCCTACGAGCCTTCTTTGTGCAAGTTCGCTTCTGGACCGGGCCTGTACTTCCGTCGGAGAGCATTTCTTCGAACGCCTGTTGGTCGAAGCGGACGACCATCTTCTGTTGTGTGGAGCCAAGTTTGGATGCATCCGATTGCGTCACCAACTCCTCAGTCATGGAGAAGTTTGTCTCCAGCAGAGTCGCCATCGTGTTTGCCATGAAATATAAAAGAACAAAACAATTATATCGGAGGACTAGACTTTTACTTCACAATACAAACTCGCTTGTACAAAGAAAGCCTAAGGACGAAAACCTAGGTACAGCAATCTAAGTACAATTGTTTATTTTAGATTCTGGGGGATGATGGTAGAGGCTCGGGAAAGCGACGACAGCTCTGCCTTTCTCCTTGGACGATCGGATGCAGCCTTGGCTCCGGGAAAGAAATACTCTCAGGATGCCCTCTGTGCGTGCCTTTATCTCTCTGCTCTCTCTCTCTCTCTCTCTCTTTAAGTCTCTCCAGTTGCTCTGGTGCTCTTCGAAAAAAGTCCTCCTTGCAAGGGAATGGCACCTTGCTATTTATAGGAATGGGATGCAATCATTAGGGTTTGCAATAATTGCCTCCTTGATAAGTCGGCAGTTAAGGATCAATTAATCTGGGCCCTTCATTCTGATTGTAGCAAGTCTAGGTAATTAATGTTGATTACATCAAATCTCTGTGGACAATTAATGATGATTGCCATAAATCTTCATGATTTGTTATGCCAAGCTCGGATCTCCCGCCATGTGTTCAATTTGCATGATTGCAAATGATCTGATTTGATTCCAGTAATTATGAGGATGGCACTAAACCTGGTTGTTGGGATTTGTTGATGAATCTTGATCGATTTGATGCCACGTGTCCCATTATTATTATGCTTCTAGCTGTAGGGACGCGAAAAAAACTAATCTTCTGCCATGTGTCTTAACCACAAGCCACTTAGGAAATTTAAACCGCATGAGGATTGTTCCCTACTGAGCCGCATAAGACTGGCCATGTATGGAAATGATCTGAGCTGCATGAGCGTAGGTGACCGTATGATGGGTGTCTTCTCAGTGAGCCGCATGAAGATAGTCTTCGTGAGCCGCATAGGATAGGCTCTGCCTGAGCCGCATGAGGTGGCCTCTCCCTGAGCCGCATGGGATGGCCTCTGCCTGAGCCGCATGAGGTGGCCTTTTGCCTGAGCCGCATGGGATGGCCTCTGCCTGAGCCGTATGGTGTGGCCTTCTGCCTGAGCCATATGCGACTGTCCACGTGTCAAGGCCGCGTAAAGGATTTTAGGATTTTGTGTCAGAGATTTTCTTCGTTTCCCTAGGAGTCTACCATTATGACAGAGTCTTTATGGCAGCTTTATGTCAGAGCCGTCAGTTCTCTTTTATGTCAGAGCATTAAACAGGGCCTTTACTTAATGGTCAATTGCAGGAGCGAACCGCAGAAGGCCACGTGGTATTTGCTTGAGCCGTATGTCTAAGTGGGTGACTTTTGAACCGCATGATATTCTTGAGCCGCATGAAGCTCGTCTGTTTTTGAACCGCATGGGTTTTTCTGTTCTGAGCCGAATGGGCAATTATGCTCTTTTCTATGCTTCTACAGTATCTTCCTATTCTTCTTGGTGACATGTACGACAATGGCCACCCAATTCGGATGTTGCTCTTTATGAATGAACCCGCTGCTCAGGAGTTTGTCCACCTCTAGATCGATAGCGTTCATGATGTCAGGACAAAAACGTCGTTGTTGTTGCTTTATAGGCTTAGCATCAGGTAAGATGTTAAGTCTATACATCGCAATCTGGAGATCAAGTCCCGGCATATCTTCATAGCTCCACGCGAAGACGTCGATGTATTCTTTGGCCAATTGGGCTAGGGACTCCCGGTCTCTTCCCTTTAGACTCTTTCTAATGAAGATAGGTTTGGAAGAAGACTCGTCCCCAAGGTTGATCTGCTCGACTTCGTTTTCGGTAGGGGGTTTGCGTAATTCAAAATGAGACTCACACTGCGCTCCTTGGCGTTGAGCCCAAGGTTCTTCCTTGAAGAATTCTGGTATTTGGTCTTCGCCTTCATCCTCTCGAGATTTTATAGATGCCATGTTGACTGATAGAACCTTCCTGAAGACTGAGCCGATACTGGTATCGGAATCCCAAGTTGATGCTTCAGATGAATGAGGGTGTTCCACTTCTTCTACCTTCGAACTCTCTGGAGTTGCTGGTGGCGTGATATAGCCCATCCCCCGTCGAGTACGATGATAGTAGTCCTGCGACTTTCCTTTAGGTGTTGGGAGTCGGAGGGGAAGACATCGACCTTTGCTGTAGTTTAGACCCTTGTTGCTTTTCAGATCATAACCCATCTTTTGGATGAGGTACTTTGCTTTGTCTGTGTACCGATAGACTTGTATTCTGCCGGTATCCGGTTCTGGCTCGAGTGGTGGAAGGTCTTGATAACGCTCGACTTTGCCGAAAATGATGGGTTCTTCGTCCCGGTTTTGCGGTGGGACTATAAAACAGACTCCTTAGGACGAGAATACTCGATTTACATGATTTACGATCGTTATTTGTGTTTGTAACGACCATAGAGCATTATCTAGTGTATATATGACATTCCAATGTAGAAGACTAGAATAATTGAAAGACACTCTATTATTGATAACACAAGATTTTGTCTCGTGGGATTACATTGCCAAGAGAAGGTGCATCTATATCAGCAGATATGTGTTTGCCATGAAATATAAAAGAACAGAACAATTATCGGAGGACCGGACTTTTACTTTACGTTACAAACTCGCTTGTACAAAGAAAGCCTAGGGACGAAAACCTAGGTACAGCAGTCTAAGTACAATTATTTATTTTAGATTCTGGGGGGTGACGATGGAGGCTCAGAAAGGCGACGGCAGCCCTGCCTTACTCCTTGGACGATCGGTATGCAGCCTTGGCTCCTGTGACGAAATGGATGGCGTTGATGAAGAAATGCTCTTCTTGCTCTCCCTCTATTACTCTTCTGGCTTCTCTCTCTCTCTCTCTGTGTGTATTCTCTCTTTGATTATTGGGGGAGTCTCTCTGTATATCTCGCAAGGGAATGGCCCCTTGCTTATTTATAGGAGTGGGGGCATCATAGGGTTTGGTTGATTGCCCATTCTCAAAGTGGCGGCGGCCTGATGTTTAATCAATCTGGACCATTAGTCTTAAGCATGAAGGATCTGGGCCATAAATGTGGATAGTATTGAATTCTGTGAATGATTAATGCTGATTGCTTTAAATCTTCATGATTGGTTGTGTCAAGCTTGGATCTCTCGCCACGTGTCCCATTGGCTTGATCACGAATGATATGCCCTGATCTCATTAATTATGAGGATAACGTTAAATATGGTTATTGGGATCTGGTAAATCTCTGATTGATTTAATACCACGCGTCCCATAATCACCCTACTACCGGCTGTCAAGTCATGGGGGCAATTGAATCCCTGCCACGTGTCTTAATGGTGGACCCTGCCAGAGCCGCATGATATCCATGAACCATATGAGACAGCGACTCAGTGAGCCGCATAGGTATAGTACTTGCGAGCCGTATGGGATGGCTTCTTGGTGAGCCGCAGGAAGATGACTCCTGCCAGCCGCATGAAGCTGTTCTTCAATTGAGCCGCATGGGAGTAGCCACGTGGCAATCTTGGATCGTGTCAGAGATTTTCTCCTGTTCTCGAAGAGCCTGTCATTACGACAGGGCCATCATGGCACTTTATGCCAAAGCCGTCAGCTGTCAAATCACGACAGAGCATTAAATAAGGCCATTACTTGATTGCCAGCTGTGTGAAGGGATCCCACGAGGACACGTGGTGTCGATCAAGCCGCATATCTCTGTTGGTCGTTTGTGAGCCGCATGTACTTCCGAGCCGCATGAGGCTGGGAGACTCTTTGAACCGCATGGGACTGTCCCTATGTAAGCCGCGTGGATTCTCCTGCTCCGAGCCGCATGAGACTGAGAGTCTCTTCAAACCGCATGAGACTGCCCCTGTATGAGCCGCATGGGGTTCTCCTGTTCCGAGCCGCATAGACCATCATTCTGATATTTTCCATGCTTCTACAAGACCCCCTTCAAAGTTTTCAATTTGCAAAAATTGAAATATTTTGAATAAGAAGTATGGCCTTTGCTAACCGCATAGATGGTTCAGCTGCATAGATTTATCTGGCCGCATGAACTGTTAGGCCGCATAGACTTTTTGCCACGTGTCCCAACCACGTGTGCAAATCTTCTGTATTAAATGCCCTTGATTCGTTTTTTGAATTAACGCCGCCTTTTGGGGGAGGATCCCAAGGGTCAGTTTTGCTTTAACCGAAGCGTTTTGCCTTTATTCTTTTAGGCAGCGTGTGGATCGAGGCGTTTGTTGATTTACGAGCCTCCTTCGCCTATAAATAGGAGTAATTTATTCTTTGAGGGTTTCTTTACCTTCTCTCTTTGCTCGAACTCCTTGTTGCCGACTTCCTCTTCGTCTTCTCCCATCAACGATCGGCAATGGCTCCCAAGAAGACTACCGCTGCTACGGGCAAGAAGGCCGCGTCGTCGTCTGCGGCAGCGAAGGGCAAGAAGGCCGTGTCTTCATCGACTGCGGCGACGAACGTGGCGGCTCCTCCGCCGACTGACGTGCCTGTTTTTCACCCCGACGTTCACCCGCCTATTGCTGGTAGGACCATCAACATGAACTGTCATGGCTATGCCGCATATCTTATGCGCGAGCCTGTATTTCCAAGTATGCTGCATGTCCGACTCATGTTCGAGCCGCATGGGATATGACCCAGGCCTGAGCCGCATGAAAGTTGTTGTTTGCAGCCGCATAACTACTTCATCATCAGGGCCACATAAGCTCATCTGGACTGGACCGCATGAGCTCTTTCAAACTGAGCCGCATAAGCCTATTTCGAACTGAACCGCATAAGATCATTTGAACTAGACCGCATAAGCTCATCCGTACTGAACCGCATAAGTCTATTTCGAGCTGAACCACATAAGCTTATTCGAACTGGACCATATGAGCTCATCCGAACTGAACCGCATATGCTCATTTCGAACCGAACCGCATAAGCTCATTCGAACTGAACCGCATGAGCTCTTTCAAACTGAGCCGCATGAGGCTATGCTGAGCTAAGCCGCATAAGCATCAAGTAGTTTGTGTTTCGGCTATCTTTTTGACCTTGTTTCTTTTGTCTTTCTTCAGTGAATCTGCCAGTAAATCCTGCGGGGGCACTTCTGGTTGGCTCGAATCAGTTTGCCATGGATGTGCGACGGGACAATTTAGTTCGTCAAGTGTCCGAGCAGCTCCTTGTTAATGAGCCTTTGGAGCGACTAAATGCTATCAGGGTTCAATCTTTCCAATTCCTTAGTGACATGATGAGCTCGGGGAAGCCTAATGGGAAGCATCTGAGGCCGGTCTTCCTCTTTGGGGATGCGTTGATCATAGAAAACTCCTGAGTGCTGGATGTTTCCGAGAGTTAGGATTTTAATCTGGACGGGATGCCGATTCATATCCCCATTATGAAGCGTCATTTCCCTTTTGCGTGGTTCAACATGATCTTATTGGATAGGCAGATGACAGACTCCCTCACTCCTGCCAGACCGAGAATGTTTGTTGGTAACATCCGTTATAACAAAACTACTGGGTCAGTACGCGCGGTCAAGGATCCGGCCAGTCGATCTGTGATGGGGTTAGCTCCGGGTACCTTTATCAACACACCCGGTCCTAACTTCTTATTCTTTCAGGATGATACCTTCCTGAGCCAGCTTGCTCGCAAAGGGTCCTATCCTGTTGGCAGATTGGTGCTGTCAAGCTGGTTACACCCCATTCCCCCGTGCGCTAACCTGACCTCGTGGATTCTGTGGAACTATGGGGAATTTTTGCGAGAAGTCAATCTTTATGATGCTATCCGGGGTACCAGCCACGGATTACCCGTTAATAAGCCGTTATTCATGGCCCTTCTGGAGATGTATAACCATCAGACAGGAACTTTCTTCACACCTGTCGGGGAGTTGGGGCTCGCTCTTCATGAGATGTATGCTGTCTCCAAGCTTCCCTGGAGAAACGAGCCCTTCGAAGCGTACACTCCGACGAATGAGGAGTTCCAGGATTTGGATCGACGATTCCCAGGCTTTGTCACTGTGTATCAAGAACTGTTGTGTCATCATAGCACCTGTCACCGAACGGCTATCCAGAAAAATGATAGCTCGGAAGGGGACGCTCCCCATACCAACTCTTGGGTCTCATATCTTTTCAAATTCAGTGCTGCTGGCCGAGTTACTTCCCGAGATCGTCAAACTCCTAGGGAACTAGAAGACTTGGTGTCGACTGCTAGGAGGTCGAAGTCTAAGGGTGACAAATTTGGGAGCCAGATTGACTCCTTCAGCTATTTTTATTATAGTACTCGACGGCTGTCAGAGAAGGCACACTTGGCAGGGTTTTTAATGGTATGGCTGCGCAATTGTGTGGTCTCAGGAGGGCCAGGTGCTATTGAGAGGATTGGTCGTCACTTCATTCTTCCCGCCGTGAAGTTGGCCTTTGGGGTCAGGCTGGCTCTTCTTCCTGCTATGGTGTGCAGCATTCAGCATGGTCTCCGTGCCTTCTCGTCCAAGGTCATCGCTCGTGACGTGGCGATGGATTTTGAACGTATAGAGCTGCCTTATCATTACTTGCTGGGATGGCTGTTGTTGCATTATCAGTCTTTGATGAGGCCTGGGACGGAAGATGGCGTTACGGACGACGACGCTTTTCTTTTCAGGTATCACCATCAGCCTTGGAAATGTAGTACCATGCCGACGTATCGGAGGATGCTAGCGAGGGTGGACGGATATGATTTCTTCATGTCCGTTCCCCGTTTTATCGACCAGAAAGTGAGGAGTGTTTATGTTGATGGTGCTGGACCTCCTCATTTCTTACCTGAGAAGATGCGTTTCTGGCTGCGTAATATTCGCCCGGCGCATTTAGTTTATCGCAATCGCAACACTGTGTATCTGGAGCCCTACTTGCCCAGTAGGTTTGCCCGTCAATTTGGGTACAGTCAACTATTCCTTGGGCGTCCCAGTTCCTGCCTGGGATTTGAGGGTAGCATTCTCGATGGTATTAGGGCATGGAGCTACTATGACACTTGTCATACTCGAACTAGCTTCTCAGTTCCTGCAGCAAACGTGATAGAGGAAATCTTGCATATGGCGGCCTTATATCATGTTACGGCAAATCAGCCTCCTCTCGATTTTGACCCGAGGACTAGCTTCATCGTGGGCACTCGTCTGGCGGAGAAGGCTACGGTGTCGAGGGCAAAGAAAAAAGGGGCGAATGGAGTTTCTACGCCCGATTCCGAGTCCTTTGACACAATTAAGGAAGACAACGAGTGGGACGACGAGGACTCTCTCTCTCTTCTGGTGGCAAAGCAGCGGCAGGTCAGCCGCCCATCATGGCAGATGAGATGATGACGGATCAACCGTCGATCGTATTAGATGAGGCGGTAGATCAGTTGCCACCTGTATCGGAGGTGGTGCGGGTAGAACTACCGCCTGCCGTGCCTGTTTCCTCGCGTAAGCAAGGCAGGCGTGAGTCTACTGGCGGAGTAGTAGCCTTTTCCGTGAAAAGAGCTGCGGTCGGACCTCGTAGGCTACTTATTACGGAGAGGGGTGAGGATGATGACGCTGCTCTGAAGGTACGACTATGTCGGAGCTATCTCCTTGTTGTGGCTTTTTTTTCTCTTAGAGATATAACCTGACCATTTTTTTTTGTAGGCGTCTGACGAACCAGGCTCTCCTGAACCGTCTGCTGCCCTTAGAGTTGATCCGGCCCTTGCTGCTTTGATTAGCGACATATGTGCCGCGGTCCTTTCTGCGGGGGCTCTCTCAGCGGGGGCTGGGAGCTCCCAGGTTGCTGAGGCCTCGGCCCGGGGTGACGAAGGTTTCTTCGGGCCTGTCTTCGAGATCGCTGAACTTCAGCAAGGCGACGCCGATCTCGTTGCATCCCCTCCCGAGGGTGCAGGGGCGGAGGAGTCTATTATACCTGACTCGGAGACTGCTGGTGAAGAGGCTGCGGTGGTTGTAGGCGAACCTCAGCCTCCACACTCTTCTGCTGGTAAGATAAGCCAAATATTGACTAGCGAGGGGGCTTATTTGCTCTATCAACATATCCTCCAGGTCAAATCGATTCATGGTTGTCTTGGCCCTACAGGTCCTGACCCTTTGCCTCCCACAGCGGATGTTCTTAGGGAAGGCTCAGCCTGCCGTGATCTAGGGGAAAGGAGCATTTCCTCTCCTTTACCGACTCATGCCGAGGGGTCTCCTGCCAGCTTCGGACAGATGGGAATGGAGCTGGCGATGGTCTTCGCCTCATCCTCTGCTTCTTATACGGCTTCGGAGACTGACTTCTCGACCCTGCCGAGCATCCAAGTTTTGCGGGCTGCTGAGGAGGAGTTGGTTGCTGTTCAGGCGTCCTTCCGTACGGAGTTTGCTTCCTTCGTGGCAGGGGCGGCCAATTCTGTTGCGTCCTCTTCAGTGTTGCCAGCTACACTCCCGTTGACGCCGACTTCTTCGGAGGCTCTGGACGAGGTATCGCAGGATGTGGTTGACAGCTTCTATCGCCACTTAAAGAGGGGCATAAATACTGCCATAGAATGGGGGATCCCTTTTACTCTGTCCCTGCGGTGCGCCCGGGGTCAGATTGAAACTTTGAAGGCTCTTCCTGGTGGGGCGGGGTTGGCTGCGCTCCTGGAACCCAAGTTGGCAGAGGCTGATCAGCTCGTGACCCAATTGCTGATGGTACGGCAGGCTGACTTGCCTACTGCGATTGAACGGGAGCGGGGCTTCCTTATTGCTGCTCGGGACAGGATAAAGCTTGCTCGAGATACTGCTAGGCCAGTTGTGAAGGGGGACCTTGACAAGCTTTCTGCTTCGTATGACAGACTGGGTCGTCGAAGTCAAGCTTGTAGGACTCGGGGAGAGGCTGCTTCTCGTGGAATAGCTGACACAAAGGAGCGGATTCTCGCACTTCAGCAGGAGTTGGCCTTCCTAGAATCAGAGCTGAAGGCTGCTGATGCAGAACAGGAGTCGATTGTTCGGGAGGCCGAGAAGGTTTCTCGATCTTCTGTTAACCTGGAGCGTGCCTTTAAGAAATTCAAGGATAACTGGCAAGCCCATGCTCAACTGGAGGACGAGGCGGTGCTGACCCAAGAGGCGGAGCGTCGAGCTACGCAGAGGTTTGAGCGGTCGGTTGCCTTGCTGACGGACCGTCTCAGGACGTTATGTGCCCCGGAGCAGTGATCAGCTTTCTATTTTTTTTTTGCTGTTTTTTCATCTTTTTGTTTTGATTTTGTAAAGGATGTGATCCTAGATGATGTAGCATATTGAATTTTGAATAAATGAGCATGCTTCAACTCATCTTCTCTTTTTTTTGTACTTGTGGTGTTCGTGGATTTGGACCTGCTGGGGGATTATTTGTGGACCCGTCACCCTGGGCGTACCTTGGTTTTAGGTACGAGTAACAAGTTTTGGAGAGGAATACCTAGAACAACTTTGCGATAAGACAGCTATAGAAGTTTTTAGTATTCAGGAGAATGCCAAGGAGCAGCTGGGCTCTCAGGCATGATAGGGAAGGGATGGGCGCGTACTGGAGATCCAGTACAGCATCTGTGGTCGACTGAGGACATTTGTGGTCAACAGAGGACGTTTGTGGTCAATAGAGGACATTTGTGGTCAATAGAGGACATTTGTGGTCAACATAGGACATTTGTGGTCAACAGAGGACGTTTGTGGTCAACAGAGGACATTTGTGGTCAACAGAGGACATTTGTGGTCAACAGAGGACATTTGTGGACCTATTATCCTTGTCGTACTCCGGTTGTGGGTACAGATAATAGGTTAAAAGGGAACCAACATACTTACTCAGAGGTAATGGGGACATGGCAAGCATGAAGGTTTCTTCGACGGAGCCTTCCCACTCAGAGGTAATGAGGACATGGCAGGAGTGGGCTCAATGAAGAGGGGGTACATAGAACGACTTAGAGGTAGGAGAACGTGGAAGTTCTATGCGAGGGGGCAATTTGTTTTTGGTGGAAGTGAAAATGACTCAGAGGTAATGAGGACATGGCCGTTTCGGAAATTTGTGGATCGATTACCCTTTTTGTGCACTGGAAGTGCGGGTAGTGGATCATGAGGAAGGATCTCTTCCAGGAAGAAAGTTCAGAGGTATAATCATACGTGACTTACTATCTGAAAGAGTGACCGGAATGTGAGTTCAGAGGCACCAGCGGGTACATAACTCGGTAATTTAGAATATTGGGAAAGTGTGAGTTCAGCGGCACCAGCGGGTATATAACTCGACAATCTGAAGGGAATATGGAGGTGAGTTCAGCGGCACCAGTAGGTACATGATTCGATAATCTAAAATATTGTGGATGTGAGTTCAGCAGTACCAGCGGGTACATGACTCGATGATCTGGAGAGAATGTCGTTTAGACATAATATTTCTTCAGGAACTTGCCGTTGACGGGCAACATGAGCAAGTCTCCGTTTTGTTTTGCGAGGCGGTAAGCACCGTTGGAGAATATTGCCTCAATGATAAATGGGCCTTCCCACTTTGGCTGGAATTTGCGGCGGTCTTGTGAGTCATGACCATCGGCCTCCGGACTGCCAGAACGAGATCGTCCACCTGGAATGTTCTGATTTTGACCTTCTTGTTGAAGGCTCCAGAGATGCGTGCTTGGTATAGCTCAATTCGTTGCTGAGCCAAGAGGCGCTTTTCATCTAGTACCTCCAATTCCTGTAGCCGGCGATAGTGGTTTTCGTCTGTCGTCAATTGATGTGTGAGGGCGACGCGTAGTGAGGGGATCTGAGTCTCCAATGGGAGGACTGCCTCACTCCCGTACACCAGGGAGAATGGTGTATTCCCGATGGCTGTTCGAACTGTGGTACGATAAGCCCATAAGCATTCGCCGAGCTTCTCGTTCCAGTCACGTTTGTTGGAGGAGACAAACTTCTTGAGGAGATTGATGATTGTTTTGTTAAATGCCTCTGCCAACCCGTTCGCTGCCGAGTTGTATGGTGTCGAAGCGACATTCTGAATACAGTGCTTATCGTAAAACCGATAGAATGTGTGGCTTGTAAACTGCGGACCATTATCATGGATGATCCTTTGGGGCAGTCCAAAGCGGTAGATGACGTGATGCTTAAGGAAGCTGATCACGTTTGAAGTCTTAACTTCTACGAGTGGGACAGCTTCCGCCCATTTGGAGAAGTAATCAGTGATCGCATGTATGAAGCGATGTCCTCGGAAGGAATGTGGGGTGATTGGACCAATGATATCCATTCTCCATGCTTCGAATGGCCAGGACGCCACTGTCGGATGTAGAAACTCGGATGGTTGGTGAATGAAGTTCACGTGGACTTGGCAGGCTTTGCATTTTCTAGCATACTCTATCGCATCTGCCACCATCGTGGGCCAATAGTAGCCCATTCGTCGAAGACGATCTTGCAATTTAGGACCAGGTTGGTGGGCCCCGCAGACACCGTCATGAGCTTCTCGTACGGCTTTTTTGGCTTCTGCGTTTGACAGACACCGAAGCAGTAATCTATCGTAGGAGCGGCGATACAGCATTTTCGTCTCTGTATCGTAGAAGAATCTGAGAGAACGCCGTCTGATGGAAGTGGCTTCCTTTAGGTTCTCGAGCAGGATGTCGTAGACGACGAAGTCGATGAATGGTTGTCTCCAGTCTGGGGCATCATTGATCGTCTGGGCGGAATAACTCGCCACGAATTGCACATTGTTTTTGGGACAGACCAGTTCGTGGCCTATCATATCCACTGATCGGCGATCATAGTTCGAAACTGCTAGGGAAGCGGCAAGACCAGCTAGGGCATCAGCTTCAATATTTCGGAGTCTGGGGACATGTTTGATGAAGAACCCCTCGAATGACGAGATGATGTCAATCGCTATTTGGTGATAAGGGATCATGTCTTCGTGGTGGACCTCATATGAGCCCCGGATCTGATTGACGATTAGTTGGGAATCGCCATATGCTTTAAGGTATTCTATCCCCAGCTCTCTTGCAAGTTGGAGGCCAATGACCAGAGCGTTATACTCGGATACATTGTTAGAGCAGGGCTCTGTGAGGGAATAAGCGCGGTTAATCACTAATCATGAAGGGGAGACCAGCACTATCCCGACTCCAACGACTATATTGCCTTTAGGTCCGGTCCTCGAAGCGCCGTCGAAGAACATTCGCCATATATCATCGTGAGAGGTTGCATGCGAGTCGGCGACCTCATCTGGGATCTCTTCATATATCCTGGAGGACTTCGAGCCTGGGTGGGCTGCTAGGAAGTCTGCCAGGGCTTGACCTTTGACTGCCTTTTGTGAGACGAAGATCATATGATAAGGGGACAGCAATATTGCCCATGTAGCGAGGCGAAAGCTGAGTGCCCCTGGTTTAGTTATGAGGACCCTGAGAGGGTTGACTCGTGAGATCATATGTATCGTTTGTCCGATGACATAGTGTCGTATTTTCTGAATGGCGAACACCAGGGCAAGGCATTCCTTCTCCACAGCGGTGTATCGGTGTTCTGGCCCAATCATCATTCGGCTGAGATAATATATGGCTTGCTCATGGCCTGCGTCGTTGTTTTGTGCCAGCAGAGCCCCGAGGGAGTGTTCCATTGCTCGTACATAGAGCAGGAATGGTTTTCCAGGAACTGGGGCCACCAAAACTGGAGGATTTGACAAATATTCTTTGATGCTGTCGAAAGCACGCTGACATTCCTTGTCCCATACGAATGAGACTCCTTTCTTCATGAGGTACGTGAACGGTCGGCATCGCCCGGAGAGGTTAGAAATGAACCTCCTGATGTAAGCTAGCCTCCCTTGGAGGCCTCTGAGTTTGCAGAGATTTCTCGGGGGAACCATCTCCATGATTGCTTTCGTCTTCTCAGGGTCTACATGGATACCTTGTGCCGTGATGATGAAGCCCAAGAACTTCTCGCTGGATACGCCCAAAAAGGACTTCGTAGGGTTTATTTTCAAATTGTGCGCTCGCATTAGGTCAAATACCGTCCTTAGATCCTGCATATGGTCTCCCTTGCAACGACTCTTAATGGCTATATCGTCAACATAGAACTCTACTGTCTTGCGTAAGTGGTCTCTGAAGATGATGCTCATGGCTCTTTGATATGTGGCACCAGCATTCTTTAAACCGAAAGGCATAACTGTGTAGCAGTATGTGCCAATCGGTGTTCGGAATGATGTATGCTTTTCGTCGTCAGGAGACATCTTGATTTGGTTGTACCCCGAGAATCCATCCATGAATGACATATGTTCAAAATCGCAGGTATTGTCAATCATGATATCTGTGATAGGGAGGGGGAACTCATCTTTGGGGCATGCCTCGTTCAGATTGTAGAAGTCGATGCAGATTCGAATCTTCCCATTCTTCTTGAGGACGGGCACTATATTGGCGACCCAATTGGGATGTTGTTCTCCACGAATGAAACCGCTGGTTATCAGTTTGTTGACTTCGGCTTCGATCGCGTCTATGATGCTCGGGCGGAAGCGTCGCTGTTGTTATTTGACTGGCTTCACAACCGGCCGAATGTTGAGTTTGTGAAGAGCAATGTCGGGATTTAACCTTGGCATGTCTTCATAGCTCCAGGCGAACACATCAATGTATTCTCTGACAAGTTCTAGCAGCGACTCCTGCTCTTCGTCTGCTAGACTTTTATTGACGAAGATCGGTTTTGGAGAAGATTCGCTGCCGAGATCCACTTGTATGACCTCATCTTCAGTAGGAGGTTCTCTCTGTTCGAACCGCTTTTCCCATTGTGTGTCCAATTGCTGGGCCTATGGCTCTAGCTCGAGGATTTCGGGGATGTCTTCATCTTCTTCGTAAGCGTCGACGAATACCATGTTGACTGTCATGACTTGTCTGAACACATCTCCGATGCTGGTATCCGAGTTCGAAGTTGGTGACCCGGTTGAATGTGACTGCCAATCGTATTCTTCATCTGAACTCTCAGGGGTCGTAGTAGGCGTTACATACCCCAACCCGTATCGAGTTTTGCTATAGTAGTCTCGTGGTTTGCCCACCGGGACTGGCGGCTTCAAAGGTAATCGTCGCCCAGTGCCGTAGTTCAAACCTGTCTCCAGATCATACCCCTATTTCTGCATGAGATATTTGGATTGAGGGCTATAGAGATACAGAGGTAGTCTCCCGGTATCTGACCCGAGGTCGGCTTCCTCTATGGTGAAGGGATACGGGTCGTCCTTCCGGCCGAAGATGATTGGATGGTCCCCTCCCTCAATTATTCGGTAAGTGTCTTCTACTGGAGTAACTTGGATTGCGGTGTACACCTTTGTCACTTGTGTGTGTAGGTGAGTGCCTATACCGTGTTCCATAGCATACATTGTACATAGCTTATTGAGCTTGGTGTAGTTCAAAGATAACCCTTTATTGATGAAGTAAGGTATCTTTTCTAGGGGGATTACATCATCAACGGAGGGAACATCAGTGTGGGCAGCCACATACTTGGCTAGCTCCGGTTCCTCTTCGGCTACCCCCTGTGTAAATGAAGACTGAGAGGATGCCCTAGGCAGCTTGATTGTCAGAGGTTCATCTAATGGAGCAGAGCGTGGAGTTGTTGTCAGACTAGCGACCCCCAGTTTGGCACTTGATGTGGAGCGAGGAGTCGCTGGCTCGCTAGAAGTGTCAGATCTTGCATCGGGGTGATGACCCTTCTTGGGAAGGCGTATCGTCAGTGGCCTATCGGAGGGATTGAGCTTCTCCTTTTGGGGTTGACCGACTCTCGGCAGTCTGATTGTTAGTGGCCCCATTGTGGGTCTCGGCACTTGGTCGGACCTTGGTAGCCGGATTATCATCTGCTCCTCCTGCGCCGAGAGGCTGATCGCGTCCCTCCGTAGAGTGGCAGTAAGGGGTACGGACCTGCCCGGTTTGCGAGCTTGGAGGTGGATCGTCAGAGGCTCTTTCGATCTTGTGGCTATCTCGGTACTAGCTTGTACATTTCCTTCATCAAGGTGCCTCTTCGACTTTTCGTATAGGCAGGAGTCTGAGTAGTAAGATTCGACCCCTTTGAAGGGATCGATATCAGCAAATTCCGTCTTCACGAAGCCGTGTTTGTCGACATATTTGAAGCACTGGTGCAGCGTGAAAGGCACGATCATATAATCGTATATCTATGGGCGCCCAAAGAGGATGTTGTAAAAAGTGTCTGCATCTATGACGTAGCAGGTGACTTCGGATTGGAGGTCACCAATTTGACACTTTAGACGAATCTTCCTAATAGGGTAGCTCCTGTCCGAATTGAAACCGCTGATGGCGGTGCTTGTAGGTGTCAGCCGATGCATTGGGATACGGAGATGATATAGCAGACCCTTCGGGATGATGCTTATGGAAGAGCCAGGATCTATGTGCATCCGATCCACCTTCACGTCGCCGATGTATCCCGTGTAGTATAGCGGGCGATCGTGTAGGTTGGTTTTGATGAGCATGTCCTGTGGAGTGAAGACGATGTTGGGCATTGCTCCCGTGCAGGTACTGTCTTGGAAATCTACGGGTGAGTCCTCCCCGGTGAGGTTAGATTGAGCCAGATAGACATCGGCATTTTGGAGTGCTTCGCTTAATGCAATACGAACGTCCTTGGAGAGCCTTAGGAGTTCGTACAGTGACAACTTGGCCGGTGTATTAGCCAATTGTGCTAAGATGTCAAAGTTGTAGGGCCTCTCTAGCCCTTGGGCTGCCTCCTTTCGGAGGGATTTGTCGAAGCGAGTCTCCCTCGGCCTAGGCTTGTCGGTCGTC
The DNA here is from genome assembly GCA_029216955.1 of Iris pallida. Lineage (NCBI taxonomy): Eukaryota > Viridiplantae > Streptophyta > Magnoliopsida > Asparagales > Iridaceae > Iris > Iris pallida. The sequence goes on from JANAVB010010400.1 coordinate 2,644,174, forward strand.
GAAGGCTGAGCCGGTCCCGGAGCATCAGTTGTAGTAGGTTAATGATTTTCAGCTGGATTGTCAACCACAGGTTGGGATTGCGCTCCGGACCGCGTGATGACGGCTGTAGCTTCCTCATTGTCTGCCGAGATTGTGTGACAGGTCCTGACTTTTCCACTTTTCTTCTTGTCGGTGGAAGATGGTGTGGGCCGAGTCACTTCTGACACCAAGTCTGAATGTATCCATATGACCTCCCCTCGTGATGTGGTGAGGGGTACTAGACCGGCAGCCTGATCTCGGGGAGGTAGAAGATTGGTAATCTCCATTGTCGCTAGAGGGACGGGGATCACCCCGTCTTGAGTCTTCGTCGGAGGGAAGCTGTCGAATTGTACGGACACTATATTGGCCGCCACGGTTACCTCTTCAAAATCGATGGCCAGAGCGTTTGAATCGATGAGGTTTTGGATATACCATTTCAGCTGGTAGCAATCGTGTGTAGCATGATGGACAAAGCGATGATAATGGCAGTACTTTGGATTCTCCATCTCTGCCGGCCGCGGTTCCCGTCTTGGTGGAGGAAGCTGAATTCTGTCCCCTTGTATAAGCATGTCCAAGATGGGCTTGACGTGACCGTCTTCGAAGGAGTAAGTGATTTGCGGCCATTGTTTGTCTGCTGGCTTCGGCTCAGGTTTTTGTGCTGTATCGGCCACCATAGCCTGCTTTCCTTTGCTATCTCGATTATTGGAGAGGCTACCCCCATTATCGTTGTTGGGACGCTTGCCCTTGTTTTTTCCTTCTGAGATGTGCAATCCCAGTTGGCGAGCCTTCTTCAATCGTTCTTCGGCGCTTGTGGCGCTGATGATGAACGTCTTCCAATCTTTGAATTGACTTTCGTCCATCCAGAGACTGATCGTTGGAAGCAGTCTCTTTTGGCAAATTTCAATTAAAGAGGAATCTGGATTTCCGGAGGGCAGCTTCATGGCGGTTTGGCGGAACCGCTCAATGTAGTTCCTTGTCAGCTCCTTCTCCCCTTGGACGACGTCCATGAGGGTGGACATGGTGACGTCCTGTCCTACCTCGTAGAATCTCTCCAAGAACTAGCGCTTGAAGCCAACGAAGGAGTGGATGCAGTTGTCTGGCAGGTTGCGGTACCAGTCGAAGGCGACTCCTTCCAATGCCCCAATGAATAATCGCGTGAGGATAGCATCATCATGGGGCAGATGGTCGGTGGTGACCTCGAAGTAAGTGATGTACCGACTTGCTGAGGTCTTGCCATCATACGGGTTGATATTGAACGGCTTATATCTTGGTGGGAATGGAACATCCCTCCATTCGGCAGGGTATGGTTGCCGCATTCTGAGATCTTGAGCGTTTTCTCGGGCATAGAACATAGCTCGGAGCTCCTGGACCTCTCTTCTTACTTCTCGGGCCTCATCTGTCGTGGTAGGGGCTGTTATTTCGGGAGGATTATTGCCCGGGTTTGGTGCCGCTGAGTTCGAGTCCGCATTGACCGCGGGACCCGTGCTTGTTTGGCCAGGTGTTCCTCCTTGCAGAGTTGGAAGAGCCACCTTGATTTCATCTACAGACTTGACCAAGGCCTGTAGTATGGCCTCCAGAGTATCGATGCGCTGGCGATCACTGGAACCACTTTGATTGCTGTCCGTCAAGAATACCGTCCTTACGTGAGGAGTGATGGAAGGAACGGTGGAGGATGTGCCCTCCGAGTCATACCCATGCACCGAGAAGTCATCGGGGTAGGTGGGAATGTTCTCTTCGGGCTCGGACTCGGAGGGAATGGTATCCCCAGCCTCAGAGCTTTCTTCGTCTTCATGGATGTCCTCGGGGACATCGGCGTCTGTTGTACCTGATGGGAGAGTTGTTTTCCCGGGTTCGTCTCCTTGAAATATCGGATTATTGTGGATGTTCGGAGGAGTGCTACCCTCAGTTCCCACGACCCCAGCGATGTGGATGATGAATTTCCTATTGCAGCAGATTTCGTCTTTGAACGGGTGTGTTGGAATACTCCGGTGGAGGACAACCGTTTAGACGACAGTTTCTTAGCTGTAGTGGTTAATATCTTGGGGCTGGATATGCTTGTCTTCTTCCCTCTCCCCTCGACGGGGACTTTCTGAGTGGAATTGCAGGAGACAACAGGAGGTGCCTCGTCCTCTGAGCTCGGATGCTGTAGTCTTTGGAAGACTGACGGTCGGTCTTCCGTCGCTGCCGCGTTGTTGCAACAGCAGTTGACGATGATTTGGGTGCAGTGACGTCCAAGCGAGGACTCTTTGCACACCGAAGCCCCTTCTCTTTCCTTGTGCTTGTGGAGGATCGCTTCACGCAGGTCAGAGGAACCACTTTGTCCTTTTGCCGTCGGGGGCTGGACTCGAGCGGTTCTATACAACTTCCCATCAGAGGCCCGTGTGATAGTCAACGGGACGCCCCGATAGTCAGAGGTTGGGACAGCTGACTGGGCTTGATGAGCCCGCGCTGCCCTAGACTTCTTTTTTTTAGCACTTGCGGGTACGTAATAGGAAGGGTCTAAGTTGAATACCACAGAGTCTGGCTTATCGTCTAGAGAACCATCAGGGTTAGGACCGTATGAGAGGCGGTCGAAGACTGATCGAGAGGAGCGTGGAACGGACGCTATACGGCTAGGATTGGAAACCGTACAAGCTGTCTGCATGCGGTCGTCTTTAGCTGCCGGATGAGTTGCTTTGGTACGATTAGTAGGAGTCGCGATCGTGCAGGCTGGCCGCATACGATTGGCAATTGTGGCCGCATGGGTTTTCTGCAAGCGATTGACTTCAGTAACCGCATAAGCTTCATCCATGTGGTTGGCAACTGTAGCCGCATAAGCTATGCGGCTGACAGATGTGACCGCATGAGTTTTCTTCATACGGCTAGCGGATGTGGCCGCATGAGCTTTTTCCATGCGGGTAGCACCCTTATGCGGCTCGGATCGCGTAGAGTTCCTCTTTGCCCCTGCAAGTCCAGCATCATAGTATTTTCTTCTGCCGGACTTGGGGACAGCAGAGTTGCCTACGGTCTGAAGTAGGGCCGAAGAAGAGTCTTGCTCGCTGTCTTGAACAACAAAGGGTACCTCTGCAAGAGCTTCAGTAGGAACGAAGGATTCGGGTCACCACTCCTTGCGGGCCTTCTTCGTGCGGGCTCGCTTCTGGACCGGGCCAGCGCTCTTGTCGGAGAGCATTTCTTCGAACGCCTGTTAGTCGAACCGGGCGACCATCCTCTGTTGCGTGGAGCCAAGCTTGGCTGCATCCGATTGCGTCACCAACTCCTCAGCCGTGGAGAAGTTTGTCCCCACCAGAGTCGCCATCGTGTTTGCCATAAAATATAAAAGAACAGAACAATTATCGGAGGACCGGACTTTTACTTCACGTTACAAACTCGCTTGTACAAAGAAAGCCTAGGGACAAAAACCTAGGTACAGCAGTCTAAGTACAATTATTTATTTTAGATTCTGGGGGGTGACGATAGAGGCTCGGAAAGGCAACGGCAGCCCTGCCTTACTCCTTGGACGATCGGTATGCAGCCTTGGCTCCTGTGACGAGATGGATGGCATTGATGAAGAAATGCTCTTCTTGCTCTCCCTCTATTACTCTTCTGGCTTCTCTCTCTCTGTGTGTATTCTCTCTCTGATTATTGGGGGAGTCTCTCTGTATATCTCGCAAGGGAATGGCCCCTTGCTTATTTATAGGAGTGGGGGCATCATTAGGGTTTGGATGATTGCCCATTCTCAAAGTGGCGACGGCCTGATGTTTAATCAATCTGGACCATTAGTCTTAAGCGTGAAGGATCTGGACCATAAATGTGGATAGTATTGAATCCTGTGAATGATTAATGCTGATTGCTTTAAATCTTCATGATTGGTTGTGTCAAGCTTGGATCTCTCACCACGTGTCCCATTGGCTTGATCACGAATGATATGCCATGATCTCATTAATTATGAGGATAACGTTAAATATGGTTATTGGGATCTGGTAAATCTCTGATTGATTTAATACCACGCGTTCCATAATCACCCTGCTACCGGCTGTCAAGTCATGGGGGCAATTGAATCCCTGCCACATGTCTTAATGGTGGACCCTGCCAGAGCCGTATGATATCCATGAACCGCATGAGACAGCGTCTCAGTGAGCCGCATAGGTATAGTACTTGTGAGCCGCATGGGATGGCTTCTTGGTGAACCGCAGGAAGATGACTCCTGCCAGCCGCATGAAGCTGTTCTTCAATTGGGTCGCATGGGAGTAGCCACGTGGCAATCTTGGATCATGTCAGAGATTTTCGCCTGTTCCCGAAGAGCCTGTCATTACGACAGGGCCATCATGGTACTTTATGCCAAAGCCGTCAGCTGTCAAATCACGGCAGAGCATTAAATAAGGCCATTACTTGATGGCCAGCTGTGTGAAGGGATCCCATGGGGACACGTGGTATCGATCAAGCCGCATATCTCTGTTGGTCGTTTGTGAGCCGTATGTACTTCCGAGCTGCATGAGGCTGGGAGACTCTTTGAACCGCATGGGACTGTCCCTACGTAAGCCGTATGGATTCTCCTGCTCCGAGCCGTATGAGACTGAGAGTCTCTCCGAACCGCATGAGACTGCCCCTGTATAAGCCGCATGGGGTTCTCCTGTTCCGAGCCGCATAGACCATCATTCTGATATTTTCCATGCTTCTACAATATGCATTCTCCTAACTCTTCATCCGTGAGCACTGGAGCTAGTTCGAGAGAACTTATCACAGATTTGACCTTGGGATCTGAGAGGGCTATATGGGCCTTCTCTTACAGCTTGAGTGAGGCGGAAGATTACGGAGGCTTGCTTTTAAGACGCACCTTCAGCGGTGCCTCAACTGCGCCTTCGGTGACCGGTGCCTTCCCCTGTAGTTTTGCCAAAGGGGAGCCAATGTTTGAGGAGGTCTTTCCTTGAGCCGTATCTTTAAGGGAGCTTCATTGGGTGTTCTACCTAGAGAAGTCGGTGATTTTCCAGGTAACTTGATCGCCATGGAAGGCAGCATCTGGGGCAGTTTTCCTTTGAGTCAAATTTTAAGGAGCATCAGGAATTATCTCTGCCTCCACGTCTGTCTCTGCCGTTGTTTCTGCTTCGTCATCAGCATCATTGGCTTCCCCTTCATCGAGTGACTTATATAAGCTAGCATCGGTGAAGTAGGCTTCGACCCCCTTGAAAGGGTCAATGTCCACGAACTCTGTCCGGATGATGTCGTTAGGGGACACGTACTTCATACATTGGTAAAGTGTAGAGGCACCACCATGTACTCGTGCAGCCATGGACGACCCAGGAGGAGGTTGTAGTTAACGTCGGCGTCCACGACATAGCAAGTCATTTGGTTCGGAGATTACCGATATGACATTTCAGTCAGATTTTACCTAGCGGTTAACTTTTACTAGCATTGAAACCGCTGATTGTAGTGTTGGAAGGCGCCAGACGATGCATCGGGATTCCTAATGTTGAGAGCAGAGTCCTCGGGATGATGCTGAGGGAAGACCCTAGATCAACCTGAATTCACTTCATTTTAATGGAACCCACATACCCTGTGTAATACAGTAGCCTGTTGTGCCGGTTGTGCTTGAGCAGCATGTCTTGTTGGGTGAAGGTTATGTTGGAGATGACCTCCTCTGCACAATGGCGGTGTGCACATGTTGTTAGGAGGTCCTCAGGCTGCTTAACCTGACTTATGAAGGACTCAGCATCCTTCAAGGCTTCACAGAGAGCTTCACGGGTGTCTTTGGAAAGACGAAGAAGCTCGAACAGAGATAAGCGGGCAGGAGTACCGGCAAGTTGTGCCAGTATGTCAAAGTTGTGGGGCTTGGCTAGTCCCGAAGCATTTTCTCTTCGCAAAGGCTTGTCGAAACGAGCCTCTATGTGCTTCTGTTTATTGGCTGCTGGAGGTCTGGATGGGTCCTCTTCCTGGGCAGCAGGGGCGGTGCAGGGAGGCACCACCACGACTGCAGTTTCGTCGGGTTGGGCATTCTGCTGCGAACGTGTTTGTACAAGAAGTGCCTCTTCCGTGGAGGAAGAGACCATGCGACAAGACTTGGTCTTCTTGCCTTTGGTTTTGGAGGTAGAGCGTACCTCCAGTTGAGTAACTTCAGAGACGAGGTCTAGGTGAACCCATAAGATCTCTTTCCTGTTTGTGGTGAGTAGGATGAGTCCACTCACGTTGTCATGGATAGATGGTAGGTTGACCACCTCCATTGTCGCCTTTGGGATGGAGACGACGCCATCTTGTGCTGTGGTTGGCGGCAAGGTGGCGAATTGGAGTGACACCAGGTTGGTCGAGTCTGTCTTCTCCTCGTAATCGACGGAGATGACATTCACATTGATCATGCGTTAGATGTAATTCTTGAGGATGCAGCAGTCCTGAGTTGGATGTCCTACAAACCGATGGTAGTGACAGTACCTCGGATTGTCAACTCTTCCAACCTCGTCGGGACGCTTCGGGTCCGGTAACTTAATATTGTCACCCTGCTTCAACATCTTGAAGAGTTGCAAGGTGTCTTCATCATTGAAAGAATAGAACTCCTTTGGCCTCGGTGCAAGCGGAGGCCTATGAGTAGGTGCTTGTGTGCCTTTAGAAGCATTGATAGTCAATGCCTGCTTCCCCTTCGTCTCGCGTCCAAGGTTGCTGGCAGCAGGTCGTTTTCTCTTGTCTTCAAAGGCAGAGAAACTGACTCCCAGAAGACGAGCATTGCATGCCTTCTTTTCAGCTGCTTCGGCCTCAATAATCAATAAACTCCAGTCGGAAGGAGGAGTGGAGTTGAGCCAGAGCTTAACCGCAGGAAGCATGTTCATGCTGCAGGAGGAGAGGAGTGCATGTTCTGGCATACCCGGGGGAAGTCTTAAGGAGGCTTGTCGGAATCGTTCGATGAATACTCGAACCGTCTCTTTTTCCTTATGACGTACCTCTATGAGGGACGCCATCGTCATGTCTTTTCCACCGTCGTAAAAATGATCGAGGAAGAGGCGTGTCAAGTCATCAAAGAAGGATATGGAGTTGTCAGGGAGACTGCAGTACCAGTCGTAAGCCACTCCTTTCAATGCCCCGACAAACAGGCTGGTGAGTAGCGCGTCTTCCTTCAGGAGATGTCCCGTTTGAGACTGGAAGTACGTCAGATAACGGCGTGGAGAGTCCTTTCCGTCGTATGGCGTCAACGTTTGTGGTTTATACTTGGGAGGATAGACCACTTTGTTCCATTCGATGGGGTATGGTTACGGGATCCCCATCTTCTGGCGCTCCTCCTGTCTGTTCTTTGACTCGAAGCGTTTACGCAAGTCCCTGATCATCTCAACCACGTCCTCCGTGGAGCTGGGAGTCGAAAAAGGCAGTACAGTCTGGAGTTGTACATTTGAAGGTTCCGATACCCGAGGTGCTTCGCGGTAATCGGTATTCAAGGATGCCCATTGAAGGGGCACACTTGATTCCCCATTAGCTCCTGGGTCCAGATTAGTGGAAGGTGCTCTGGACAAAGCTGACCGTATCTCGAACACTACTTGAGTCAGCGTTTGTATGAAGGCAGAGAGGGTTTTAAGTCCCCCCTCCAAAGTATCCATGCGTTGAACGAGATCTGCTGGCGGAGCATCAGACTCCGTATCACCACCTCCTGTCATGTATACTGTCATGACGTGACTGGAAGTGGATGGATTGGTTGAAGCTTCACTTTCAGCCTCGCTCTTCTGTAGAAGAGTCGCTTCTCCTGGAGTTTCATCTTGGCTACCCCCAGCTATGTTCTGGAGGATATCTTCGTCTACGGGAGGAGGATCAACAAGGGCTTGACTACCCTCAGCTACTTCTTCAGAAATCTTCTTTCTTGCCCGGGTGCCTTCAAACACTCCTGAGGACGGGACAGTCACCTTGGTCTTCCTCGGCTGGCTCTTGGATGAGGACGAGGTCGAGGAGTTGCCAGTCGCCTTTCGAATTGATGAGGAGTTAGAGACTACGTTGCAAGAAGCAACCTTTAGTTCTGGCTCCTCTTCAATCGACACCTTCTTCCCGAGGCGACATTGGAAGGGTGCTCATGATTGCAGCCACTGGAACACAGACTGCCTTTGTGGTGGGACTGCTATTTTGTAATAATAGTTGATGGTGACCACAGCACAGGTGTGCCCCGTGAGAGCCGTATTGTGCTTGTCAGTCAACTCTCCTGATCGGCGTTTGTGAATGATCACATTACGCAAATCGTTAGGGGAGAGTGCCACCTTCACACCCCCATCAGGCGCATGGCAAGGCCAAGTGCCGGGGTGGTCAAGTGAATGTTGCACCCTCTGATCTAGCGCAAAAGATGCACCCAGATCAGTAGTGGGGGAGCAATATTTAGGGTGGCTTGGACCAACCTCAGACGCACAACCAATGTAGGCACGGGGGTTCAAGACCACAGAGTTTGCCTTGAACGACTTGGTTGCGAACGCAGCAGATGCGCCCAAGTGAGACAAGGACTTTGAGGGTCGGCTCATTTTTGGCGCAGAAGTACCCGAGTCAACTTTGTACAGCTTACCATCAGCAGCACGCATGATTGTGAGCGCATGCTTCTGGTTTGCCGTTGGCATAGCACGTTTGAAGCACATGGCCCGTGCCGCCTTGGACCTCTTCGTACTAGCCCGCTGGGGCGTATAGTACTCAGAATTCAAATTATCCTTGCAATGACAGCGAGTGAGTATGTCAAAGACAGAGGCCTTCTACGGCGCACCAGAGTTCATGTGCGGGGAGTTAGACGCGCCTTTGCTCTGTCGACGAATCTTCCTTGACTGAGAAGGAGATGGTTGGGGAATGTGGTCAGCACCACATTTTCTCGAGAGATGTGCTGCACCCGTGGACACATCCTGGCTGCTGAGGACGTCAGCGAAAAGGGTAGGTTGCATCAGCGCATCCCCTTCAGTGATGGTGCCAGGGGCCTCCACCTTGTGCACCCAGGCTTGGCGAGCCTTCTTCGACTTCGGCAGCCGCTTCGAAGGACTTGTGCTGCCTTCAGCGATGAACTCCTCACACGCCTATTGATTGAGGCACACGACTAGTGTCTTGTGGGAGGAGTCCACCTTCACATCGTCAGATTACGACACAACTTTCTCATCGAAGGAGAAAGAGATCCCCAGCAGAGTCGCCAGCTTATTTGCCATTAAAATCTTTGATTGGAATTTCAATTACAAACAGAACTGTGTTACAATATAGGACTTAGATGTAGTCCTAGGAGTATACTTTTATTTTTATCTGGGTCCTGTGTCGGTGGAGCGAGTGGTAATGTGTTGACTCCGTTGACGATCTGACGACGGTTTTAGGTTCTCTGAAGGTCCGGGTTGCTCTGGATGCCGGAGCTTGCGGAGGGGGAAGAAGACGTTGAGTGTCTCTTCCGATCTCTGTGAGTAGACGTACGTCTCTGTAACTCTGATGATCTGGTTACCTCTGTCTTTGACGGTGTATGTCTGTATATCTCTCTGTGTGTGTGTGCGAAAGAAGGAAATGATCCTTCTATTTATAAGCAATAGGTTGAGCTGCTCATGCGCGGATATGTCGGATGCGCCTGGTCGTGGGAACGCCACGTGGCTGATGCTGGCAGGGGCGCATGGTTGATATGCCCTGATTTGGGGATTGAATCCTTCCTGTTGCGCCTGTGGTGCTGCGGAAGAGATGACACGTGGCGACTGAGAGGATTCTTCGGTTGCTGAGATCTTAGGTGGTTAGCACCCCTTCGTGGATTGAACTGAGTCAAGGGATACATGGCGCATGTCCGTAGCTCAAAGATCTCGAATTTGGTGGAGAGGGATATGATGAGCTGCGCCTGGGATCCGGTGCACGAGGAGATTTAACTCGTAATCTTTAGGAATCACGAACCAGTCTGGGCGTATAGCTTTTGAAGCACATGTTTTGGTCACATGGCAGGGGAGGCACATGCAGCGGCTTGACTTCTGTGATTAGAGGTGCATGGCTTTTGAAGCGCATGCACATCTTTGGGCGCATGGCTACGGAGGCGCATGCGAGTGGTTGGTCGGCCACGTGGCTTGTAACCGACAGAGGAGAGTAATGATGACGCTGACATCAGCGGCACTTCATTTTCTGAAAAAGCTGTCAACTGATCAGTCCTCGAGGGACGTGCTGCCAACTCTGTCACTTTAGCATTAATTGCTTGGTGGGTGACGAGCCGAAGTGGGTGCATCGATTTGTACCCCTACTAGGCGCACAGGGACGCATGGGGCGCATCCTTACGAGGCGCTTGGTACTGACCGGCGTGTCTGTATGATGTGCGGGATCTGACCGACGCATCTGCTGTGTGGCACATCCTTATTGGTCTGTCTGTTGAGTTCTTGGGGCATTGATGGCTCTCTAACTTAGCTGAATTCGAAGGGGCAAATTTATCATCATAAATATAAGTTCATTGCACTAACTTCGGAAAGGTTGCCACTTGGCGCATGGGTTTGATTTGTCCTGGCCTATAAATAGTAACAGTTTGAGAGAGTTTTGTTGTCTCTCCCTTGACTTTTCGACGAAGATGGATTCGACTGATCCTCCTCTTTGGCAAGATGTTGTATTGTGGGTGATGGTTCTCCTTGTTCGAAGAAGCTTTGACGGTGAACTCCTTCAGAAGACTGAGATTTGCCGAGTTGGAATGGATATAGCAGTTTATGTTCGAGCCGCTTGCTGGTAGTTGTTTGCAAAAACAAAAGTCTTTTATTTCACAAACTTTAAAGAATAGTACAAAAGTACAATGAATTCTGGGAAAGTACAACTATAGGAATCCGATCTGAAGACGATCGCTTTATCCCTTGGACGATGTGATCTTTGAAGATGATAGCCTTTGAAGAATGCAACAACACTTGGACAAGAACTCCTGATCTCTGATGATAATATGATCTGATCTCCTTAATGAAGGACTTGAAACTCTATCTATAGAGTTCTAAAAATAACTATTTTGTAGTTATTCTGGATTGTGCATGATGAACTGCACTGTCGACAGACTGCGCAGACTACAAACTGCACTGGCCTATTGGGCAGTTGCTCGATCGTGGGCTAACTATATTCAGACGCGTGCCATTATTTGATTAAAATGCGCTTGGTCGTGTACAGGCGATTGTCACATGGCGAGCATTTGATGGCATATAAGCCACGTAATACATGTCAGTTATTTGATGAATCGCGCTAACCGAATAGCGCTAGCTTCAGACTGCGCTTCCTTCTAGTCAATGGATAGCGCTATGATTCAGACTTGGTCAAACTGCACTGAGGTTGGACTGGCAAACTGTGCTGAGGTTGTACAGCTGTTCTCGAGCGCTGTACTACACAAGAAACGAACGGTCTCCTCGTTTTTCGGGCTGTCAGGCTGTCAAAAGATCTGATCTTTGTCAGGTAATGATGACATTGCCACGTCAGCGTAGCGTGCTCGGATGGTAGCACAGTTCGGCTCGCGCGTTTGATTTACAGCACAATCTATCTCCGGCGCAGTTCATTTGAAGGGTGCGCAATTTGAGACTTCTCTGCCTATTTGATAGATGTAACTTGATTTTTAGGACATACAAGACCCCCTTCAAAGTTTTTGAAATTTGAAAATATTCGAAGTTTCGAAATACATTGAATTTCGAATTTAAAATCAAGTTGCGCTTTGGTTGCGCGTTTGGAGGAATTAGTTCCGTCTTTTGTGGCGCAATCGGAGGTGATTGTTACACTTCTGAAAAACTATAAATAGTTTCATTTCTCATTCTTTTAACCTTTACTTGCTTTCGATTTCTCAAGAGACAGAAGCTCCTCCCCTACTCCGACTTCTTCTTCTTCTCGTCGACGACAGTAATGGCGCCCAAGTGATCGGCCACGAGAAGGAAAAGGCCCCTGCCGAACCTTCGACTCGTGTTGCACCACGAATCTCTCATCACGAGACGGGTCATCCAACGCTTCAAGGTGAATGACGAACCATGATCGAAACCCTTTTTAGGATTTTTGATGTTTTTAGACCTTCATACCTCTCTTTTTTTGGAGATTGATGGTATTTGCGCCACCCTATTCAGGGTTTCGACTGCATGCACAACAGTTTTCATTTTTATGAAAACCTATATTTTTGCGCAATCGGTTGAAAAGTGCTAACAAAATGTTTGGCGCAATCCATCGCCAAACATCCATCACCAAAATGTTTGTCTTCTTCTTCTCGTCGACGACAGTAATGGCACCCAAGTGATCGGCCACCGAGAAGGGAAAGGCCCCCGCCGAACCTTCGACTCGTGTTGCACCACGAATCTCTCATCACGAGACGGGTCATCCAACGCTTCAAGGTGAATGACGAACCATGATCGAAACCATTTTTAGGGTTTTTGATGTTTTCAGACCTTCATACCTCTCTCTTTTTGGAGATTGATGGTATTTGTGCCACCCTATTCAGGGTTTCGGCTGCATGCACAACAGTTTTCATTTTTATGAAAACCTGTATTCTTGCACAATCGGTTGGAAAGCGCTAAAAAAATGTTTGGCGCAATCCATCGATTTGCGCAAGTCGGTTGTGCCAGCGCAAACTGGTATTTTACGCAAGTATGTTAGCGCAACCTGACGTCTTAAGCACATTGGATGTACTGGCTCAATCTGATACCTTGTGCATGTTGACTGTGCTGGCGCAATTTGATAGCTTGCGCATGTTGACTGTGCTGGCGCAATCTGATAGCTTGTTTCACACAGCGTAATTTTGATGAACTTTCGAAGAAACTTTTTTGATTTTGCATATACTGACCTTTGTCTCTTTATTGATGCAGTTAACCTCAAGAAGATCCCAACTATAAGGTTCTTGCAGGACCTCTGTCGGAATCAGACTACAAGGAAGATCTCTCTCATGTGTCCTTTCCTCAATATGCCTTACCGTCTTCTCGGCAAGCTGTCCTGATTGCACAGAATAATGATACTTTATTGTGTTTGATGAATGGACAGCCTCTTCAAACTGCTGACACTGTGACCTATAAGAAACTTTGTTCTTGTTTGGTGAAGCTTTTGACAAGAATTCTCAACCAAGGCCTCGCATGAAACAGAGAATTTTCCAAAGGGGCGAGAAGACGATACTTCTGCCAGAGATCTCCAGATGTCTCCCTCTATCTAGATATGCTTTTGCAAGCTACCCCAAAAAAATGGAATGGGATATAACTCCGTTGCAACAGGCCCGAGTGGGTAATATCTGTGTTAAGAAGGGGCCAGATCACAAGGAAATCTTCTACAGTTCTTCTGAGCGACATAGTTCTCTACTCAGGGGACTCAAACCCGGTTGTATCCCGCCGGAGGATTCTTCTTTGTTGCTACCAGTAAGAACTCCAATATTCGTAAATGAGTTTGCGAAGGTGGAAGGGAGGTATCCTGACCAAGACCTGCGGTTGACAGGTCTTGTGAACCCGGACAATAAGAGATGGATCTGTATAGCCAATTGGATATTAGTCCAATTTGAAGATCAGCTTAAAGAGATTAATCTGTATCAGACAGTATATGCCACAGTCTATGGCTTTCCCCCGAATTCACATCTATTCCTTGCGTTGGCGGAGAGATACAATTATAGGACCGGGACTTTCATGACGCCACGCGGGGAGATTGGCTTAACCTTGCATGAGATGAAGTACATCTCAAATCTGCCAATGGAGGATATCCTCTATGAAGAGTTTGTCCCGACAAATGATGAGTTGGACAGACTGCGCTAGGAGAATGCCCGCATGGTAGAAGTTTTTGAAGAGCTCCTCTGCCACTACAAGATTTGCTCTCTCTACTATAAGAGTGGCACGGCCGGCACGTGCTATTCGACCAAATGGTTGCCATATCTTTTCCTCAACCATATTATCGAGAAGAAGACAAAAGAAAATGAAAAATACAATCCCAACTTCTTCAAACCACTTAGCAACAGCGAGGTGATCGAGTTGATGGAGACGCACAATGAGATGGATATCAAGATTGAGGATGATCTTCAGTGTCCTCCTTTCAAATAAGGAGACATCATAGAGAGCTTTATGAGGATAGGTTACAGACCCATGTCGAAGGAAGCCCAACTGGCAGGGTTCCTTACTTACTGGCTTCGACGATATGTCGTTCCTGGAGCCAGTGCAGTCGACCGCTTCCATCGCGGCGTACTGTTTGCTGCTGTCCGTCTAGTCTTCGGCTACCGGATGGATTTGTTGTTAGCAATGACATACAGAATGAACGTCGGCCTCCGCCTCTTCGTTGATTCGATGATTCGAAGAAAAGGTGAAAAGGGATATTTCCCTCGACTGGAACTGCCGTATACATATCTATTCGGATGGCTGCTTCTACACCATCCTTCCTTAATGAACCCTGCTATGGGAGCAGTAAGCGGTAGTTTTCTGAGAAGATATTCTGGATGTAAGTGGGTCTATACCACTTTAAAAGACTGCAGGCAAATCTTGAACCTGGGCAGAGGATGGAACTTCTACTGTGTTCCGCCTCCAACTGGTTACGAATATATGTCAGTGAACCTTGTCGACTCAGTGAGAATACAGCCTTTGGGCCATACAGCTTTTGACTGGTTGAGGACGATTCGTCCTTCACATCTAGTATATCGGTTCGAAGATAAATGCTATCTTGAACCTTATCTTCCGAGCCATTTTGCATGCCAATTCGGCTACGACCAATTCCACGTAGGTAATGCCATAACATGCCTACAAGGAAAAGGTTATTTGATTGATAGAGCCCGGGCTTGGGCCTATTATAATGCCCGTGACACGAAGACGACGTTCTCGATGCCGACAAAGAACGACCGTGGTCCCCGCATGCTGTATACTTACTCGATCTTTTATACGTCAGCAAACACTTTTGCTGAGAACTTCAATTTAACAGACAGCTTTGCAATGGTGACACGATTTAGAAAAGGGGCACCTGTTTTGTTGCCTCCTGGTAATGATGAAGAGCACGAGCCAGCCGATGCACCTCTAGAAGCTTCGAGGGAAGCCAACTTCCCTGAAGAAGTTTACGAACTGCTGCGTGTTTCTCTGAAAGTTGTAAGACCTCCGATCAAGGAGAAGAAGAAGAGGAAGGCAGAAGAACCATCTTCTCCTGTCTCTAAAAAGAAGACTGTTGTAGACTCTTCGAAAAGAGTCAATACTCGATCGTAGTCTCGGCAACAAGCTGAGTCGGCTCACCGAGAAGAGGTGACGACCCCAACTTCCACTCAAAGACAAATACACACTGCAGACGTAGAGAGCCCGGAAAAACCTCTACGCAGAAAGAAAATAGCTTTCAGAAAGAAAGTGGCCACCCCTCTAAAAGCTATCCATACTTCTGCTCTAACAAGTGCTGCCGTCGGGGTTATGATGCCTTCACCTACGCCTGCTCCTGAGCCTAGGCAGGTGACAGATACAGAAATAAGGGATGAGGTTGCAGACATAAGAGAGGAGACTGCAAAAGCAAAAGATGAGGCAGCAGAAGCGAATGTAACCCCGACCCAAATCAATGAGTCGGAATCACCTGTTGAGGTATTGCCATCTCCTACACTTGTAATAGAAGCTGCTCGTCTTCCAGCTACACCAAGATCGCATCGGGCTGAAGAAGATCGACTGATGATCGAGGCCCTGGAAGACTGTGACTTTGGCTTCCATGATGATATAGATCCAATCGACGCAAGTGATGATGAGGAAGCACGAGAAGAGGGTGCAGATGATGAAGAAACATCAGCGGAGAATGTTAATGATAATCTGAATCCGGAAGAGGATGCTGATGCCTATGTATCCCAAGAGAAGAACGCTGTTAATGAAGTAGCACTGTAGGAAGCTACTGTCACCGATCCAAGAGATATTGACTGATATTGATAATCCTCTTTTATAGATCAAATGACTGACATCTTATCTTTTATTTATGCAGAAATTCAACCTTCTACAATTCCTCCGGTATGTACTGACATAATGCCGACAAAAACGATAGCCAGCAGCAGCCGTCATTTATCAGGCGGTTCTGACGCAGGAAGTAGTCAGGCAGTGATGTCTGAAGCTACTTCTGCGAGGCTGCAGCCTATGTCAACAGATGACAATCTTGTCATTAAACCCAGCATTGGTAAACTTGCCCTCATTTTGACCCTTTTTTATAGTCCTTAATGACAGCAAACTGATGCCGTTTATTCGTTTTCGCAGAAGAACATCTGGGAGGGGCAACTAGCTCCACTATGGCTCCCTTGTCCAAAGAGACTTCAGTCTATGTTCAAGAAGTCGAACTTTTGCCTTCACAGCATCTGCTGCTACAACTTCTATAGGAGTCGCTGCCACACCTAGTATAGCAACCACTAACAAATTTATAGTTGGCTCCTTCACCAACCTCTTCTTCACTTCATTAAGACCTTTAGTAGAAAGGGTAATGGAGAAAGAGAGTGTTGGTTTCATCATTGTCAGAAGTCCAACTTCTTATTTGATCGGCGGCATCCGAAGTCAGGGTGATGAGTCTCAAGCCGCCTATCTCGAACATGTGCTGGACGAGCTGGAGGAGTCAATTAAGATTTATAAAGATCTTAATCGGGGGGAGGTAGAGCCACTGGTGAATGCCGAGTTTGAAAGGATGACTCGAGAAGCTGAGGTCACAAAAGCTGCTTTCAAGACTTTCTTGGACACTTTTGCCACAAAGTCTTCAGAATATGATTCCCAGATGGAGATAGTAGCGTCTGCTGCTGGGGAGAAAGAAAAGAAGGTTGCTGAACTAGAGGCAGAGTTTGCTCGACTTCAAGAAGAGTTGAGGATCGTTCAACTTGCTCTTGAGGAAGAAACTACACAGCATCAAGCTGCAGTTCAGCAACTAGACATTTTGACCCATGAAATGAATGAGTTTGTCAAGTCTCATCAAGATGAAATCGCTCGCCGACTAGTGACCTTGCCGACATTTGACGATAAATCTGGAATGGATGAAGCTAGAAAGCGGGTGCTGGATTCTCGTGAAGAATGACTTCAAACTTTGAAGCAGCAGATAGCTAGTCTGATGACCCCACCGATTGAGTAAAAGAAAATCTTTTGTACTTTCTCCTTTGTGATATGTATTTTGTAATGCCTTTTATTTTGATCAATAAAAAGATATTATTTTGTGGATCTATTATTTATTGCATATCCCATTACGGATATAAATAATAGCGATAAAAAATATATTCAGAGATTCAGGACATGATATATTTCTTGATTTGGAAAATAATTATATTCATTATATCTGCTCAGAGGTAATATGGACATGGCAGAATATAATTTTCTTTTTTTTAATATCATTATTTGGGTAGACAACTTAATCAGAGGTAATAAAGACGTGACAAGTTGTTGATATGGTTGAACGGATGAGTCGTCAGGATGTATGAACGAAATGAATCGTCAGGATGAACGGATGAACCGTCGTATGAATGGTATAAACGGATGAACCGTCGGATGAATAGAATGAACGGGTGAACCATCAGGTGAATAGAATGAACGGATGAACCGTCGGATGAATAGAATGAACGGGTGAACCGTCAGGTGAATGGAATAAACGGATGAACCGTCGGATGAATAGAATGAACGGGTGAACCGTTAGGTGACGAATGTGTCGCTTCGATTCACGTAATCGACTGTTTCAAGAATCTCTGCCTATAAATAGAACAAAAATTTTAGATGGAATGATCAGTTTCAATTGTAACACAAAATGTCGTCTGGAGATGCATCCGAGAAGGCTGAGATCATCCCGAAGGTCGAAGAAGTTGTTGCGGAACGTCGAGTCGAGCCAACCCAGTCAAAGCAGACAGAGGCGGGCGAAGGTTCGTCTGCACCCAAGCCACCACGGGATATCTTGGACTTCCTGGTTGAGCCAGGGAAGACTGAAGAGGAAGAGGCCATGAGGATGGCCGCTTGTGCGTTTCTGGTGAAGTCGAGCAAGGATGTCCTCGGCTCTTTTGCCGATTATATTTTTGAAAAGGACGGTAGTGGTCCTCGTCCTGTCTTTAAGAAGGACGATAGTGATTCTCGTCCTTGATATTATGTAACATCGTTTATGATGAAAAAATCAAACTTTACTTATGAACTATCCGATCACATTTATAAGAAATCCCTTTTACATTCATACATAGTACTTTTTAAGGAACTTGCCATTGATGGGCATCATCGCCACTCGACCGTCTAGCTCAGTGAATTGATAGGCTCCATTTGAGAAGACTTTACTCACGATACAAGGCCCTTCCTATTTTGCATCGAACTTGCCTTTGCTCATGTGAGTCATGGTCATGGGACGTCTGACTGTTAGAACAAGTTCTCCTTTCTGAAAGGTTCTGACTTTAACTTTGCGGTTAAAAGTCTTTGAGATGCGGGTTTGATATAATTATATGTGTTGTTGAGCCAATAGTCGCTTCTCGTCGTGCGCCTCCAGTTCTTGAAGTCGAAGAAGATCATTATTCTCCGTAGTAAGTTCATTAGCGATGGTGTGAAACCCAACTTTTGTTTTATAAATTAATATTAGTGCTCTTCTATTATTATTATATTTATTATAAATATTAGTATTTTTATTATAATTATTGTTGAGTGTTAAAATTATTTCGAAAATTAATTCACATGGACTTTTGGTTGTTGACTCAGACTCGAACCCAGACCCGAGCCCGAACCCAGACCCAATCCTTTTTCTTTGAAATCTGTTTCTTATAAAAAATAATAATAATAATTGCTTTTGAGTTGGTCCAAATTGGACCAGCGTACACTTTCAACCCAACCCCACTCTTTTCCCTATTCTTCCTCTCCCACGTTCTCCTCACAGCCACATAACACCCCCACTCCTTCTTACTTAAGACCAACACCCCCACTCCTCTTCTCCAAATCTTCTTCTCTCTCACTCTCTCACAGATCATAAACTCTCCCTTCCCTCTATTCTCTTCCCAAGAGTAGCAAACCCTTCTCCCTCACAAAGTCCCTCTTTCCCGAAGCTCCCTCTCCCCGACCCGCGAGCCAGCGCCCGAAGCCCTCCGGCCGGCCTCCTCCAGACCCGACCCCCGCTTCCTGACGCCGAGCCCCTTCAGCGCGCCCCTCCGTGCTGCACCCGGAGCCCCTCCGGCCGACCCGCACGGCGCCCCTCCCCGACCGCCGGCATCTCCCGCCGCCGGCTCCTCCAGACCGGTCGACCCCGCGACCCGACTCTCCAGCGCCTCCGGCCGCCCTAGCCCGGCCTTCCCGCGCCCGACGCAGCTCCGGCCAACCCCCTCTGGACGACCGACCGCCTTTCTACGGTCTTCCGTGCTGCTGTTCGGTCCATCCCGACCCCGATCCGCTGTTCCCGCGGTCCCGCGACAGCGTTGCTCGCTGTCCACTGCTGTTTCAAGCCCCGATCCGCTGTTCTGTGGCTTTTCGTTCCCGGCCAGGAGCTAAGTTCCAGTTTGGACGCTGTCCCGGGTTTGCATTGCTGTTCGGATCTCCATTTCTCTTCTTTATTAATCATCTGAGAGCTCTAGCCGAGCAACCCGAGGTATAACCCATATCCCGTTCTATTTTCATACTGTCTGTGATGAGAATAGTCTTTGATTCCCTCCTGGGAATTCGGTTTTTAGCGACGTCGTATTTTTCGAAACCTTCGAAAAGGTTCTGTTGGTTGTTTTGGATTTTCCGGAACTTTTCGGAAATTGGATTTCGGTATATTTTGGCTTCCGGATATTTCCGGTATTGTGCTGTGACGTTTGGTTAGATTCGGACTTCCGAAATTATTTCGGGTCGTTACGAATTAATCTGTGGATTGGTTGTGGATTATTTTATATATATATATTGGGATTCCCTGGTTTGGGATTGTAGGAAAGATTATCGGCATATTTCCCAGTTTTTGGGTTGACCAAAAATAGAGGAAATGCTGCCAGATTTTTTCGTAAATTTAAAGTATATTTTAAAAATGATTTTAAAATGGATTTCGGAAATGTTATATTTGGATTTTGGGCGACGACCGTATCGGTCAATGGGCCCGGCTAAGTGCAAACGAAACCGGCTTCGCCCGGACTTTGAGGCATTAGCCTAGTTGACGATTGGACCATATCTGAGACTAGTTCATATTTACTTTATTTTTATTATTATTTATTTATTTATTTAATTTATATAAAGTTTAGGACTAACGGCAGTTTTTGTCTTATTTCAATTTATGTAAATAAATTGTAATAGGCATAAGCCCAGCTGGTTGTTGGTTCTGTAACTGTATTTTGGTAGCGTAGGTTTTTGGTTATTGCTGATTTTGCGAGTTTTTGTAGCGTTCGAATAAATCGGATAAAAGTATTTCCGTATAAAAATTAATAAAGAATTTCTCACCTAAAATTTACAAGTTTTAATATTAATTAACGATCATGTATTTCTCACTAAATAAGAAATTAGTTTTATATTTATAGTTACTAAAATACAAGGTTTTAACCAATTAATCTGGTATCGACGAGTTTTCCAAATTCAAAGTTTAAAACGATCTTTTCCCTCGTATTAAAATTAACGCACCGATAATCGTAATTCTTGTTTGTGTTTTGTTAAATAAGAATTAAAAGGATTAGGACACAAATAGAGATTTCAACTAGCGTAGCTAGATTGGTAACCCTGGAATCTGAGTCAATTTCTCGAATGTAGGAATTCGAGGACGATTCTGAATTTCCATCTCGAAGTCTTCATCCTCTCCAGTCAAATCCATTTTGAGGCAAGTATAGTTTGTGCTAGTTTTACAGTTATCTTTATGATCGTTTTACTGCAAGTTTAAACCACGATGCAAACACGAAACTCTCTCGGAGAGTACTGATTATGACTACTGTACTGATTGGGGACTGGGGGAGTAGAGTAATGTTTATGACCAAAGCCAACTGTAACTTAGAACTGTATTAGCTTACCCCTCACACACACGGGGATAAGCCGAATCGTATCAATAGGATACAACTGTACATCCCAAGCCGGTCATATTCATTGCCTATTCAAATTACACTGTTTTACTGCTAGAAAACTGTTCAATTTCTAAATTGTTTAAAAGTGCATGATTCTATTATTCATTTTAACTGTTTTAAATTAGCATGAATTGTGCTTTGCTCCCTCCTGACTGGAGATACATTTTTAGGGGATATTGAGGATGCTGAGCTGTTAATCAGCAGCTACTACGACCCTGTTCTGTACCCAGTAATGCTGCCAGAGTTCCCATTGGAGGACGTTGGGACTGAGGCCCATGAGCTGGCTGATAGATAGATTTTTTTTCAGCATTGTTGTTTATTTCAAACTCTGTTATTTATTTCAGTACATTTTCCAGTTGTACTTCATTTTAAAGTTTAATAAAATTTCATTTCCCGAATTTTGAGTTGTGACAAATATAGATGTTGTTATATGGTTACCTACTAATGGAACAGCTTACTGCCGCCGTCTCAACAACGGTGCAGGCTGGACATGATCCGGTTCGACCCAATTATTTAGGATCGGGTCGTGACGTTTTTAGTGGTGGCCCATGCAGGTCCTAACAACAACTTAGGAAAACATACCTAGAAATAATTAGAACACTAGAACATTAATTTGTCACAACATATGTCCGATTTATATATATAAATAAATATTTTTGTTTGATTATAGACTGGTAGGATACCTTGCTTATGGTTGTACCCTAAACCTTCCAGATTATGACCAAGGAAAAGACCACCCCTGCTGGCGATGAGGTGTCATCATCTGAACATACCCCATCTCCCCCAGCACGTCCAGACCCTTCACCGTTGCAGCTGACCGACCGTCTCCATCAATCTCCAGCACTCTGCGGCGCTTATGCCACTACTTCTCAAGCGGCGAACCCTACACTTTCCCGGGCTGAACCGTAGATCTCTGCGGTAGTGGCCGCACCAGCTGCCCCACCAGTGCCCGTAGATCCCACTGATCTAGTGGGAATGCTACGAGGAGTGCTTAAAGCCCAGAGAGCTCAAGCAGAAGCCCACCGAGAGCAGACTGCAGCCCAAGCTGCAGCCCATCGCGAGCAGACCACGATTATGAGAGAATGCATGGAGAATGCCCCAACGTGGCTATGGCTGCCCTCGAGAGAGGAGGAACCACTTCATCAGAGCCACGACCTGCCAAGGTAAGCATGATTCAGGAGTTAAGTTATATTTCATTAAGGCCATTCTTTTGATTAGAGGCGTATTATTGCATGAAGGTTGGAGATATAGAGAGCTTTAAGAAGCAATGCCCTCGACCTTTCAAAGGAACCGAGGGTATCATCTACGCCGATGAATGGCTAGACAGTATGGAGCGTCTCTTGAGCGTCGCTCGACTCCCGGAGGACCTCAAGACTGAAGCAGTAGGACTCTAACTGCAAGATGTGGCGAGCACCTGGTATCGGAATGAACCCCGACTCCAGGATAAGAAGCTCGACTGGGACACCTTCAAGAGGCTGTTCCGTAGGAAGTTCTTTCCAACATCTGAGATACGGGAGATGGAAAGGCAATTCCAGGACCTGAAGCAAGGAAGCATGACGGTCAGCGAATATACGGCAGAGTTCGGCCGACTTAGCCGTTTTGCCCAGAACCTGGTTGCTGACCCCAAGGATCGTGCTGAACGATTCAGGTATGGACTAAGAGAAGAGATTCGCACCCCTGTGATCGCAGGTGGCACCAAGACTTATGAGAGGATCCTGATTCGAGCTCAGGATGTGGAGAAGAGCCAGCCTTCTCGATCCAAGAGGGAGTACCCTGGAACTAGCAACTTCCAGGGTAATCAGAAGAGGCCCAACAACAACAACAGCAGGCCTTCGCACCACCAACAGCAGCACCATCAGGCGAGGACTAATGACAGAGCGCCTCAAAAGCAGATCCATGTCTGTGATTTTTGCAAGAGGCCAGGACATCAATCGAACATATGCAGGAAGAAGCTAGGACACTGCCTAGTCTGTGGGTCTGCCACCCACCAAGTGAGAGACTTCCCCTCATCAGTTCACCGGACCGAAACCAATCAGCAAAGAGCTCCCCTACCTACTCAGCAACAACGGTTCGGACAGCACCAGCAGAAGACCGGACGAGCTTTTGCCCTAGCAGCTGATGAGCAGGAACCAGAGCAGGAACCTACCGCTGATGTCATCACAGGTTCCATTTATGTGTTTTCACATCCTGCTCTAGCATTATTTAATTCGGGTACATCACATAGTTTCATATCATCAAAGTTTATTTCTGCACACCACATAGATTCGGGACTTACCAAGGTAATTAGTAGAGTTATGGCCGGTGGTGGACCCATACCCATCACTGAGGCTTGTAATTGTCCCATAACCATCTCAGGCCACCAGTTCTCAACCCCCTTACTAGTGATGCCCCTGCCCAACTATGATGTAGTCCTAGGGATGGACTGGTTGAGTGAACAGCATGCGCTGATAGATTGTCACCGAGGATGTGTAATCTTCAGCCCACCAGGAGAACCGGAGTTTGAAATCTCTCGGGCTCCGGAAGACATGAAGAGTGTTTCCTACTCCTCAATCACCGAAGAACCCGGGCCTCCTAACCCTATCATCGCGAAATTTATGGACGTCTTTCCAGATAGTCTTCCAGGATTGCCGCCGGATCGAGGTGTGGAATTCACCATTGATCTAGTACCCAGCTCTTCCCCTATTTCTCGGGAATGCTATAGAGTCAACCCCAAGGAGGCCAAGGAGATGAAGGATCAGATCGACGAGCTGAAGGCACAAGGATTTATCAGAGACGGAGCTTCACCCTGGGGAGCACCAGTTTTGTTCGTGCCTAAGAAGGATGGAACTGTGCGGATGTGCATTGACTACCGGGCGCTGAACAACATCACCATCAAGAACAAGTACCCCCTATTCCGGATCGAAGACCTGTTTGATCAACTGAGTGGAGCCAAGGTATTTTCAAAGGTAGATCTCAGATCAGGCTACCATCAAATCAAGGTCAGGAAGGAGGATATTCCCAAGACGGCGTTCAATACCAAGTATGGGCAGTTTGAATTTTTGGTCATGCCGTTTGGACTGACAAATGCTCCTACGGTATTCATAAACCTCATGAACAAGGTTTTTCATGAATATCTGGATTAGTTTGTTGTTGTCTTTATCGATGACATACTGATCTACTCGAAGACAGAGGAAGAGCATGAAGAGCACCTGAGGAAAGTGCTGAGTACCTTGAGGAAGGAGAAGCTCTATGGTAAGCTATCCAAATGCGAATTCTTTTTAGACAAAGTAGAATTTTTGGGACATGTTGTCACAGGAAAAGGAATTTTGGTGGATCCTAAGAAGATAGCTGCTATTGAGAAGTGGACTGCACCAAGCTCGGTTGCAGAGATCAGGAGCTTTTTGGAACTAGCTGGCTACTACCGAAAGTTCGTGAAGGATTTCTCCAAGATTGCTGAGCCGATGACGAAGCTTACCAGGAAGAATGAGGAGTTCATATGGTCTGAAGCTTGCCAGTCAGCTTTTGAGGAACTGAAGAAGAGGCTTACAACGGCGTCGATACTTGCGCTACCCGCAGGTACCGGCAGTTTCTCAATCTATAGTGATGCTTCTGGAAAAGGACTGGGCTGCGTTCTTCAACAACACGGGAAAGTAATTGCCTATGCATCTAGACAATTACGGACTCATGAGAAGAACTATCCCACATATGATTTGGAGCTCGCAGTGGTAATTTTTGCTTTGAAGCTATGGAAGCACTACCTGTATGGAGAGAGGGTGGAAATATTTACAGACCACAAAAGTCTGAAATATGTTTTCACTCAGAAGGAGCTGAACATGAGACAGAGACGATGGCTGGAGCTGATGAAAGATTTTAACATTAACCTGCAGTATCATCCGGGTAAGGCTAATGTTGTTGCAGATGCACTTAGTCGATACCCGATGGCAATGTTCTTAACCAAGGAGCGTCATTTGCTGGAGGACATGGAGAAGCTTGGATTGGAAATTGTACTGCCCGAGGAGGAGATAAAGAAACTTAGAAGAGAAGCCATCGTACCAGAAGATGAATCATCATTGATGCAGTTGCAAGTGCGTTCGAGTCTTATGGACAGGATCAAGGAGACACAATTCCAAGACGAGACGCTTTGCAAACTCAGAGACCAAGTGCTGGCAGGAATACTTGAAGGATTCTCAATCACCAGCGACGGAGCACTGAAGAATGGTACGATGCTTTGTGTACCAACTGGCGAACTGAGGAACGAGCTGATGCAAGAAGCGCACCAGTCGCAGTATTCCATACATTCTGGAGCCAACAAAATATACCGGGATATGCGAACAATAGTATAGTGGTACGGAATGAAGAAAGATGTATCCAGGTATGTGGCTAGATGTTTAATTTGTCAACAAGTTAAAGCTAGCAGACAGAAACCAGCAGGATTATTGCAGCCGCTTGACATTCCGGAGTGGAAATGGGAGCACATAACGATGGATTTTGTATCGGGACTGCCTCGATCCCAAGGAGGGAAGGATGCCATTTGGGTTATCGTGGACCGACTGACTAAGTCAGCTCACTTTATCCCCTTCAAGGTTGGTTTATCCACCGAGAAGTTGGCAGCACTATACATGCGGCACATCTACCGGATTCATGGAGTTCCGGTAAGTATCGTATCTGACAGAGATACTAGATTTACCTCTCACTTTTGAAAAAGTTTGCATGACAGCTTGGGAACCCAACTGAAGTTCAGCACCGCCTACCACCCTCAGACTGACGGGCAATCAGAGAGAACAATCCAGACGCTAGAAGATATGCTGAGATCCTGCGTCCTGGAATTTGGAGGGTCTTGGAAAGACCATTTGCACTTGGTAGAGTTCTCTTACAACAACAGCTACCAAGCTAGCATCGGTATGACACCGTTCGAGGCACTCTATGGACGTCGTTGCCGTACTCCACTTGCTTTGGACGATATCCGAGAATGAGTGTTGCTTGGACCTGAGATGGTGACCGAAGCAGCAGAAAAGGTGAGAATGATCAGAGACAAGCTCAGGATTGCCCAGGACAGACAGAAGCATTGGGCTGATAGTAGCAGACGGCCTTTGGAGTTTGAAGAAGGCAACAGTGTGTTTGTGAAGATCTCGCCTACCAGAGGAACAATCCATTTCGGCAGAGCAGAAAAGTTAAGCCCCAGGTATATTTGTCCATTTAAAGTACTTAGCAGGATTGGAGAAGTGGCTTATCGGGTGGCTCTACCCCCAAGTCTCGAAGGCGTCCACAACGTCTTCCACGTCTCGCAGCTGAGACGCTACATCCCGGACCCGAGCCATATCTTAGACCATTCAGAGCTGAAGATTGGACCCAGCCTCACAGTGCCGGAGAAGCCAGTGGCGATATTGGACAGAGGCGAGAAGAGAACCAGGAACACCGTGACGTCGATAGTCAAAGTTATGTGGTGGCACAACTCACCAGGAGAGTCGACCTGGGAGCGAGAAGACCAGATGCGGGAGCAGTACCCGTACCTGTTTGAGACTTAAGGTAATCCCTAACCTTGCCTTTAAATTTCGAGGACGAAATTTTCTAAGGAGGGAAGATTGTGAAACCCAACTTTTGTTTTATAAATTAATATTAGTGCTCTTCTATTATTATTATATTTATTGTAAATATTAGTATTTTTATTATAATTATTGTTGAGTATTAAAATTATTTCAAAAATTAATTCACATGGACTTTTGGTTGTTGACTCAGACTCGAACCCAGACCCGAGCCCGAACCCAGACCCAATCCTTTTTCTTTGAAATATGTTTCTTATAAAAAAAATAATAATAATAATTGCTTTTGAGCTGGTCCAAATTGGACCAGCGTACACTTTCAACCCAACCCCACTCTTTTCCCTATTCTTCCTCTCCCACGTTCTCCTCACAGCCACATAACACCCCCACTCCTTCTTACTTAAGACCAACATCCCCACTCCTCTTCTCCAACTCTTCTTCTCTCTCACTTTCTCACAGATCATAAACTCTCCCTTCCCTCTATTCTCTTCCCAAGAGTAGCAAACCCTTCTCCCTCACAAAGTCCCTCTTTCCCGAAGCTCCCTCTCCCCGACCCGTGAGCCAGCGCCCAAAGCCCTCCGGCCGGCCTCCTCCAGACCCGACCCCCGCTTCCCGACGCCGAGCCCCTTCAGCGCGCCCCTCCGCGCTGCGCCCGGAGCCCCTCCGGCCGACCCGCACGGCGCCCCTCCCCGACCGCCGGCATCTCCCACCGTCGGCTCCTCCAGACCGGCCGACCCCGCGACCCGACTCTCCAGCGCCTCCGGCCGCCCTAGCCCGGCCTCCCCGTGCCCGACGCAGCTCCGGCCAACCCCCTCTGGCCGACCGACCGCCTTCCCGCGGTCTTCCGTGCTGCTGTTCGGTCCATCCCGACCCCGATCCGCTGTTCATGCGGTCCCGCGACAGCGTTGCTCGCTGTCCACTGCTGTTCCGAGCCCTGATCCGCTGTTCTGTGGCTTTTCGTTCCCGGCCAGGAGCTAAGTTCCAGTTTGGACGCTGTTCCGGGTTTGCATTGCTGTTCGGATCTCCATTTCTCTTCTTTATTAATCATCTGAGAGCTCTAGCCGAACAACCCGAGGTATAACTCCTGTCCCGTTCTATTTTCATACTGTCTGTGATGAGAATGGTCCCCGATTCCCTCCTGGGAATTCGGTTTTTAGCGACGTCGTATTTTTCGGAACCTTCGGAAAGGTTCTGTTGGTTGTTTTGGATTTTTCGAAACTTTTCGGAAATTGGATTTCGGTATATTTTGGCTTCCGGATATTTTCGGTATTGTGCTGTGACGTTTGGTTGGATTCGGACTTCCGAAATTATTTCAGGTCGTTCCGAATTAATCTGTGGATTGGTTGTGGATTATTTTATATATATATTTTAGGATTCCCTGGTTTGGGATTGCAGGAAAGATTATCGGCATATTTCCCAGTTTTTGGGTTGACCAAAAATAGAGGAAATGCTGCCGAATTTTTCCGTAAATTTAAAGTATATTTTAAAAATGATT
This sequence comes from Iris pallida, assembly GCA_029216955.1. Lineage (NCBI taxonomy): Eukaryota > Viridiplantae > Streptophyta > Magnoliopsida > Asparagales > Iridaceae > Iris > Iris pallida. The sequence continues at coordinate 2,672,024 of JANAVB010010400.1, forward strand.
TTAAAATGGATTTCGAAAATATTATATTTGGATTTTGGGCGACGACCCTATCGGTCAATGGGCCCGGCTAAGTGCAAACGAAACCAGCTTCGCCCGAACGTTGAGGCATTAGCCTAGTTGACGATTGGACCATATCTGAGACTAGTTCATATTTACTTTATTTTTATTATTATTTATTTATTTATTTAATTTATATAAAGTTTAGGACTAACGGCAGTTTTTGTCTTATTTCAATTTATGTAAATAAATTGTAATGGGCATAAGCCCAGCTGGGTGTTGGTTCTGTAACTGTATTTTGGTAGCGTAGGTTTTTGGTTATTGCTGATTTTGCGAGTTTTTGTAGCGTTCGAATAAATCGGATAAAAGTATTTTCGTATAAAAATAATAAAGATTTTCTTACCTAAAATTTACAAGTTTTAATATTAATTAACGATCATGTATTTTTCACTAAATAAGAAATTAGTTTTATATTTATAGTTACTAAAATACAAGGTTTTAACCAATTAATCTGGTATCGACGAGTTTTCCAAATTCAAAGTTTAAAACGATATTTTCCCTCGTATTAAAATCAACGCACCGATAATCGTAATTCTTGTTTGTGTTTTGTTAAATAAGAATTAAATGGATTAGGACACAAATAGAGATTTCAACTAGCGTAGCTAGATTGGTAACCCTGAAATCTGAGTCAATTTCTCGAATGTAGGAATTCGAGGATGATTCTGAATTTCCATCTCGAAGTCTTCATCCTCTCCAGTCAAATCTATTTTGAGGCAAGTATAGTTTGTGTTAGTTTTACAGTTATCTTTATAATAGTTTTACTGCAAGTTTAAACCACGATGCAAACACGAAATTCTCTCGGAGAGTACTGATTATGACTACTGTACTGATTGGGGACTGGGGGAGTAGAGTAATGTTTATGACCAAAGCCAACTATAACTTAGAACTGTATTAGCTTACCCCTCACACACACGGGGATAAGCCGAATCGTATCAATAGGATACAACTGTACATTCCAAGCCGGTCATATTCATTGCCTATTCAAATCACACTGTTTTACTGCTAGAAAACTGTTCAATTTCTAAACTGTTTAAAAGTGCATGATTCTATTATTCATTTTAACTGTTTTAAATTAGCATGAATTGTACTTTGTTTCCTCCTGACTGAAGATACATTTTTAGGGGATATTGAGGATGCTGAGCTGTTAATCAGCAGCTACTACGACCCTGTTCTGTACCCAGTAGTGCTGCCAGAGTCCCCATTGGAGGACGTTGGGACTGAGGCCCATGAGCCGGCTGATAGATAGATTTTTTTTTCAGCATTGTTGTATATTTCAAACTCTGTTATTTATTTCAGTACATTTTCCAGTTGTACTTTATTTCAAAGTTTAATAAAATTTTATTTCCCGAATTTTGAGTTGTGACAAATATAGATGTTGTTGTATGGTTACCTGCTAATGGAACAGCTTACTGCCGCCGTCTCAACAACGGTGCAGGCTGGGCATGATCCGGTTCGACCCAATTATTTGGGATCGGGTTGTGACAGATGGCAATCCTCAAGAAAGGAATTTGAAGTTCCAGAGGTAGAACTGCTTCACAACCGTACACCAGAGAGAAGGGTGTACAGCCTGTGGGGTTACAGACCGTAGTATGGTAGGTCCATAGACATTCTCCAAGCTTTTCACTCCAGTTCCGTTTGTTAGTAGACACAAACTTCTTAAGGAGCTTGATGATAGTCTTGTTGAAGGCTTCAGCCAAGCCATTAGCAGCAGGGTTGTAAGCTGTAGAGGCAACATTATCAATCCGATGATCGTCACAGAACCTGGTGAACTTTTGATTGATGAATTGAGGTCCATTGTCGTGAATGATTCGTCGAGGCACACCAAACATGTAGATAACGTAGTGTTTGACGAAGTTGATGACGCTGCTGGTTTTGACTTCAGCCAAGGGTATAGCTTCGGCCCACTTGGAAAAATAATCAGTTATTGCTATTATAAACCGATGTACCTTAGAAGAAGAAGGATTGATAGGACCTATAATATCTATGCCCCAAGCTTCAAAAGGCCAGGAAGCAGCAGTCGGATGAAGGAATTCCGACGGTTGATGGATGAAATCTGTATAGATTTGACAGGCTCAACATTTCTTTGCATATTCGATGGCATCAGACACCATAGAGGGCCAATAGTAACCCATTCATCGGATACGATCTTGCAGTTTAGGGCCAGGTTGATGTACTCCATAAACACCATCTTGAGCTTCACGCAATACTTGCTTTGCTTTATCACCCGCAAGACAGCGCAAGAGTAGGCCGTCATAAGTCCGTCGATAAAGAGTTTTGGTAGTCTGATCGTAGTAAAATCGAAAAGATCGTCGACGAATACACGTAGCCTTCTTAGGATCTTCAGGAAGTATGTCATGAACTACAAAGTCGATGAAAGGAGCTCTCCAATCTTCATTGATAACATTGACTTCAGTGAAGTTACTGAACTCAATATTGTGATTGTTTTCAATACAGAATAACTCTCTGTTGGAAACAACTTGTTGTCTTTTGATGGGAATTGCTAAAACTGCTGTGAGATTAGCTAGAGCATCTGCCTCCATATTACAAGTTCACCGAACATATTCAATGAAGAAAGCCTTGAATGATGTAGCCATATAAATTGCAGCTTCATGATAGGGCACTAAATCTTTATGGCGAACTTCATAGGTTCCTCTAACCTGGTTAACAACCAACTTGGAGTCCCCATAGACTTTAAGATATTCGACTCTCAACTGTTTTGCTAATTGGAGTCCAATGAGTAGAGCATTGTATTCTGCTACGTTGTTGGAGCAGGGTTCATCCAGGGAGTAAGCTCTTTGGATAGCTGACCCATCTGGAGAAACAAGAACAACCCCAACTCCTGCGACAATGATACCATTTGGTCCGACCCTGGATGCACCGTCAAAGAATAGACGCCAAGAAGGAAATTCTTCGGAGATTATATTTGATTCCAACGTCTCATCTGGAATTTCATCATAGAGTTTGATGTCTCTGGTATAGGATGAGCTACTAAGAAGTGTGAGCCCCTATTTTTCAAAATTTATTTAATTAGTGTTAATTAATTATTAATGTCATATTTAGCCTTAATATATTTATTATGATTTTTAGGAATTTTTTTAGAATTCTTAAATGATTTTTAAATGAGTTTTAAATACTAAAATATCATTTTGTAATTAATTAAAAAGTTTTAATATCATTTTGTAATATTTAGAATTGTTTTAATATAGTTATGTAATTTATTAAATTGTTACAATAGCAGTTTGTAATTAATTATTTGTTTTAAATGGTGGAACGCAAATTTCTATTTGCATTTAGTCTGTTAGGGACCATTTTGTAATAACCTAAACTCTAGGGGGTTTTCTGTAAATTCCTAATCTACCCACCCCCGACGACCAGGCAACCCCCCCCCCCCAACTGCCCGACGACCGCCGACTCACTGACCCCGCCATTTCTGGCCAGCGCGACGCCCCCCGACCGACTCGACCCCCCTATAAAAACCCCCTCACTCCCCTTACATCGACCACAACCACGACAACCCCCCAGCCACCCACAACCGCCCCGGTCTTCCCCAAAACCCCCAACCGGAACCCTAGCTCCGACTAACCCCCCAAATCCACCTCACCGACGAGCGTCACCGCCCCCAACCACCCTCAACTGACTCGTCGCGCTGAGGCGAGTCGATCGCCACCCGAGCGCCGCTTCCCCATCACCTCCTCCGCCGTCCACGGCCTTCAAAACCCTCACCGATCGCCGGACACGTAAGTTGCAGCACTGAATTGTGTCGTGCGTGTCTTGAATCAACCTATGTTGTTCGCCAGGACACGACGAACCCAACGCTGTGCTCGGACACGCGTTTCATGACTCGTACGTGTCATGCATAGCACGGACACGTAGACTCTGTGGCCCAAACTGTCAGGACACAGAGTTGATTTTTCGGGTTTACTGTTATTTTAACTAAAACCTAAATAAAATAAACAAAAATCCTATTCCTAACAGCAAGCCGAGTTGGCCCACTGGTCAGCGCGCGAGTTTAAACCCTCCCCGCCTCTCCCCCCCCCCCCCCCCCCCCCCCCCCCCCCCCCCCCCCCGCGCGTACAGTGGCCCGAGTTCGAGCCTTAGGCTCTGTTGTTTTGTTTTATTTTCTTTTTCTTTTCTTTTCTTTTGTTTTAATTATATATATTTATATATATATTTATATATATATAAAATATATATATATATATATATATATATATATATATATATATATATATATATATATATATATATATATATATATATATATATATATATATACATACAAAATATATATATATATATATATATATATATATATATATGTATGTATATATATATGTATATGTATGTATTTATATACTATTATATATATTATAACTACTGTTATTTTATATATATATATATATATATATATATATATATATATATATATATATATATATATATATATATATATATATAAGGAAAAAAAAAAAAAATATATATATATATATATATATATATATATATAAGGAAATATATATATATATATATATATATATATATATATATATATATATATATATATATATATATATATATATATATATATATATATATGTACAAAAAAAAAAAAAAAAAAAATATATGTACAATGATGTTTTTGAATTTCTAAAAATACTTTAATTACTGTTAAAACTTTGGAAAAAATAGTATTTTGATACTATGTTAATTTAGCTAATTTATCATAATTTTTATAGTATTTAATTTGCAGTTTTGCCACTATTTTGGCATATGAAACCAGAACTCATTTTCTGTGTACTTAGGAAAACTGATTTTTATAAAGTAATTATACTGGTTAATAAATTCCAGAAAAATTATAATAAATTTCTATAATTAATGAGGATCATTTTGGTACTTTATTTTATATAAAATTAAGCTTTTTGTCTATCTCAAAAATTGTTGGAATACAATGTTCATTTGATATATTTATTGAATAATTACGACTTGCAACTTTTTGTGTTATTTTGAGTTATAGCCGTGTTAAACCTCACCCCTCACTAGTGTAAAGACCCTAGAAAGTTAGTTATAGTAGTGTGTCATCCTACATTGGTCTCCTATGCTAAAGTCACCATTTTGGCTAGGTGTCCAGTCATAAGTCGTGTTGCACCAATTAGTGTCTTAGTGTTTTAGCTTAGTGTAAAAACTAAGTTTATGTATTTATTTCTATAGTGACGAGTTACCAGACATCTATAGCACTTTTATCGCAGCTTGCTTTGCTAGAGGTAAGTACTTTCTACAAACTTTACATACTGTTACATAAATGAACTGCAAATCCAACCATGTTAAATGCTGATCCTTGGGGTAGCAAGTTAAACCTTCACATGTTGTATTACTTTCAGTCACTACCATGTTTAGAACAGTTTTATATCTCTCACATGATTAGAACCTGGGTTATAGGAAAACTGATAGTTGAGTACGTGATCATGCCCCCTTCTCCGTACGTATGTACCGAGCAAGGTTGATATTTTATATGTATACCTTGTCGTAGGCTTTATCTCAAAGCGGATTTGTACGTATGTACATCTATCGTCTTATCACTTGTACGGAAGTACATTTCATTATGTGCCCCTGCACATTGTACACCTATTGACGATCACATACCTGCTACAGTTTTAAATATTACATATACATTTGTCTCTATGACATATGTGTCCTTGCCATGATAGATTATGTGATGCCATGTTTCCAGTTATTCCTCTTATGTTCATTCATGTTTCATATGCTAGTTTGTTAGAATCAGTACTTGCTCCCGTCCTGACAGGATAACGTTGTAGGTATCCTTACTGAGGAGGAGTTGCTCTGCGACTCATATTATGGAGATGCTGCCGAGGACCCGGCTTTGCTTTACGAGGATGTTCCTGCGGGAAAACTCGTCTAGTTTGCGTAGTTGCTTGGGATATTTAGTGTAGTCGTGTATTAGACTACGTATTTTGTAACTGGACATGTATCCAGTTTTATATTTCAGACTTGTACTTTGGACTTATTTCTATATGAGACGACTTTTGTGTTTGGAGCATTTATGACTTTTATTCACTTATAGAACTGTTAGCACATTTAGTCTTATCTTGTTATTTCTAAAACAGCTTACTGCGCTTTATCTCAAGCGCAGGCTGGACATGACTCGGCCCGACCCAACAATTTGGGTAACGGGTCGTGACATATTTTTAGTGGTGGCCGATGCAAGTCCTGACTAAATTGTTTGGTTACGTTATTGTACCAAGCATGCCTGCAATTAGGAACTTAATGTAATTAGACAACATTAGGAATACGCTTAGAACACCTAGAGGAATACTAGGAATACAACATAGGAAATACATCACATGCTTGCTATTATAATTAGATTTTCTTGTCTATGATTATTTTAAAGAGTCCTTATAAGTCCTTTTTTATTGTAATTAGATGGTGCTTACTCGTTCATCCCAGTATGTTACACCTGAGAATGGCGCACTCCATATCCAGTCAGCTGACCAGTTGACTGATACACCTCCACCTACCACATTCCTCCACTCCACAGATCCACCAACCCAGATACCTCCACCACCTTCCACATCGCAGTCCCAGCAGGACCCGATACTTCCACCACCCCCTATCACTATACCTACCCAGGCTTCCGTCACACTCGACGGGAACCAACTGCTCACTCTGATCCAGGGGTTCCTAACAACCCATCGGGAGCAGACTACCCTACTCTGCCAGAGCATGGAGCGTTCTGAGGAACGTACCGTGGTCCCACCACCTGTAGAGCCACGGCAGAGAGCGGGGACGATCAAGGACTTCATGGGTCTGAATCCCAAGGAGTTCTCAGAGACTGAGGGAATAGTAGTAGCAGATGACTGGCTAGACTCGGTAGAGAGGAAGCTCTTTGGAGTTAGGATGCCGGATGACCTCCAGGTCGAGGCAGCGGGATTTCTGCTGATAGACTTGGCAGGAGTTTGGTTCCGGAATGAGCCGTTGTTTGCGAAAGAGTGGGCCACTTGGGATCAGTTCAAGACCCAGTTCAAGAAGAAATTCTTCTCGACCACTGCTAGAGTAGCCATGAGGCTACGATTCCAGAACATCCAGCAGGGGAACCGTTCTGTTGACGAGTATGCGGCAGAGTTTAGTCGCCTGAGCCGTTTCGCTCCTAGTCTGGTTGCAGATCCAGAGGAGATGACCCGTAGGTTTTGCCATGGTCTAGTTCCAGACATCGGTATTCTTATAGTGGCGAACGGTACGACTGACTACTACCAGAGCCTAGAGTTGGCTCGGAGCATCGAGGAGCGTCTTCTGTCTAGCAAGAGACCGGCTTCTGTACACCATGAGGGATCGTCCAAGCGTCAGGCTTTCCAGCAGAGAGCACCGACGCCGCCCCAGCAGACATATTGCCCTCCTACATCACATCACCCGACCCCGCCAGTTAGAGCCCCGGGACCCCGATATCAGCAGCAGCAGCAGATGGGAGCTATATGTTCTTTCTGCGGAAGACCAGGGCATGATTACACCAACTACAGAAAGAGGTTGAAGCAGTGTCTAGCTTGTGGGTCTTCCACCCATCAGCTTCGAGAGTGCCCAGTAGCGAAGACTAGAGGGCCGCTTCCGACTCAGCAGCAGAGGTTTGGGCAACATCTGCAGCAGCAAAAGGGACCTCAGGGGAAGACTTATAGCCTAGCCCTTGAGCCGGAGCCGGAGTAGGTTTCGAAGCTAGATTACGTAGCTGACGTCATCACAGGTCATGTTTATTTGTATACTTTTCTAGCTCTATGCTTGTTTGATTCTGGTGCATCTCATAGCTTCCTATCATTAGAGTTTATGCATAAATGCCATTTAGTAGCTACACCTACTGCGGAGATTAGTAGAGTGATGACGGGAGGAGGACCAGTGCCTATTAGAGCTATCTATAGATGTTCTATTTTTATAGCCGAAAGAGAGTTCAGGGGACGATTCTTTGTGATGCCACTCCCTGGTTATGATATCATATTGGGATGGACTGGCTTAGCTATGCCCATGCATCTATAGACTGTCATGAGGGTAGTATTTTGTTCAGTCCCCCAGGCACAGTACCATTCAATGTCAGGAGGACAGAGCCGGAGATCAGCCTAGAGCCGAACTGTTGTGCGACAGTTGGGGACGTAGCACCGCCACACCCTATCATTAGGGAGTTTATGGATGTATTCCCAGAGGATCTTCCAGGGCTTTCGCCTGACAGAAATGTAGAGTTCACTATAGATTTAGTACCGGGTTCATCACCAGTATCCCGGGCTTGCTATAGAGTGAATCCCAAGGAGGCCGTAGAGATGAAAGAGCAGATTGATGACCTGTTGAAAAAGGGTTTCATTCGATCTAGTGCTTCTCCATGGGGAGCGCCAGTGCTCTTTGTGCCTAAAAAGGATGGTACAGTTCGGTTGTGTATTGACTACCGGGCGTTGAATGCCATCACCATCAAGAACAAATATCCTCTGCCCAGAATAGATGATTTGTTCGACCAGTTGAGTGGGGCAAAAGTGTTTTCTAGGATAGACTTGAGATACGGGTACCACCAGGTGAAGGTTAGGGCAGCAGACATCCAGAAGACGGTGTTCAACCCGAAGTACGGGCAGTACGAGTTTCTGGTGATGCCATTTGGTCTCACAAATATGCCAGCTGTCTTTATGAATTTGATGAATAAGATATTTCACCAGTATCTGGATAAGTTCGTCGTAGTGTTTATCGACGACATCCTGATATACTCGAAGACACCGGAGGAGCATGCAGAGCACTTGCGGATAGTTTTGGGGATTTTGAGGCAGGAGAGATTGTTTGCCAAATTGCCGAAGTACAAGTTTTTTATAGACCGAGTGGAGTTTTTCGGCCATGTAGTTACTGGAGAGGGAATCTCGGTGGATCCCAGGAAGATTGCTGCAGTTGAGACATGGAAGGCTCCGACGTCAATTTCAGAGATCAGGAGCTTTCTTAGTTTAGCAGGCTATTATAGAAAGTTTGTCCAGGACTTTACTAGGATAGCCGAACCCATGACGAAGCTGACGCAAAAGGACGCAGAGTACATCTGGTCAGAGGACTGCCAGGCAGCGTTTGAGGAGCTGAAGAGGAGACTGACGACCGCTCTAGTTCTAACTTTACCTTCAGGTTCTGGAGGTTTCACCATATACAGCAATGCTTCAGGAAAGGGGCAAGGATGTGTCCTACAGCAGCATGGGAAAGTGATTGCTTATGCATCTAGGTAATTGCGGACTCATGAGCGAAATTATCCTACCCATGACCTAGAGTTAGCTGCGGTGATCTTTGCACTCAAGTTATGGAAACATTACTTATACGGAGAGCGTGTGGAAATCTTTACTGACCACAAAAGCTTGAAGTATGTGTTCACGCAGAAAGAGTTGAACATGAGACAAAGACGATGGTTGGAGTTGATGAAGGACTTCGACATCGATTTATAGTATCACCCCGGGAAGGCAAATATGGTGGCGGATGCGCTGAGCAGGCATCCGATGGCATGGTATCTGATGATAGATCGGCATTTGCGGGAAGATCTGGAGAAGCTCGATATCGAGTTAGTTCGGCCAGGATCAGTGATACAGATGATGGCACTTGATATTCAGTCAGGTTTGATAGAGCAGATCC